>LPNX011183410.1:617187-796754 GCA_001517045.1 Pseudotsuga menziesii
TTGATCTAATGTGTGCCCAGTCTTTCCGCAACGCTTACACTGCAAATCTGATCTTTTGCTTCTGCCCCCTCTGCCCCTGAAATTTTTTCTTCTTCTGCCTCTCTCTTTGCTGCAATATCCCTTGGAAGGGTATTTGGATTGGTCTTTGCCAGCTAGGGCAGCACCAATACTAGATGCCAAAGAGTGCATCTTTACAACTGTTAGTGTAATTTACAATAATAAACTTGATATGACAAAGAGAAAAACAATAACCTTGCAGGTCTACAGTCTCTGCCAAGGTGTACAGTGCAACTTCAGGTTTTCAAGAGATACAATAATAGTATCGCAGCTTCAATTCGTAGAAATTTCAGGGAGAAGAAATTCAGTACAGGGTCTTCCAAAAGGCAGCAATGCAAATGGTGAAACTAGCAAAAAGGACAACAGCTTTCAATATATACTCAGCTCCATAACTCAGTGATATCAATCACCAGAGGAATTAGGGCACAAATTAGGGTTTTTGTGCACTTCCAATGGTCACAGGCAATACATAAAAATTATGCATCTCTTCAATGCAGCATGTAAACTCATGGCTCATACAACAATCTGAGGCTCATACAACAACCTCATCATTCGTGACTTATACACAGCATTCACAGCCTCTTTCACTCTCCACAAATGAACATGTTTACAGAATTTATGCACAAAAAAATAGGGAAAAATTAGGTTTTGTGTCAACTGTCACAAACAATTACAGCTCCAAGAGTTTACCTTCACGCAGTTTCACAACTTCACAGGCTTCACTCAGGCACAGCTTCACGGCAAGCACACGCAGGCTTCAGGCTTCAGCTAGCTTCAACGTTGATTGCAAGCAGCTCCAACTCTTCATCCGTGTGCCATCAGCATATATCAGTAGCAATATATAACATATGCATTATATTAATCTCCAGTGCAGGCTCTTCAACGCAATAAATCAACGCATATATCAGTCACTTAATATATCTATGATATATCACCAAGACGAGCTCTCTGTCTCAATATCAACGCAGCATGGTGAATATCTCAATACGAGCTCTCTGTCTCAATATCAACGCAGCATAGGTCTGGATTGAGATATAATATTAATGCTTGCACGCTGATAGATATTATGAGAAGTCTTCATACCAACGCATCTCCATCTTCATAGGTAGCAGCAAATAATACACTCAACGCAGTCACAAGATATATGGGAAATGATGAGATATGGTATACAATCTGGTCGTGGACGTTTTCAGAAATCGCAGCATCTCACAAGGAATTCGTACCAATTACCCGTCAAATACAGCTAGGGAGACTGTCAACATATGGCTTACAATACAGAAAATGTTTCACTTCAATTCAGTACAGCAAGGGAGCCACAGCAGGCACACCCTTCACGCAGAATCATACAACACACTCACGCTCACGCAGAATAATATTCAAAACGTTGGGATTGAACAGAGAAATGGAGGAGACCAAAGCACAGTTCTGAAAAATTAGGGTTAGGTAATTAAAAATTAGCAGAGAATAAACGCAGGTAGGAGGAGTAACGCATACATTGCATGCGACCAATGCCAGAAATGGGCAGAAATGCAGCAGGAGTTATGGCAGACAGCCCTGCTCTGATACCACTTGTTAGGTATAACTCCCGATTCAATTTCTATTCATGGCTAAAACATTAATTTATAGATTACAATGAGGCGGTTGATTACCAGCCTTTTCGCCTTCCTATCTATTCATATTCCTATTTATTATTTATTTACAATAATCATGACGGATTATTCTAACAAAAAATATTCGTTTGTTCCTCATTCCCATGCCATTTTGCACTTTTGTGCTTTTGGAATTTTGTCATTTCTTTTGAGTCCTCCTTTTTGCCTTCTTTCTGAATTTTTTATTGATGATCCTCTATCCATAGTGTCCTTTTGTGTGAGAGATGTATTTAATTTTCAGCTCACGGAAGGAGAAGAACTTTGGCAATCTTGTACTAATATGGTTCAGTACTTTGTTTTGATACATATTGCTTTCTTAGGAGTTTTTTGAGTCTTATTTTCCTTTTGGCTTTCAATTCTTAGCATGGGATCATTTAAATATAATATATTGTTTACCATGCTTCCTCTCCATGCGTCTTTTGCTGTCACCCCCTAAGACATTTTTAATGTGAAATGAGTGGAGCCTCGAAATAGTATTCCAGACCTTTTGATCTTGAGTTATTTTACAAGGATTAAGTAGGACTTCAATGTGTTCATAGTTGTTTAAGAAAACTACTAAACTAGAAGAAGTTCTTTCAAATAAATCAATAGTACACAGTCTCATAATCAAAGATTTTAGTTAATTCAAAATTCTGATGAACTCCATGCAACCAAAAGTTGTGCTTTTTTATTAAAATGAAACAAACCCTAACTAAACAAAATAAATAAAAAATGAAACAAACCAATCAGTTTATTTATGTACAAGATAACCAAGAAATAAAAATGAAGAAAAATAAGGTTTGAGAACTAAACCATTAACTAGTAAGTTCTCTTCCCACCCCTGTAGATCTTGCAACTTGTAAGTTGAGGGGCCAAGCTTGGCTGCAATTTGAAAAGGGCCTACCCATAACTATTGAAATTTAGTGTGCTTCCCATTTTCATCATGCGGATGATCCCACTTAAGAACCAGATCTCCTACTTCAAATTCCTTGTTCCCAGCTTTATGCTTATCAAACCAACGTTTCACTACTTCCTATTGATTCTTAAATCGTTTTTTGGATTTGGACCTAGACTATTAAGACTTCAAAAGATTATAGATTCTAATTTGTAGGATTTCGTTATCGGTACCTCTAGACCCCTGAGCTATTATGGAAGATGGTAACAGAATGTTGGGAGGCAGAATAGCCTCTTTTCCATAAACAAGAGTGTATGGTGACACACCTAAGGAATTCTTGGGTGCGACTCTACCAGCCCAAAGAGCATTAGGTAATTCTAAGTGCCAACTTCTCTTATTTTCTATCACAATTTTCTTTAGAATTCTAATCAAATTCTTATTTGTATATTATGTCAAACCATTTCCTTGTGGGTAATAGTTCGCAAAATAATGCAACTTAATTCCTCTTTCATTAGAAAATTTAGTTAATCTAATAGAATAAAAGCAAGTAGCATTATCAAAAACCAGGGAAATTGGAACCCCAAACCTGGTCATAACGTGATCTTGTAAGAAATCCATGACTGCATCTTCATTCACTTTGCGTAACGGAATGGCCTCGACCCATCTGGTGAAGTAGTCAGTTGTCGTCAAAATGTATTTGTGCTATAAGGAATAATTTGGGTTTATCTCTCCAATGATATCAATCCCCCATTGTTCGAATGGTTTTGTTATCATCACTGGTTTTAAAGGCCCTACTGCTTTGGCTTGTCTTCCAACACACCTCTGGCAAACATCACACTTTCTGACATGAGCATGAGCATCTTTAAATAGTGTGGGCCAGTAATACCCGGTTCTAAGAATCTTATGGGTTGTTGTATCTCCAGAAAAATGACCTCCCGTAGGCCCATCATGTAATTATGTTATGACCTTCTTTGCATCTTCTTGTTCTAAGCATCTGAGAAAAAATCCATCATAATTCTTTCTGAATAATACTCCATCAATTATCTGATATGAGGCTGATTTAAGGCGTAATGCTCTTCATTGTTTGGAATTCCAATGTTCCGGCAAATATCCTTCTTGAAGAAAATGAACTAGGTCCCGATACCAAGAATCTGGAGCTGTGAATAGAGGACATACATCCACCATATGTAACTCACCTTCATTGTCCCAATTGTTTTCTTCATTGTCTTTGCCTTCAGCCATTAGTTTGCACAATCCTTTCCCTTTCACTATAGATGTCGATTTGAACTCAAGATCATATTCTTGTAAAGTTGTTACCCAATTGCCTCTTCTTTCTCCTAATTCCTTTTGTACAAAAAGAGATCTTACAGCTGGGTGTGGAACTATTACCTTAGTACGGTTCTTAAGTATGTATGGCCTGAATTGCTTTATCATTTTGAAAACTGCATAAGCTTGTTTATCAACAACTGGGTAGTTCAATTCAGCTCCCTGCAGACCAGTGCTCATAAATGATATGGGGTACTCATCTCCCCCATCTTCCTTCTGTGTAAGCACCGCTGCTAATGAATCATCAGATGCAAAAGTGTACAGAATAAAATCTTTTTTGAAATTTGGACTTTTTAGTGAAGGTGCATCAACAATAGATGTTTTTATCTTACTGAATGCATTCTTTTCCACATCAGTCCATTTAAATTGTACACTTTGTTTAACCATCTGCTGCAAAGGTTTGACAATTTGAGCAAAATCTGGGACAAACCTTTGCACAAAATTAATTGTCCCTGTGAATGATTGCATACCTTTTTTGTTATGGGGTAAACAGATCTGTTCTATGGCTTTAATCCTTTCTGGGTCTATGGAGATCCCTTTCTTACAAACAACATGACCCAGTAGCTTTCCTTCTATGACCGCAAAAACGCATTTCTTAGGATTAAGTGAAATACCATATTTTCGACAACGTTCAAAAATTTGTCTCAGATGGAATGCATGTTCCTCTCTCTTGTTTGAAAATATCATGACATCATCGAGATATACCACAACACTACGGCCAATCAGACCGCGGAAATCTGTATCCATGCCCCTCTGGAAAGTAGCTCCAGAATTTATGAGTCCAAAGGGCATTCTCCTATAAGCAAAAGTTCTCCACTTGGTTCTGAATGTGGTTTTAAGCCTGTCTTCTTTAGCTACTAATACTTGATTGTAGCCATAGAATCCATCTAATAATGAAAATAATTCAGAACCTGAAACCATCTGCAATATTTTCTCCATGGGTGGGACTGGGTAGTTATCTTTATCCAACGCACGATTGAGGTTTCTGAAATCTACACAGAGCCTGAGTTCTCCATATTTTTTCCTTACTGGCACCAAATTCGAAACCCATTCGAAATGTCTGACTTTGAATATCATTTTAGCATCCAACAATTTTTTCACTTCACTCTGAATCAAAGGTTCCAGCTTTGGATGCATCTTCCTTAAAGGTTGTTGGTAAGGCTTGACTCCAGCTCTAATCGGGATGACATGTTCTATAATCTTTGTGTCATGTGTTTTAAGCTCTTCATATGTCCAAGTAAACACATCTTTGTATTGTTTGAACAGACTAATGAACTTACTCCTTTCGCCCGGAGAACAGCACGTTCCCAAATTTACATATCTAGGTTCAGCTTCAGTCCCCAAATTTATTAGCTCAAATTGCAAGGATGAGCTATGAGTCTTGACATTTGCTGGCTTTCTGAACTTGTTGTTTAAGTCAAACATGTGTTCCAAGGTTCTGACTCCCTTAGGAATAAAGTTCCCAAATTTTAATTCTGCTTGATGTTCTTCATCATCTATTATTGCTCCTTTAAAAATCTCATCATTCATCAAGCATTCCAAAATTTGTTGATCGTCAAAAACCAATAGATTGGTGATCATATCGGAAACAGAAGGCCTGAAAAGTAATTCAATAGAGCATCTATTATTAGAAGGTACTAGCCTTGCACCTGAGGTAGCTAGTAAATCAGCTGTTGCATTCTTTAATCTAGGAATGGATACAATATTGAATGCATGAAAGTTTATAAGTAAATCCCAAACTTTGTTTTGATAGGATTTTAAATGTTGTGAAATGCAGTGTATCTTTTTTCGAATTTGCTTAACAACAATTTCAGAGTCTCCATATACTTTCAGATTTTTCACTTTCAGTTCTATTGCCTTTTTCAGTCCCTGAACTAGTGCTTCATACTTGGCTATATTATTTGTACATTCGAAATCTAATCTACAAGAAAGAAAATGTTTATTTTTCTTTGGATCAATCAGGGCACAGCCAGCTCCTGATCCTTCCAATGTTTTAGATCCATCAAAATACAGGGCCCAAAAACTATCTACTGCTACTGAACTTGAATTAAAAACTACATCTGAAACTAAATCTATTATTTTACAGTCAATCTCATCAGCCCTTGCAAATTGAAGGAGATCGGGCTGGGTGTAAGGGGTACTGTTGGCTTCTTCCGCTTGGTAATTTCCCAGTTCCAATTCAATGAAGTAATTTCCCAACACAGAATTCATTGGCTCATTCTTTCCTTCTAGCTGAGTAGCATTGTACTTCATCTAAGGCTCTCTCAATATTTTTATCTGTTTGGGACTTCCCTTATGAGGAAACCACATATGTGACCAATCTGATGCGAAGTATCCATCTAGCCTTGCCGACCAGTCTCGACTCAAAACAAGTCCATAAACATCAGGTATGTCTGATACTAAAATATTGATGTACTGGCATACCTTCTCATTTGCAGATAAGCGAATCAAAACATCTTCCATTTCCCCGATTACTTTCACAGCTGTCTTGTCCAACTGAAGAACCTGCCAAGTAGATGGTTTAGGTTGTCCATTGATTTTCTTGCAGACTGAAAGTGGCATAACATTGATTGATGCCCCTGAATCTACTAAACAATTGTGCACGTTATAGTTGAAAATCTCAAAAGTCAGGAGAAATGGTGGGGTTTTAAACTTAGAATTACCTCCCACACTTGCTTCACCAATTTCTTCTTCAGGTTGGTTGTCAGTGGGAAGCTCTTCTTCTGATACTTCAAGTGCTTTTAACAATTTTTCTTTCTCTTGAGGTACATTACACATTTCAAACAAAGAGATATTTGCCTTAGCCTTCTTAATGTCTTTCACAATATCATACCCCATCTCAGGTTCTTTGAGATTCTTCTTGACATTATCAAGCTTGTCTTCAATAGGCTTAACAGGCATGTTAATTTTCTTAGGATTTTGACTTGAAATGGTAAATTTAGGTATTTTATCGGCTGTAGTATTCTTCTGTATCTTCTTCACATTTTCTTGAAGTTTCTTAATCTTAGGAAGTATCGTCTTGTCTTCTTTTAACAAACCTTGACTTCTTGTTGTCACATTGGTTTCTAATGTTTCCTCTTGTTTTAGAGAACCTTCCTCTTCGGTATCAAACATTGAGACAGAGTCCCATAAAACTAGAGTATCCTCCTCTTGTTTTTCTGTGGATTGATTGTCCTTTTCTTCCTCCTTATCAATTTTCTGTTAATTTGGAGTCCAATAACTAATTCATTACCAACGTCATACAATTTATCCATTGGGGGCAATTCTTCTCAGAATGAGGCTGCTGATGAAAAGTGAAAAAATTATCCATGCCTACATCAGTTAAATTCATTGCTGCAAGACTGTGTGGAGGTGGTTTAGGTTGATTGTTGTCCTCCCTCCTTTTATAGTGAGGCTTATATGATTTATGAGCTTCCTTTTCTTTTTCCAAATCTATTACTCTGTTGGATAGCTTCTGCATCATCTTCAACATCCCTTCAAAATCCTGTGACCGCTCATCCTTAGGTTTAGTCGGTAATAAAGGTTTCTTACCTCCAAAAATCTTTTCTTTCGACTGCACAGGATAATTTTCTATGCTCTCCATCTCAGCCTCTACCTTCTCAGCTTCTTCATAGGTTTCTGATAATGCAGGTTTGACTGATATTTTGGCAAACATGGCCAAGTCAGGCCCTAGAGCTGAAGTATAGTATTCAATTAGAGCTTTTTCAGATGGCTTATCAGCTACAGTAAAATTTTTAAGATAAGCAGCAAATCTTTGGGTGAAATTATGCACTTTTTCTTTCCTTTCTTTCTTTAAAGTGCATAACCCTTTCATTAAAGCTGCGTGAGTTTTCTGGACTGCATATTTACTTCTAAATATTCTCTCAAATGTGTCCCAATATGTGATTGAATTTGCAGGGAGGACAAAATACCATGAGGCTACTGCTCCTTTCAGGGTGTGTGGAAACAATATACAGACCACATCTTCATGCTCTCCTACTCGTAGCCCTTCTACGGCCAAGTAAAAACTTTGCAAATGATCATCTACCAGAATTTTTTCACATGGGTCAAACTTAGGCAACATTTTGTCAAAACCTTGAGGCAGATCATGCAAGGGAGGTGTCAGGTTTAAAGGTGACCTATCCCTCCAAGCAGGTGGTGGGTTTGTGTTTGCATTAGCTATAATTCTGGGTGGAGAATGAGGTCATGACTGAACAGGGGTATGGAAAGGTGAACAGTAAGGTGAACCTGGGTCCAATCGATTCAAAGGTTGGTCAACTTCCTGTAAGGTTGCTTCTACCAGCTCTTCAAGATCTTCTACCAACACTGAATCTTCTAACTTAGGGCGATATTTCTTCTAATATTCTCTTCTGGGTAAGACAGGAATAATCGGTAATCCTCCAATCTTCTTCGCATGTGCCCTAGTAATTCTTCTCAGATCATCAACTACTTCGTTATCGACAGGATAAAGATACCCTCTATCTTCAGGGGTTGTATTATGAAACAAATTGCTTTCAGAACTGTCACCGATGGAGTAATTTCGAGGAAATAGGTTTCCTCGGCCATCCATGCACCAGCGGACCTCCTTCTAGCGCTAAAAACTGTCGAGGCCTGGAAAATCGCAGGTAACAACAGTTAGGGATTCTCCCAAATAAACGTTCCCAACTAGCCCGTTACTGTTTGGTATGGGGAATCCATCCAGTTTACGGTCCGGCTACCGTAGGTCAAGTAAAAAATTAAAAGGTTTTACCGGTTACGGCCCGGTACACCGTATATATTTTTTAGTTTTTTGTGTCTAAGTTATGCTGTGCAAGTGCCTATCTAAAAATGCAAAATTGATAGAGATGACGAGGAGTGTCACAATGTGATGCCCAGGCTCTTACCTCTCTCGCATCTAAATCACAAACAACCAAAAAATAACTACAACTAACTAACCTATCCCCAGGGAGCAAATTATCAGTTATCAATGAGTAATGTATTTCTATGCATGTATTAAGAAAAATTACAGATAGTTGTTACTTATTTCAGAACACATGGACATTAATAGAAATACGAACAACAAGATAGCTTATTTCTTATGACAACCTTCATTACTCACAGTGGAAATTTCACAGAATAAACTATAAGACATTCATAAGATAACAGAAATGCAATGAGTTAGAACGATATCACAGTTAATGGACATTAGTTGAAAATGAAACAGTTCACATTCAATTGATCCATAGCGAAGCATTTGAAACATTCCACCAAACTTTCTCCAGCAGAAACTTGTAATTCTTTATTGCAAAAGGAAGTAGTTCTTCTTGCAATATACTCTCAAAAATTGTTTGGGAAAGAAGTCCCTTCTACATCTAAACTCTCCTTTATTTATACAAAAAGCAAAACCTTTGGGCTTCCCCAACCTTTCGATCCCAAAATTTTGTCCTGTAGTAAGTGCTCATAATTTATACAATAGATTACATTTTAAATCAAAATTAAATAGAACACTTTATGAAGAGGGGCCCGCTTGATCATTTATGAACTTTTTCCATGCCTGGGCATCTGCTATTATGCCTTCAAAATTGGAGGGTTCAAGAAAACAGATATTTATCTCATACTTAGCAGCCTGATTCTTAACTACTTCTATTCTTGTCAAACTCAGACACAGCTGGTCTTCTAGTAAGTGGATACTTACTGCTACATGAGTCACTGCATTCTTCAGAACCTGTTCATCTAGATCCTTAACTTGTTGGATCTCCTGCTCATCTTCCTGATACCTGTTTTGTAGATGTTCAATGAACAACTCATGTTCTGGCATCGCCTCACATCTTTTTTCTGCAGAAACCTAGCATCTATTGTATGTGACTAGCACTCTTCAGCAATATTCCACACATGCTCCTCTCATTTTCTTTACAGTTTTCTTAAATTCTTCCACAGTATTGATTGCAAACTCCAACAAATCATAATCCTGCTTTAAATTTTGTCGATATTTAACTGGTAGCTCCGCAGGGGGTTCCTCATTTGTCTCTATCCACACTATTCTTCCTGCCAGAATCCCTAGAATCTCTTGAGATATGTCCACAAAATAAGACGTGGTGTCCAAGATTTTTTCTAATCTGCTATCTATTTGCAAAATCTTACACCTTTTTTCCTCAATGCGTATTTGCAGTTGGTGGATCCTTCTTCATTGAGCGAGAGCATGTTCCTTCAAAGGCTGGACATTTGTCTTTTGTTCCCTGGCATCTAGCTGCAGCCTTTGTAATTCTGCTAAGCTGTTCTGAGCATCTTTTTCCATTTTTCCTGCAGAAATTTATAAAGCCTCCTTATTATCCTGCAAAGTCTGGAGTTCAATCTTTGAAGTCCTCACTTCATTCTGCATGTCCTCAAATTTCCTCTTCAACTTATGCCCTTCATCCCTCTCTTTCTTCAGTGTTTCTTTTAATTGAGCTGCGTTCTTTCTTGATTGCTCAAGATCCGTCATCAGCCTATCTGCATTATCTTCAGTAGCTTGGGTTAGTGCTACCACAGCTCTCGCTGTCAATCTTGGATCTGCATCTGTTCCATACACCAAAGTCTTATCAGTTATCATCTTTCCTGATTGTCCTTCTGTTTCAACCTTTTTCTCGGTTCTTTTGACAATACTTTTCTTCTCCTTGTCATAGAAAATGGTTCTGAAATCAGGGACCTCTTCTCCTTATGTCTACATGAAATGTATCAAATTCATTCCAGAAAACACAGCTTGCCCTTGAGTGTTTCCAGAAGTTGCAACCAGGATTATCCTGTCCATGCCCTTGATCTGTATGATCATGTTCCCCCTGTGTATCCATCTAGTCAGTAGTCTGTTGATATTTTTTAGATCATGTTAATCTCATACCCTCACTTTCATCTTGTCTTTTCTTCATCTCTGCTTCTTCATTTCTCTTTCTCTCCTCCTCTTCCTTCTTTGTTGCTTCCTCTGCGGCCCTCTTTCTTTCTTCTTCTTCATTCTTTAGCCAACTTTCTGCCTCTTGTGCTATTCTTCTAGCATCTTCTTATATTTTTCTGGCTTCTTCTTCTTCAATTGTCTTAGTCTTTTGTATAGTTTTTCCTTTCCCGCCTACAGTAGTGATTTTTTGTTTAAATCTCTTCTTTAAGGAAATCATATTCTTTGCACTCTTGAAGGTTTCTTCGTCCTTGTCCCAGAAGTTAGTATACTCAAAATGAATGTTTGCCTCTTTGCAGTGTTCTGCTACCTTATTCTGGGAGTCATTCCTGTCAAAGTTCATCTCACCAAAATGGAAGTGCTCCAGCTCCTGCACAAATTATACAGTCTGTTTTACCTTTGAAAACTTATAACTCCCTAGCCAAAAAGGTATGGCAGGAAATGCTGCCTTTTTATGCTCAAACAAAAAACACTCCACGCCATCAAGATATACCTGCCTAACTGCCTCTTTATGCAACACATAATCAGTGGCATATTTGGGAAGTAGAGAAGGTGCCCTGGAGCCACCATACATTCTGATATACATTCCTTCCTCAGTTAAATAATAATCTCCATATTCCTCAATGACCTTGAACGCCTCTTCGGACATGCAGTTGCATTTGGTCAGGAAAATTAGAGTGTACAACAGCATGATGAAATGTTCACATATTTCTCGATAGTAGCCATGGTATTTGTGTGCCCAAAATAATTTAATGCAGTGTATACAAGGGTCCTATCCCTATCCCAATTACACCTCAAGGCTGGAAAATATTGGGTACACAGTATACAGTCAACTAAAATAGAGCTCATGTAGAACTCTAACTTCTTCTGTGACACCCCTCCCAAAGTTGAAGATATACATGCTGAGAGGATATTGGACACTATGTTTAACCAACTGAATATGGTTCCTTGAGTGGCCACATAGAAAATAATTGGTATCCATCCTAATTGGAAGCTTTTTTCCGTGAGCTCTCCCAAAAATTCTATTTAGCATCACTGCTATAAATCTATAAGGGGTCTGGAGAGTGGATGTATCATATTCTCCTGATGGCCTGGTTCGAAAGTTCTTCCCTGGTATCATCATTCTTTTAACTGTTTCAACCAGGTCCAAATATGTCTCTTTCAACCAACTTTTAGTTAAGTAAATTTGAGTAGGAGGCAGGTGATATGCCATTGAGACATAAGGAGGACTGTATGCAGCGTATCCCTATTTGGCAATATTTTCCAGGATCATAGTAGTTACATCTGCCCTGGGCAGAATCCAACTGATCACTTTTGAGCATGGGAAAAATTCAGGTCTTGTGGCTACCTTCATAAGATCCGATTTCTCGATATTTACATAAATAGTCAGCTCTTCAAATCCTTCATTAGGAACATTTTGATTTACAATCATCCTATATATTTCACCCCATTTATAATCTGGTACTACCCCGGTGGTAGCTTTGGTATCTTCATATATGTATTCCACCTTGGTGATAATCTCAACCTCTGGTTCTCCTTCGGCAACAGGAGCCTTCTTATTTTGTCTTTTGGACATATTTTCTTTGCAACAGTTACCCTATCATAAACACAGTATGTTCTTAGACCATTTGAGCTTTTAGTAAGTGTTTTAGTAATGAAGAAAAACTGTATCAAACTAATCACCTCTTCCATATGCATTCTTAAAAATAAACTACATAGAGTATTAATGCATAAAAGAAAATGACAACGCAAAAGAAATCCTCTAACTCCACCGTCTGCAACTAAAAACGCAACCCTGATAGAAAACTCATCATTCAAAATAATGTAACTCCTCAATAAACATGGACCGCCTCGCTGCCATTGTTAAACCTCAAATCGCTAGACCCTATCCTTATCCTCATTGTGAACAACCCCAACTCGAACAAAAAATTAGAACCCCCGTCACCCCACCAAAAGAGGGTAGACGCATACGAAAAAATGAACCCCCCCCCCCCCGGGGACAACCATGAACAACCCAAAAATAGGTGGTGCAGACAGTGTAACGCTTGTTTGCACCAACTACCTAATCTTTCAAACAAGGATAGGGCATCCATAACGGCTCAAAACGCAGGCTCAAAAACCCTATCGGTGGACGAAAGCACTACATGTAGGATGGATAGTTCACTAGGCAACCACAACAGCGAGTGACAAACAGACTACGGCTTTCGCGGATCATAAAACTATCGACAATCGATAAGTCTAAGCACTATGCGTCAACGATTCAAACCTCAACACTTCCACAGTGTCGCCGCTTCAAAGTTAAACGTTGTCATAGTGTCGACGACCCCAAGCATTAAATGCCACCGATAATCATGTGTCGACGATCAGAAAAACTAATCACTAACACATCGGAACCTCAAGACACAATATACTCCGTAGTGTCGACGATACAAACGACAAGCCCTTCGAAATGGTGGCGTTGTAGAGGACTAAGCCTCCGACCGCTTGTCAAAAAACATTCCTATAGCGAAAATAAAAACAAAGTCATCGAAAATCAAAAGGTTTGAACAATAAGACCATAAAGATATAGGCCATGGATTCGGCGAGAAAAATAACTGTCCGTCGAAACATTCTCTATTTGCCCTCCGATATGGTGGTGACATAGAAGACTAATGCCCCGATTCATTCATCCACAGACTTCCGACAGTGATAAAAAATCATCGAACAATCAAAAAGTTGAGTTTTCAAATAAAACAAAAACTCCACGGTTTCCACGGTGTTATCGAGGAAGAGGATAGTATTAGATCATTCAACTCCCAAAACAGCAGAAAAAATAGTTGACTGAGCTTTCGACTTCAAATGATCAATTTCTTAAGCAGAGAAAACTGAACTTCCACGACATATTTAAAGAAATTAAACAAACCTGGGCTAGATAAAATCAAAAGGAGGGTCCAAAATTTTACAAATTTGGGAAAAAGGTTGCAGCTGCAACACCTACAAATCACAAAAATAAAAATAAAAAATTCCACACAATGGGGTTATATCTTGGTTAGCTTACCCAGAAAGTCTACATTTTCAAGTTTTCTCGTTGTTTCTGATTTGTCGTGATCGCACAAGGTGCACAGCAAAGAGCATACGTAGTCGAGAAGACAAGAAAAAAAACTTTCCCTTACTGTTTATGATTCGCTGCGATTGCGTAATGTGCACGGAAAAGAGCATACGTAGCTAGGGAAGGCAACAGTCCGAGACTAAAACAATAAAGATCTAATAATAAAACGGATAAAATATGAGAGATTAAAAAAAAAACAAATCCGTCACTGTAACATTATACCTTCAGATTTGCCGAAATGGTTGTTTCTAGAACAAACGGAAACAATTTTCGATGAAACAGAAACAATTTTCGATGAAACGAAAACTATTTCCCAATGGAAATGGTGCTCCAGACGCAATGGAATAGCTCCCATAGGCCACAAATGCATATAAAATCTAGGACCATAAACCCTTTAGAATTTTCGGCAACACCAGTTCCAGATCTTAATCAAAACGAAAGCGGCTCTTCATAAATGCTCTGATACCATGTTCGGGTACACAAGGTACTCCCAAAAGACCGAACACCTTCAGAAACCGCTTCACACAAATAGATCAGAGATCAACACACCAATGTTTGTCACGTGGTTAAAACCCTCAAGAGGGAAACAGTCCACGACTCCAGCCAAATAGCTACTTGGAGCAATTTATTATGCAAAAGAAAGAAAGTTACCTGAGCTTCTCATAATCGATCAACTAGCCAAGGACC
The DNA here is from genome assembly GCA_001517045.1 of Pseudotsuga menziesii. NCBI lineage: Eukaryota > Viridiplantae > Streptophyta > Pinopsida > Pinales > Pinaceae > Pseudotsuga > Pseudotsuga menziesii. Next base: position 631,749 of record LPNX011183410.1, read on the forward strand.
CTCTATTCTCTTTAAATAGAGATCATAGACCAATCGGGTATTAAGCCACAGATCAATGGTAGGTATGATCTAAGAGAAGTTGAATCGTCGGATCACTCTATGTCTAGAACATATCATGACCGCCAGATTAGAATATTTATAAATGCATACTAATGCATACTAAAGAAACACACTTTTACCTAACGGATATATTACACATGTTGATCTTAACTAACTCCTAAGTGTCTAGATATCCTAACACCAAAGAGGCCAAGTCCATGACACTTAAGGGCCAAAACCTAGTTCCTATAACTCACACAATGAAAAATGCCTAATATGGGCATTAATTTTCCTAGAGATACTGAAAATCAAGTTGAAATGCCCAAAAACTAAGGAAAGTGGGTTTTTTGAAGGAAATAATCAAAACCTTCAAAAATACTAAATCCCACATTCATTATCAAAGATGGGATGCTCAAATCCCAATCCTATAAATGGAAGGCATGTGAGGTGAATTAAAGGGGACAAGAGTGAAAAGCAAGAGCATGCTACAAGAATTGGAGGATAGATAGAGTCTTTTTCACATCATAGTTTCTTTGGTGATCATTGGAATTGATGGAGAAGGATAGTTTACAGCAAGGGAGAAAGGGATTCCCCTATTATTGGGTTGTAATCACTTTCCTCCCATTTTAATATGATGCAATATGATTTTCCCCCAAATGTTGTATTTGAATATATGCATTTTTGTGTGTTCTTTGTCAATATTTGGTAGATAGATTTTAAAGTTTTTCAAAATATAGATGTAAGGAACTAGCTAGCAGGTTGCTAGTGGAGACCTAAAGGCTAACAAGGTTGGAGAAAAAGGCTCTCCAACGAATGGCGCACTTCAAGAGGTAAGCTCCTTCCTTCCCTCCCTCTGTCTCATTTGGAAAAGTTTAGAAATCTCAGGAAGTTTTCATTTATTGCATGTATTTTTGTCAGTAGGATTCACCCTCCCTGTAGTTAAGGATAGAAAGGTTGTAGACATGTCCCTACGATTGAATCTACCAACAGAATGGAAACTCTGATGAGCACATAAGGGGATTTTCTCTTAAAACAAGTTTTCATAAGAATTTCCTCTTTGTTAGGGTGATTATTCCTTTCAAATCTTACGTAGCATGCTTGATCTTGTTCTTAGAAGTTTTAATTTCAGTCCTAGAGGTCAAAATCGGCCTGAATCCACCCTTTATTTTGTTGTTTTCAAGAAATTTGAGCCTAAATCTTCCTTTTTCCCCCTCTCTTTCTTGCAGGCGCCTTTACATAGAGTAGACAGAGCACTGGCCTCCTCTAGCGCACTTACAAAGAGTAGACAGAGCGACAACAGTACTCTGTTCAAAAAGTCACAGGTTCTTGATGTTTTGGGCATAAAATCCTCATTACTTATCTGTTTTGAGTGTTTTTTTTTTGCTATGGAAAGCTTAGACAATACTCTAATTGATTTTGCAGTCTAATTTCATCCATTTTGGTCAAATGTTAGGGATTTGTTTTGAATAATTTTGAAGTTTTGTGTGCATATGGTTAGAATTTGAAAAATCCATTATTCTTGATTTTTGATGGTCAGATCTGCAATTTTTGGTCATTTTGATTAATTTTTGCTGATGTAGATGTCTTAGGAATCTTCCAATATAAGTTTTAGACAGTACTTACCTCTCTTTCATCAATATTTAAGGGATTTCTTTGAAGAATTTTGAAGTTTTGCATGCATTTGGTTGAAATTTGAAAAATGCATGATTCTTCATTTTTTTATGGTCAGATGTGCAATTTTTGGTCATTTTGATTGATTTTTGCTGTTGTATGTCTTAGAAATTCTCTAACAGAGGTTTTAGACAACAATTGCTTCCCTTTTTTCAAGTTTTAGAGATTTTTTTGAATGATTGCAAGTTTGGTGTGCATTTTTGGCTTGAGTTTGAAATTTGTGGAGATGATTGATTTTTGAATTTTTATTGAATTCTTTTGAAACTTTGCAGAATATTGATTGACATCCTAATACACTTTGTAAATCCTAATATGACCTTTTAAGATCATTTTTGAATCATTTGGGGACATTTTCCCTCAATTTTGGAAGGCTTGGAAAGCTCTTTTTAAGAAAACACTAGGAAAAATCACTTTTAGGAGGTTTTTTTTAGTATTATTCAAAGTTTTCCTTGAAAAGAATGTTCAAATCTGAAATTTTATGACATGTTTTCCCTTTAATTCATTTATTTCAGCCTTTAATGTCTAAAAATTTGTCTAAATTGGTCATTTTTATCATATAGTGACATAAGAAAATTATTGAAAAAATTAAAGAACATGACATTGTTTCAAGTTATAAATTCTTATGACCATGAATTTTGAATCCACATGGACTTGATGACCGGCCACAAAACTTTTAATCACCATTAAGACACTCTTCATACCATCATTTAATATCAAATTCACCTAAATTTTCAAAATTACAAACCTACCACTCAAGATTAGTTCAAACACAATGAGAGGATCTTTGTCATCATTGTCAAGCTTCTTAAGATAAGTTGTGTTCGAGCCACAAGTATTCTCTTCACTTGCGCTTTCGGGCGGTCTTGTGAATGAGAAAGTGGATGTCAAGTGTAATATATAGGTTTATTTTTGGAGCAAAATTTCTGAGCCACAAGTATCCTCTTCACTTGCGCTTTCGGGAAGTCCTGTGAACAAGAAAGTGGATCTCAAGTGTAATATGAATCCTTTGAAATTTTGAAGCATATTGTCGAGCCATGAGTATCCTCTTCACTTGCGCTTTCGGGCGGTCCTATGAATGGGAAAGTGGATCTCAAGTGTAAATGTTGGTCATGGAAAACTAAAATTGCCTCATGTTCTTACATGTACACATCGGTTTAAGAGACTTATTGGAAACAATAAAAAACATTGAATATTCAAACATTTTTCGTTTCTAATTAGTGATAATTGAATCCAACCTCTTGAACCCTTACTTGAAAATTGAGAGTGATTTCAAATATTTTTGAATGATTTTATTTTGTAATATACACATCTGAAGGATCTTAACGAACCTCTTACTCTCCCATAGTATAGAAGTTCATCGAATGAAAAGTTGGGATTAAAAGCATTTGTGCATTGGGTTGGTTCGGTAGCATAAGTCACAACGTCATCAGCTTCACCACCACTCATCGAAACTAATCAAATTACCTTTAAAATCAACGCTTAATCTAAAACCAACCAAAATTTTATCTTTGATATCACCAACAAGATTGGGCTAGGGCTTTGGGTTAAGATGGTGAGTTAACACTCCAAAGCTACAAAACTTTGAAACTAACATTGATTAAAGAGAGTTAAATCCATTATTAGCAAAAAGTGCTAGCCGAGAAAGCACTTCTAACACAAGCATTAAGCACGAGTTCAATCCGAATTAGTAAGGGTGGTACTCCCCCCTGCCCTCTTGCTTATTTGCTAGTATATGAGCACATTACAGTATTTCAGATAAGTGACAAGTGCTTGGGGTGACATCACTTTTCTGAGACAGCTAGTATATGTGAGTTATCCTAGACTGACGAGTGTCCTACCGGTCACCGATTGTGAAGTGGTAACCATAGTTTCTTTTCCTAGGGCATCACACAAGCTATTGTGAGTGGGGGACACTTGCAATACCTGAGATGGACACAAGGTATTTTCAGCTCCTTGAGAGGGTGAGTAGCCTAGAGCTAACACTTGGATCCCTAGCGATTGAAGAGCAGTGTAACTATTTCTCGTACCTTAACCATTTAGTAATTCTTGAGACTTAATGTCCCTCAAGGGCTACTAGTTTTGGAAGGCCCTCTAAAAATCCAACTTTCCACTAAACCTTGGTTTTTTGGAAAGAAGATTGATTTTTGCTTCCTTGGGGACTTTTTTAGTGGTGTGGACACTTTATTTTTTGTTGAGTCTAGCTGACTTTAGGATTGCTTGGTTGTATGTTGATATACTCTAATAAACAAATCATTTTATTAAACTTCAGAGTGATCAATCTCCCGATCCACCTGTCAAGGTGGCAGCGAGGAAAATTACCCAAGTTTGAGGGCCCCGCTAGATTGTGGAGGCATATACATGAACCACATTGTTGTGACTTTGAAATTGAACTACTTATGAACCCAATCAAATGTTACTAGAGAAGAACAATGTCAAATTAATTCTAAATTTTTTTCACATCATGGACGAAACATAGATAGAATTGATGATCTTACTTTAGTTGAGATTGAAAGAAAAAAAAACATCACGCATTTTCTCGCGTAAATCCACCCTTAGCACATACTTTAAACTTAATCATACTTACGGAAAGTGAGTCATTGGTTAGTCTTTTTGAAAGTTGTGATAAAATACAAAACATTACACTTGACCCTTTGGCTTCGTCGGGAGTTGAAGGAACCATATCAATGCAGCCTCAAATGGTTGCAGGAGGTTATCAAAATCCTCTTGGCACACACAATAGTTGTCTAGGTTCCACTTATGGGGGAAACTCTTTACCATGGAATGTTCATATTCATGGCGAAAATAATGCATCCTGGAACACAAAAGCCAATTGGAATTATCCTTCACTGATGGGAGGAAATTCCCCAGAGGGTTATCCTCTGATTTATCCTAACACGATGCCTAGGGGAAATCCACCTATCAACCCCATTCCACAATGGAGTGGTCATGTTTCAGAAAGTAACCAATATTTTTGTATCCAACCTCCGCAAGGAGGAGATATACCTTGGAATTCCAATCAAAACCAAGGACAGAATCAATGGAATGGTCGGGTTCCAGTAAGTCACCAATCTTTTTGGGACCCAACTCCATCAGGAGGCAATCCACCCAGTGGTCAGGTTTTAGGAAGTAACTAATCTTCTTGGGACCTAACTCCATCAGTAGACAATCCACCCATTAATCATGTTCAAACAAGTACCCAATATTCTTGGGGGCATCCTTCGCAAGGGGGAAACCCTCATAGTTAAACCCATGGAACTTAGGGGGAAGAAAAATAAGTACAAGGATAAACACATTCTTAATCCTTCCCAAACTCCTGAAGAACTCATAGTTAAATCCATGGAACTTAGAGGAAATAAGAAGAAATACAAGAGTAAGAAGAATGCTAACTTTGGGGAGGGAGATGCACTGAATCCAGCTCAAGACAGTGGGAAACAACAATCTGTTGTATTAATGCAACCTTCTCTGCAACACCATCATAAAATGGTTGCTAAAATGTTGGTACCTCTTCCAAGAGGCAACAACTCAAAATCTCTGCAACAGGGAAATGATCTCAATGCCAATGTCTTCATGTGTGATCATGAGGTGAACTTTAAAATAAGATCTCATTATTATGATGTCCCTTCTAGTACATTGGATCAACTGGAATCCAATCCAAGTGGTTCTCTCACCATTGAGAAACCAACCATAGACATAGTACCACACCCCCCCAAAGGTGATCTATGTGGAACAATGCATAATCCTAATGCACGATCTGCTCATAACAAAAATTTTGTTGAGGAAATAGCTCAAGCACCATGTTCCATGTCCGCCATCGAGGTGTTGCAATATTGTCCTGCACAAAGAAAGGAACTATTGTCTTCAACTAGATTTGTTGATCCATCCGATGCGACATTGATCACATTAGACTTAGACCAATCAACCTGTATGATCCCTTCCAAAGTTGCTTTTCATATTAAAGTAACATCTCATGGCAATAATATATTTCAAACCATAGTTGATGAAGGGGCCTCAACCTATGTGATGTCATTTAAATGTTGGAAAGCATTAGGATCACCCACCTTAGTTCTATCCCATACTGTGCAAAAAGCATCTGACAGACATTCGTTCTCTCCTCACGAACTCATTGTATCCTGCCCTATTGAATGGGGTGGAAAAACAGTCACAATAGATGTCGAGGTACTAGATGCGCCTATATATTACAATTTTCTATTAGGACGTAGTTGGATACTCGAGATGATAAAGATAATGTCTTCAGAGTCCCGAGCGATTTGGTTCCCTCATTGGGGGAAGATTGTTATGATCGACCAATTAGATTACTGCATGCTTGAAACAACTATCCAATCGAATGTTTGTTTCATTAAGGATTCTCTAAAGGAAGTTCAAGACATTAGGGTAGGATCGTTCAAAAATGATTCCCTCATAGGAAACTTTATGATCCTGCAACCCTTTTCTGCTGTAGAAGTGTCATACCAAGTTGTTCAAATGGCTTCGGTAGATTTGGATCAAAATATTCCCTTGATGGAGGAATATGATCCAATTACTTGGCGCATGTTGGCTGTGAGATATCCCAACTCACTTGATTTTATGCATAGAATTTTATCATCAAATGAAACTATCCTTAAAATCATAAACATTTGGTTATACCCACCTAAGGTCATCTTTTGTGGGACTACTAGGAGCATATTTGGTTTAAATCCACCCCAAGTATAGGAGCATCCTGTGTATGTTCCTTGATCTTATCAAGTATATTTGGAAGCATGCATATAGGTTTAGGTTATCCCTCTGTGAAGATGCATTTGAACCTTTTGCAACCCAAAATTGCCATAGGATCGAACCTGTTGGAAATTGGTGGGTCAACCCATCATATATGTATTTTCCACCATTCCGACAGAAGAGCCTACCAAACATGGGACACCCTGGTCAGCACCCCGTTGCCATTTTGGTGCCCATGCTGAGTTATTCTCATAGGCCTGTGAGCCTAATTAGTCCCATCGTGACCTAGAGTTTGAGACCGCATACTTCTCTTCCATACAGTTCTGACCATTTCCTGATGGGCTCCCTATTTCATGTTAGTTTACATAAGCATGTGTTAAAATATTTGCATGAACATTTGTGTTTACTTCTTCGGTGCTTATTGCTTATGTTGCGCATATGCCTTTGCAGACATTTTTTGCTCAAAATGCCTATAAACTATTGCTTCTGTTTAAGTTGACCTACACATGCAAGAACTATTTGATTCGGGTAGTTGATGGACCATAATTCATTGTGGTTTATGATATTGTTGTTTTTCGCAAGAATTAGCATGAACTAAACCACATTTCCCCCTCCCTACTTGTTCATCGCATCAAATTGGATAACCACAGTTACTTGGTTCTATTTCACCATTCGCCGACACATAATCCTGCTTCAGATAGCCAACCGATGCAGGGAACTTCCGTAAGAGAGTGCACAACTATCTTAGCCCTTGTTTGCAATATGTATCTTTTCCTTGGCCTAACCCTTGCTCTTGAAAAATAGAGTATGCCCATGCAACATTTGTTCCCTCCCAGCCCCAAGAGTTATCTCAATCGGTCGAGTACTCGTAGTTAGGCCTCCCAGCATGTGAGGTCGCGGGATCCATTCTCATCGACTCTCTTGGGGTTAGGCACGCAGAGGCCGCGGGTNATAAATTATTTCGTGGATGTAGCCCGTCGGTCAAGCCGGCGCGTGAACCACATTGAAAAGAAAAAAAAACATGCGTTCCCTCCCATGTACCATAGCATTCTTTATTCTTTTTTCAAGCTAATAAACAAAAAAAGTAGTAAAAATTAAAAAACACAAAAATCCCAAAAAGGGGAAAATTGAATCATGTCATATTGAATATTTCAGATAAAGGCAACAATCAGTAATAGTCGCCCTTGAACACGGCACATAAATTTTTATCCATTGTCAGTACACCATTTACATTGGCCTTAGGAAGTTGTACCAGTAATCTGAGCAAATATCCACCGATAGGTTATCCTTCCTGTCATCTATAGAGCTTTCGTTAACACATATGGAATTGACAAATTTCACAATGGTTGGTTACTCGAGTCTTATATTTCCAAGTATTCATTCTACGTCATGTTATGTGTTCAAGGGAAGTCAAACCAATGTCAACCATTCCTCAAATGTTCCTGACCAATCATGTCAGCCTTCCTTGTGTCAATATACAGTGTTGGATCTCGCAGCTCTACCAAACAATATTAGCCTACTCATCTTAGTTTTGTGTCAGTTGATGTCGGATGCATTAATTCCCTCCTTCTAATGGATTTGTTCCTATCGACACCAAATCGTCATCTAGGAAATGGATCTAGAAACCCCAGTGAGTACCTTGTATCTTGCAGTCATTAGTGGCATGTTTCCTTGCAAATGACAGTGGGTATACATCAATGACCCCTGATTGTTTGATTCTACAAGTGTTCGACACTAAAACATACATTCACATTTGTTAGTTTGTACTCGATTACCTTGGAGTCCATCATCATTATCGGTGGGCCTCCTCATATCTGTTAACAGTATACATCAACGACCGGTAATCAGATGGTGTTTAATTATGCACGACATTAGCTCATTTATTCACATGATATAAACTCATACTATCATTGGTTTGTTTGAAGACCTTGGGAAAGACATTTGTATCACTCATCGATGCACTGCCCAAGTTACATAAGATTAAAATACCATGTCAAAATACCATGAAGACTTGGATATGTCTCACTCATCCAATCTGCACATATATGTTTTTGAAGAATCTGCTTTTGACATGGATCCACTGTGTATTGTTTGTGGCCTTGCTTGTTTACTGTTGAGCATGGGTATACCCTCCTCAAGAAGATATTGTATATTTGGGAAATATCCTTGTTTTACTTTTAGGTGTTTCTCCAAGTCCTGCGTTCATAAATCATCCTTTTCCATCATGCCTTGATCACTAAAGAGTCTCAGTACAAAGAGTATCAGAATGAAAGAAAAAACAATGTATTTCAGCCCTCAGCATAGCTTAAGAACTCACACATTAGGGGGCATCTTTTAACAATAAAATTAACACCCTTGAGAGTGTTGGTCTAAAAACAATATTTTACTTCGCCCGCAACATGAAGATCAGAGTTTTTTGAACAATTGACCAGTGCTTCCACAAAGGAAGAAATGTTTGAAGATAAGGTGGCTCTAAAGAGGCCAAGTCCGTGACACTTAAGGGCCAAACCCAGTTCCTATAACTCACATAGTGAAAAATGCCTAGTATGAGCATTAATTGTCATAGGAATACTAAAAATCAAGTTGAAATGCCCAAAAACTAATGAAAGTGGGTTTTTTGAAGGAAATAATCAAAACCTTAAAAAATCCTAAATCCCACATTCATTATCAAAGATGGGATGCTCAAATCCCAATCTTATAAATGGAAGGCATGTGAGGTGAATTAAAGGGGACAAGGGTGAAAAGCAAGAGCATGCTGTAGGAATTGGAGGATATATAGAGTCTTTGTCACATCATAGTTTCTTTGGTGATCATTGGCATTGATGGAGAAGGATAGTTTAGAGAAAGGGAGAAATGGATTCACCTACTATTAGGTTGTAATCGCTTTCCTCCTATTTTAATATGATGCAATTTGATTTCCCCCAAAATGTTGTATTTGAATCTATGCATTTTTATGTGTTCTTCATCAATATTTGGTAGGTAGATTTCAAGCTTTTTTAAAGTTTTTCAAAATCTAGAGGTAAGGAACTAGCTAGTAGGCTGCTAATGGAGGCCTAAAGTCTAACAAGGATGGAGCAAAAGGATCTTCAACGAATGACACGCTTCAAGAGGTAATCTCCTTCCTTCCCTCCCTCTCTCTTCTTTGGAAAAGTTTAGAAATCTCAGGAAGTTTTCATTTATTACATGTATTTCTGTCAGCAGGATTCACCCTCCCTATAGTTAAGGATAGATAGGTTGTAGACATGTCCCTACAGTTGAATCTACCAACATAGTATAAAGAGGAATTAAACTAAAAATAAATAGTAAACACCTCTTATACAAAAGATTGTATCAGAGCCAATGATGATGAACTAGGTGAGGATGAAAAAAACAATGATGATTATTAGCATTGTCAGCATTGTCGTTGTCATTGTCAACCTAGCACAAGGAGAATTTAAATGTAATTGATTAGGCATGCTAAAGTGGACGTTGTTTGTGTCCACTTTAACACCATCTCAATATAATGTTCCTAGTTTCTCACCTAGACAACCTAACACAAGGATATTTTGAATGTAACTGAATTGGGTTGCTAAAGTGGATGGAATTTGCATCCACTATAGCGCCATCCCAATATAATGCGCCTAGTTTTTCAATCATTGTTGTCAACATATAATCACATCATCAACAATTTCATCATTTTAATATTTATCTTCGTCATTTTCGTCGTCCTCATTGTCATTGTCATCTCCATCTTCATCATCGTCGCCATCTCCATCTTCAATTCTTTTATAGCTTGTCAACGACCTTTTACAACCCACCATACTTACATTTTTTGTATCTGATTATAAATTTGTACATGTCAATAATATGATTCTCCTATCCCCTTTCTTTCTAATCCAATCTGGTCATATTTTCCATCCTTACCAATCAAATCTAATTTATTGCAAAAAATGTAGTGGGTAGAATTTTCAAAAGCCCAATTTCTCTACAACCTCCAAGATTACAATCTACTCAATCATGGTTATAAGTTATGCATTCTTTAAATTGTAACAATATCCCACTTGTAGGTAATATTTTCCCTATACCAGGCATGTATGATAGCACAGAGCCTTGTGCATGGCCCACTATCACTAAGGAAACGAATTACAACATAAGGATCTAGATTTTAATCTAGAACATGGATTGGGACATGAGAACTAACCTTCATGTGGCAAACCTCTAAATAGACACAACATTTCTTGGAATGCCAAAGACTCTCTACATATGACATGTTTGGTAGCCTCGGGACCCAAACATGGTCTCTGAGCCCCATAAGTATAGAACATGGCCTAAGACATTGGATTTCCCCATCACAATATGACCTCATTGTTAGTGTCATAATCATTGTCATCACCATCATCATTTCAACTATCTTCGTCATCATCATCATCATTTCCATCATCATCACTGTCATATATTCACATCGTCATCAATTTCATAATCGTTGTCGTTGTCATCATTATTGTCATCATCGTTGTCATTGTCATTATTATCGTCGTCATCAATAACATCATCATCATCTCCATTTTCATCATCATCAATATCACTTTTCATGTCATTGTCATTGTCATCACTATCATCATCGTTGTCATCATTATCATAATAATCTTCATCATTGTCATCACTATCAACATATAATCACATCATCATCATTTTCTTCATCTTCGTCGATGTTGTCACCATCATTGACATCATCATCATTTTCATTGTCATCATCATCGTCGTCATTTCTATTGTCATTGTCATCATCATTGTCATATTCATCCTCATCCTCATCATCATCATCATCATCATCATCATCTCCATTTAATCACATAATCATCATCCTCGTTGACTTTGTCATCATCATCATTATGATCGCCCTCATTGTCGTCGTTGTCATCATCATTTCATCCTCATCCTCATCCATGCCATTGTCGATGTCATAATCATCAATGACGACAATCATGATAACCAATGATGATGATGATCAACATCATCAAGGTCATGATGATGGTAATCATCATCGTCATGCTCAACACAATGATCATTGTCGTCATCATATCCATCATTATCATCATCATCGAAACAATCATTGTTGTCATCATATTCATATAATCACATCATTGTCATCATTCATCATCATCATAATGATCATCAATGTCATCATCATTCCCATTTCCATTGTCATCATCGTGGACACCATCGTCATCATTCATGTCATTGTTGATGATGATGACCTAAATGACGATGACAAATATAATGATCATGACATTGACAATGATGGCATTTTAAGAATTGGGAAGATTCACCAAGGTCATTGAAATCACAATCGTGATAGTTATTTTCATCATCATCATTGTCAATGTCATCATAACCATCATCATTGTCAATATCATCATAATTATCATTCATCCCGTCATCATCATTATCATCATTATCATTGGTTGTTCATAATTACCTTTTTCATAAGAAATATCATCAACCCAAAAGATGTGATTGATGGAAAAGGGCAGTGTAGAACACATACGATCTATGCATGAGAAATAAAAACTCTATTTTGGAAGATGATCATCACCATCATTGTCATTGTCAACAACATCATCCTCGTTATCATCATCACCATCATCGTCATCATTGTCATTGTCAATATCATGATCATGATCACGACCATCATCATCATTGCCACCATTGTCATCATAATCGTCATAGTCATTGTGAATATCATCATTATTATCCTCATCACCATTTTCAACATTTGGGCACAAAATTGGATGCATAAGTGGAGGGAAACCTAGATGCAAAAGAGGATGCAAACATGGAAGCAAAAGTGGGTGCAAAAGTAGGGACAAAAGTGGGTGCAGAACGGGGTGCAAAAAAAGTGGATGCAGCAGTGAATGAAAAAAAATGATGAAACCGTGGATGCAAAATATGATGCAAATAAAGACTCAAAAGTGGATGCACCTATGGGTGCAAAAGTGGACACAAAATTGCATGTGAAAGTCGATGCAGTCAAAATAGATGCAAAACTATACACAAAACTAAATAAACACTCGACGTAAAATGGATGCAAAAAAATATACAATAGTCAATGCAAACATTGACACAAACAAGGATTCAAATGTGGATGTAAAATTGGAATCAAAAGAGGGTGCAAAAGCAGGTCCAAAACTGGGTGCAAATTAGGATGCAACAAAAGTGGATGCAAAAGTAGATGCAACCGTAGATGAAAAAAGGATGCAAGCAGGGATGCAAAAAGGGACAAAAATTTGGGTGCAAAAGTGGAGGCAAACATAGATGCAACAAGAGTAGACGTAAAAACTAGGCGCAAAACCCGACAAAAAATACGACGAATACTAGGCACAAAATCCGATACAAAACACATAAAAAAAACTAGGTGTTAATCCTGCCTCTAAACTCAACGCAAATCTCATCGGATTTAGCACCGACTTTAGCAAAAAATTCCCAAAATAACCTAAACTGCATAAATTGCATTGAATTGGCCAAGGAAATGTATAAAAATACATTAAAGGGAGTATAGACATGAAAAAAAGAAACAAAAAAGGATATTAACCAAACGGTTTTGTTGTAGTGAGAGCTCACCAATTGTTAGAAAATGAGTTTCAGAACAATGCTGAGAAGAGCAACACATCAAGAAACTTGCACTTAGCAACAGTGCACCCAAGTCATTGTGGCAAGAAAGGGATACCAAAACACAGTGCGTCGGTAGAAGTGTGCCAAGGAAGGGAGCCACCCGACACACGGTGCACTTAGCAGAAGTGCACCCAACATAATGAAGTTCAGTAAACCATTGGGAGTAATGTTAGTAGTGCATCAGGAGAAAAGTGGGTCAGGACGCAACACTTAGGGAGGTGCCTATAAAAGTGCACCCAGGAGATAGTAGAGGTGTGCTTTGTGCACATCACATAGGGGCGCTTAGCACACAATAGGGATATTGGAAGTAGAAGCAATAGAACATCGAAAAAGTGTCGAATAAACTATTGGTAGTATCACTAACATCACACTAGTTGGAGCATTGGGAGAAGTACGCTCATGAAGGAGTGCATTAAAAATCATCGGGTGAGGTGCACTCGCAGAAGTGAGTCTAACACACAACATGCTTTGGTAGGAAGCATGCTTTGACAGGAAGAGAACATAACATGCACTTAGCAGAGGTGTTCCCATTGCAAGACAAAATCAACAGACCATCACAAGACATTGGAAAAGTGTGTCATTTGAGTAGGACTGGACCGATGCCATGCAAGATACCAAATCATAGACTAGGCATCAAATCAACGGACTCGAGCACTTCTTGTCATAAATGTGCAAAGTGGAATATTTCACAATGTCTGGATAGAGGAAGTGTGCAAGAGAGTTAGATAGTGTGACTTGGTGCAATAGGAAACAAGGGTGATATCCCTTACTTGGTGAGGTCAATACGTATATATATTTTAGAAGATAAACAAGATTCCCTGAGACATGGCATAAGAAGTGTGCTAAGAACATAGTGCACTTGAGACATAACAGAGTTGTGTCCAACACACTACGTGCTTCAACAAAAGTGCACCCATGATATAGTGCATCCAAGATCTAGAGAAATAGACATGGAATATGTTGATAAAGAAGACTCTCGGGAGATACTGAAATGATCGTTTGAAGAATCCAATGATGCCTAGAGGGATACATCATTGCAGTAAGATATGAACATGGAAGGCTCTGTGGAAGAGTCAACATAGTCCAAGATGAAGGTCTTTTTGATGGGATAGGCACAAGAAAAGTGCCCATACCATGCGATGCAGCTAGGGAAGGATGGTGTGCGAACTAGACCTTCAGCTCAATATTGACCACCTTGCTAAGTGAATATTTAGGTGTTGTGAATGGAAGCCCTCGAAAGAAGAGATGTGGAAGACCTAGGCTGGACATGTGAACACTTGGATAGATTGCTTATGATGATGAGTCTTGTGGTAGACCCAAATGGAGGCATTGTGGTGTTTGATGGAGGTGGCCTTGACAGCGACCTACCACACCCTTGTCGATGTTGAGAGACAAGGTTGACTCACTACACAGAAGCGAGTAGTGGAGCTTTGTGCCTTAGTGAAGGTTCCTATTACAAGGGATGTGTTGAATCACATGTGGTGGTTTAACATGCTTGAGGAAAAGGTGTGACCCTCTCCCTAGGCAAAAAAATAATAGTAGTGTTGAAGTAGAAGACACTTACTTCAACAAATCGAAGTAGTTTGTTTCTCAAGGAAGTGTGCTTAGAAAATAGTGCGCCTGAGACATAGTAGAGGTGCTCCTCCCACACTACGTGCTTCAGCAGAAATGCACCATGGATAGTGTACCAAAGTCTAGTGAAATAGACATGGAAGATGTCGATAAAGAAGACTCTTGGGAGCTACCAGAAGGATGGCTTGGATAATCTAATGATGTCTAGAGGGATACATCATTGCAGACAAATCCAACCATGGAAGGCATTGGGGAAGTCTCAATGCAGTCCAAGATGAAGGTCTTTGTCATGGGACAAGCACAACAAAAGTTTCCACAGCATGTGATGCAACCAAGGAAGGATGGTGTGCAGACTGGAATTTGGGCTCGAGATCGATCACCCTACCAAGTGCATACTTGGCTATTGTGAATTGAAGCTCTTAGAAGAAGAGATGTAGAATACGAAACATGGACATGGAAACACTTGTACAAATCACTTGAAATGACGAGTCTTGTGGTATACCTGAATGGAGGCATTATGGCATTTTATGGAGGTGGCCTTGGCAACCACCTACCATCCCCTTACCAATGCTAAGAGGCAAGGTTGTCCCGCTATCGAGATGTGAGTAGTGGAGCTTTGTGCCCCAGTGAAGGTTCCCAATACAAGGGATGTGTTGATTCACATGTGGAGGCTTAGCATGCCTAAGGAAAAGGTGTGACCAACTCCCTGGGAAAAACAATATTAGTAGTGTTGAAGTGGAAGACACCCTCTTCGGTATGCCAAGGTAGTTTGATCCCTAGTGATGTGATGAAAGGAAATAGAGATTCATTCATGAAGAAGGGTTCACCACACCATGGAAGGTCATACTAGAAAGAAGAATCAATAGACATGCAGATCTTGTCTAAGTGTATGGGAAATTAGAGTGCAATAGAATGAGTTGACTCGAGAGATGCTTGCATGCCTTTGTTATGGGACTTAGGATGTGGATGAGACTTTTGATAACATGTACCAATTGGTTATGTATGTAGCCGAGTAGTGGGTGGACATGTATTGTGAAAGACATGGGATTCTTTAGCTTGTTTGTCATGCTAAGTAGATTTTAGTCATATTGTTGCTGGAAACAAGTCACGAGGATTAGATTGCCACTTCTCCATGTTCAATATCATGGAGATGATGGATTACAGTTGTGGCTTGATGGTTGAAGGAGGGGAATTGATCCTTACCATTGAGGATGGTAGGATTGATGTGTTGGAGGAAGATATTGCAGAGACACGTAAGAGGAATAACACAAATGTGTAATTCACTCTACAGGTTAGTGTTGGAACCTAGGAGTGTAGTAGGTGCTCAACCCAACTAGCCTCTTGGATGCATTGTGGTAGTGCAGTGGAAGTTTAAGTTACAAGACCTTGCGCGAGTTGTGTTCCCTTCTACTTTGCATGAGCTTGGCATATCGAGAGCGACTTGTTGTCGACCTAGAGGATTTGAGAAGAAATGGATGATGGATGTGATGACAGTTCCTTTGTGATCGTTTGAGGTAAGAAACGATACCTTGCCTTCTTGACCAAGAGGAGTTGTGTGAGCAAATGGAAAATATGAAGGGAAGAGGATCAATTCAATGAGTTGGCAAGAAGATCAAATGCTAGAGAAGAAGTATGTCAGGGAGCTATAACACTTGGATAGATGAGCTTTGTTCTAAGTTTTGATAACTTGGATAGTTTTGAGGTGAAGGTGATGACCTTGGCTTGGTTCGACAGAGTTGCATATGTAAGCGAAGTGCAAAGGAAAATTGGTTATTTTATGCATGAGGAGTTCATTCTCGTCTATTTGGACAATATGATTGGATTAGCTACCCAATTAGTTTGACACATGAGGGCATGCAATGGACAAATACCTGATGAAACAACATAGTACCAAGGTAGTAGTCGGTTGGATGGGTAGAAATGCTTGACATTTTTGGAGGCTTCTTAGAAAGACTTGGTTGGAAAACCAACACTCGTAGAGCACTTCATGGACAGTAGAGTGTTTATGGAGACATTGCAACACCTTGGAGTGAGGGAGAATGTCACACTCTTTGGTTAGAAAAACCTTGGGATTCCTTGTGACCACTTAGGAAATTCCATCAGTTGGTGATGCAATCAAATATGGATGTGGAAGTAGGTGCTTTACCTTATCGGTAGGAGCACTGTGAGGTTTGGCAGCACAGATCGGTGGGCACCTTGCATGGTATTGATAAGGTGTGTCAATGGCCATGAGAACTTTTAGCATGAGTGTGTTCTGTGGATCAACTAGGAAGCAATCAATTAAGGAGCAAGCAAATGAAATAAAATGAGTTCACTGGTCTTCGCAAAGAGGAGCGCACCTCCTTTAGGAGGCGCAGTAGGGGTGGCTGATCAAATCTAAGGAAGGAAGGCACACTTCTTAGAAGTTGAGAGAGATGTGGTATGGGAACCTTGGTGAGGCACACTTCTCGGAAGCCTCACTTTGGGGATTCTTAGAAGAAGACTCGAATAAAGGCACTCTGTCGAGAAGCCTAATGTGACATGAGGCTCTATCGAGAAGACTTGTGTGACATAAGTAGTGAGACTTGGAAGGATGAACATGAGGAATACATGGAGGCAGGCTTGCAGTAGGCACTTCTCTCTTAGGTGTAGTTGGATAAGGGAGTTGGGGACATGAAGAATTGACAAGGTTGTTGTGCAATGCTTATAGCCATAGAGACTTGTCATAGGTGTTGCATTGAGGAAGACATGTAGATGTAATATAGTTTGGGAGGAATTGTATTGGATATAACTTGATTTGTTGTTGTTAAGGGCATGCTCTTCGATAAGTTTTCAGGATGTGGCATCCTATGTATATTGTAGAAAGCCTCATTGTATTATACGATATTTGGGCACACCCCATTGAGGTGTCACTAACATACATGTGTCTTCTATGTGTTTAATGTGTTGTCTTTGATTGGGAATGTTTAACATACAAAAAACACAAGTGTAAGTTGAGAGTCATAGCCTGGAAACTCTCAAACCCGATCTGGTCATGCCACTAGGAGAGGAACTTGGGCAGTGTCACATGGCATATAGAAGGGAACAAAGCTTCGATTTTGGGTCAGATCTTTAGTCCCGTGACATGAGGGTTTTGTACTCCATTGTTTCTTTTATTTAAATAATATATTTGGGAGAGGTGGATGGACTTGGAGGGGATGTATGGGTCATGTGCAAGGACCTAGGTAAGTAACTTTGATTCCTAAAATTTTCATAAGTTATTTTTTTTAAAATTTATTTATTTAAAATTATTAAAATTTTAATTATCATGTTTAATAAATCAATATATTAAATTATTTTGATTTTATTACAACATACCTTAGTGATGTTAGAGAAAATAACCCTCTACCTAGCTACTTAGGCCTTAACCAGATGACTCTAGTGGGCCAAATCCCATCCAAATTGACCATATGAGTCAACCCTGAAATGGATTCCTAAAATTGTGAGCACATTCCTTGATTGGAGGAATTGTTCCTTTATTTTAGGAGTGACTAAACCTAGAACTGGTTGAGGACTAGACTCTATCCACTAATATAGGTCCTAACTGACCCTAAATCGCTCTAAGAAACCCTACGCACCCCAATTGAATGATTTTATGGATTTGCATGCATATACAGTCAATTGGTTGTACATCACTCAGTCATAACTAGTGATTGGGGAGTCTTGGGTTAGTTAAACTCAGTTTAGCTGAGTGTGCATGGATAACTCAAGGTATTTGGCTCTAGTTAAGCCTGACTATTCTTAAAGCACTGCATGCAGAATTTGAATAACCTATTAACCTAATTCAAATTGGCTTGCCATATATTTTTGTTCAACTCCATTCATTATAGTTAATGAAATACATCATTCTTTTCTTCCTATATGCTTCTACTTTTTTAGTAATGATCTATGATAAATAATTTGTTACATAATTAGTTGATTGTTGATTTGATTTTCACACTATACCTATTTAGTTTGTGTTTCTATATATTTATGCTCAAATCTTATATGGTATTAGAGTTGCAGGGGTACGAAACTAGTTAGTGTTCTAGTGATTTTTTCCCAATAATCAAGCTTTTGCAGATTAAAGAAGGGATTTTGTATCTATCAACTCATTTGTAACCATTAAAGAGCTCATTTGTAACCATCAAAGAACTCATTCACATACATTAGAGAGTTCATTCTCAACCATGGATCTCCTATCTCCCCAACTTAGTCACTACATAGTTGTTATGTTAGATCCAATCTTGTTGAAGGTTGCATCCATGATTTTGTAGCCATCAAACAGATCATTTACAACCATTAGAAATCTCATTTGTATCCATTAAGGAGCTCACTTTTAACCAGAGAGCTCATTTGTATCCATGGATCTCATATCTCCCTAACTTAGTTGCTTACATAGTCCGTATGCTAGATCTAGTCTTGTTGAAGGAGGCCCAAAAAGCTTCACAACACATCTTATGAGGACATATCAACATACATTGAGAGCAGGAAAGAGGCCCTATAATATTTGCAACATATGGTCTATGAGTACATATGCACATCCATGATCGAGTACCAATTAGTAAAGGAAGACCCTTTTACAGGCCCAAAATAAGAAGTGATTTACAATTTTCTTTTATCAATTGAAGAACTTGTCCCAAATCAAGTTCAAATTGAAGAATACATTGGGGAACTTGTCCCAAATCAGGTTCTTGTTGAAGAATACTTCCAAAATGTCTTCTCATTCTCTTGATATATAACCTTTGACCCTAGAGTTCACCAAGTTTCACACAAAAGCTTCAAGGCATCTCCTCCATTCGAAGCAAGGAGTGGTCAAGAACCACCATTCAATCACTTCAAAGAGTTTGGATATCTTGAATGGAATGACATGCACTTAAAAAAAAATGAGAATTTCACAAAGGTTTGTAGGGATCTTCGCAAATCCTTTTATTGAGAAGAAATTCACCTAGTTGAGAGTTACTTTGGGTGTGAAGACATCTTTTGAGAAGGCTTATTAAAGCCTTCTTTTCACATTCTCTTTTATGGGGGGGGGCTTCCCATTTAGTTTTTTCCCTCTTACCTAGTTTACATAGAATATTTCATGCATGGGTACTGGTACTTAATACAACTGGAAATTGTGGATGACCCATTTTCCATTTTTTATTTTTCACCTAACTGAGCTTATGGGGGGGCGTTAGAGCAAATAACACTCTACCTAACCACCTAGACCTTAACATGATGACTCCACCCGAAAAAACCACATCCAAATTGACCATCTAAGTCAACCTTGAGATGGATTTGTAGAATTGAGGGCATGTTCCTTGATTTAAGGAACAATTTCTTGATTTTAGGAGTGACTAAGGTTGGAATTGGTCAAGGAATAGACGCAATCCACTAATCTAGGTCCTAGATGACCCTAACTAGCCCTAATAAACCCTAAGCACCCCGATTGAGTGATTTTAGGGATTTGCATGCACATACAATAGTTGTTTGTACATCACTTAGTCCAAACTAGTGATTGGGGAGTCTTGGTGTTATAGTGTGAATTGTGACACCTGATACATCATGATTTGATGGCCTTTCCATCTCCCTGTGCAGACTCACTTCATCCCATTTTCTCACCATTACCCTGATGCTCTAGTTGAACACCGAAAATACATTTTTGAATATATACACTGGCCATAAGTTTACAACCCACGTTTATGCAGCTTGCACCATTGTCACCCGCGTACATCGGGTTTTATGCTCAAAAGATAAAAATATTTGGAGTTTCCCCCCATCAAGTAACGAATGGGTTGATCTTTGGCCTTCCATATGTCTGGAAACGCTCTGATTTGACCCTTCATTTCTCATTCAGGGGCTATATATAGAGCTATTGTGAAGCATTAAAGGAAGAGAATTTTGGAGAGTAAAGAGATTATAGCAAAATTGTGCCGCATGCTTGTATGCTTAAGTCTACATCCCTTTGTCCTTGAAGTAGACATTAGTGCTCTTTCCCAAGCTTTCCTTTGTCTTTATGAGCTTGTCATTGTATGCAGGATTGAAGTGGTGGAGGCCTAGGTGGAAGGACTCGGTTTCTTGTTTTTGAGGAGGTGCCACCAAAGGCTGTCATTTGTATATGTGTTTATAGTAATATAAATGTCAAATTCTCGTCCATTTTCATGTGTAATTATGAATATTTGTATCCATGGATTTAATTACTTTGTATACATGTTTAAATTGGATATGCTAGACTAGACTCTGACACTTTATATATCATGCTTGTATATCTCTTTATTGTTGAGGACGAATTGTAGGGACAAGTTTGATTGAAAACTCAACGGGGAACTTCTTCGAATGTCCGGTTAAAGGTACAAGTCTTATCCCTTAGTGTTAGTTATATATCTAGCATTCTTGAGAATGGATTGATTTTTGGTGTCATATTTCCTGTTGTGGTACACCCCAAGCCATAGGAAATTTTATCAGTAACAAAATGTGCGACTTCGCTGGGGAATTTTCTTTATTGTTGGGGTTTGGGTGCATGTTTTGATTGATTTGCTCTCTACTTCTTTGCGTTTTTGTGTCACGTTCGACAGTTTGTTAGTTCCTTAGCAGTCCCTTGAAGTGGTTTGAATCTTAGCTTACTTACAGTCGCATATATATGTGGGATGTAGTATACGCAATCGTGTACATACATTATTGTTCCTTGAACAGTCACGTGCATCTCCTTTGTTGCTTGTGATCTTGATGTGTGAAGGTGTTGGCTGGGTTATGAGTGTGGCTAAGTCTTCCTAGGTTCCTATGCTGCCAATTGGATGCTTTTGTTGTGACCAAAGACCTCTTTTTCATTTATTTTTCTTTGAAAGTAGTTATTGTCATTTGTCTCCTTTTTTGTTTTGTCATTAGTGCATTAGTCTTCTTTGTCTCAGTGTCTTGCTTGGATTGTGCTTGCTACTTGTTGCAGGGTCTAAGAGTTTTTAGAGACTTTTTATTGCATTTGTTGATTAAATTGTCATTGATGCCAACATGGGACTTGCAGTGGCCCCACAGGCAGTCATTGATGCCACCAAGTCCCTCTTGTAGTGCATGGGTATAGATGATCCCAATATCCTCACATACACTACCTTGGAGCCCATACATAGATGGGTTGTGCCTTAAAGCACTTTGTATCTAGTTGACAAGGTCCTTGTACCCACAAGATTGGATCTTGGAGCCACCACCTTGTTGACAATGTTGAAGACACTGCTGATGATGTTGAAGACCCTGGAGATAGTGTTGAAGTCCTTGTGGATGATGGAGAAGCCCTAGATGGGTTGAAGAAGCATTAATGACCCATTATGTGGTCATTTATGCTTTGATAGGGTCATGGCACCCTAGGAGAAGGCTTTGCAACCCCACAAGAGGTAGCATGATGGATATTGACCCTTGGAGGTCCTCTTGTGTGGTTGAGGTGGTTGAAGAAGCCCATGAAGCCTCTTGCATGGTCCTTCGACCCACACTTGGTGGTTTAATGGCTCTTGTACCCTTGAAGGAATAGTGAATATGGTGCGGTTCATGTGTGTGGAGTCTTTCATTTGAAACAACACATAAATGAAGCCCTTGCTCTTGATGTGGTCTTGGCTTGTGAGCCTTTGTATATGCTAATCATCATGATGCCCTTGCATGTGATAACTTGGGTATTGGAACCCAAACACATGGTGGAATGTTGGACTTTGGCATATGGTGGCTTGGTGTACATGATATGGAGACCTTAAGCTTTGAATCCCTCCAAGATGATGATATGGCATCTTCTCAAGTCTTGAAACCATTGGCTAAGACCTTGATAATATAATGAAACCCTCGCAAACACTTAATGACCACATATGTATTATGTAGCTTGATTCAATCTCATTGGGAATGGTTATGATGAAAAGAAGCCCTTGCAACCATAAGTTAAAAACTTTACTTGATGAGTATGTTGAGGCCTTGTTAATGAACAGGTGACATGGCAGCCCTTCCAACACAGCTCATTATGTAAAATAGGCTCCATTTGCAAAATAAAAATTAATTATGAGTAAAAATAAAGTTTATTTCTTTTAATTAAAAAATCCTCCAAACATGTTGGCCTCAATATGGTCAACGACAAATATTATAAAAACGCAAGTCATTTTCACATTCATTGTATCCAATGAATATAAGAGAAGTGAGTTCACTGACTAAGGCAATTTGACTGTGGAACTTCGGTGGAGTTTGGACTGAGGCAGCCAACAACAGAAAAGTTAATTTTGTGTTCTTTTTTGTTTGCTATGTGACTGTCCACATCTTGGACTTGTCTTGTGATTATACCAACACAAGTTTTGTGCCTCTCTTTAGTGATTGTTGTATCAGCAACAAGCTACCCTCGTTGGTGGATAGGGATTCTACAACCTCGCTGGTGGTCAACAGGTTGCTCTAACTCTCGGGCAATAGCTACAAAAGTTCGGGTAGCACCAGTCAAACAATTCTTTTGGGGAAGTAGGTTGATGGTGCTCTAGGGTTTTGGTAGTAGATATCCTCGTTGAGGATACACTGTGGTAAGCACAGAATTATAGACAATTATGAAGTGACTCTGATATAGTTTAAACAAGTTATTGACAAAGACATAATATTGATGACATTAGGGTTTTGAGTTGATAGATTGATATGTTGACAAAGAATGAGAATATTGTATGATAATACTTATGATGAAGTTGAAATCCTTGGCTTGATTGTTGAACTACATTGATTTTATTGCTTCATATGAATTTCACCAAGAGTATGTTTGAGAAGCATTCAAAGGCATTTACTTGTACAGTTTAGGATTAGCAGATAGTGACTTTTAAAAGGGAATGATTTGTCCAAGTGATGACTGGTGCATTAAACAGTGGTTATGTACAGAAATGTTCCCAAACAACATTAAAGATTGATGGTGAACAATATTGATTGTATGTACAGTGATGTACAATAAATACATTGGTATATGTATAGTGATGTACAATATTGCTTGCATGTATAAGTTCTATAGCAGAGAATTTGAGGTCATCTACTCACAATCAATTCTTGAATTTTTCTACAGTGTGAACTCATCTACAAACAGTCACGAAGTTTGGTCTTGTTTAGGGTCTTTTACAACAGACTAACACAGCTCAGGTGTGGAGTCTAAAAGTTGTGATATGCACATCTTATGAAAGGTATGTTGATGTTAGACGCCTTCATATGAAAATAGTATAGTGGTAAAAAGATATATGATGACTGCAATGTTTAAGATGTATACCTTATGATAATGGTGATGATACTATATACTATGATGATGTTGTTGATACATACCTGTTGATACTCTTGATGATGAGGTATCCTTGTTGACATCATGATGATGATGAATGCTCTCCTATGCACTATGATGAACACCCCATGATGTTGATGCATGACTACCCTAGAAGATGACATATGCAGAACTAGATGACATGTTCGGACCTTGATGTTGGGCAGACCTTGATGGTGATCTTGACACATTGATGGCATGTTCAGACCTTGATGTTTGGCATAACTTGATAATGATGATTATGCATACTTGATGCATACTTTTTGATACTCTTGATGATGATGGTGATGAAGACATAAGCAAACATAGATGAACAAATTCCTTTATGACTTGGCATGAGGACTATTGAGCAAAGATTGACTAGCAATATTGAGTAGAGATTGAGTAGCAGTATTGAGTAGAGATTGACCAGGAGTGTTGCTGAGCAGACTGACAAGTTGAGTGAGCAGACGGATGAGCTAAGATGGATGAGCTGAGATGAATGAGCTGAGGTTGATGAGAAAAGATGATTATGCAGCAGATTGATAAAAATCAAATATTGGAATCAAGCTTGCAAGTAGAATCTTGCACTTGAGGATTGGACTCCTCACCCCTTTCTTATTTGGAGCTAAGAAAACCAGGCTGGGTCATGTTATGAGAGTTGGTATTGATTGTAATCGAGAAGATTGAAGTGTTCCATTACCATAAATAAATCTCACATTACAAATATTATTGTGTCTCCTTGATGTGTTTGTTGTGCTTATGAATTAACTGATGAATATGATAATGTGATTGGTAACATAATGCTTTATATACTCTGATTAACTAATAGAAATGAAAAAGGTTTAAATTGTTCATACACCGATTCACCCCCCTCTCAGTGTGACCTTTGTGACAACAACATTTTCATTCATTTAAAGTGAAAATACAAAAATATTTTTATCTTTGCATGTTTATTGCATGGTGCATATGCACTCAATTTGGTACTTGCATTGGGTTTTCTTAGATGAAGTTAGTGTTCAGGATTTCATATAGGAAGGATTGCATTGGCATTTGAAAAGGAAAGATTTGTGTGCATTACACATAGTGGCATACCATTTTTCATGTTTAAAAACAAAGTTGCACTTGGCATTGTTTTTTAGGTGTGCCTATTTGCTTTATTGCTGAGTTGTAACATCACTAGTTGCACGTCCATTTCGTTTGAGTAATCACAACTCTAAAATTAATGCTTAAATTAAAATGGATTACAATTATTTTATTTTATAGGGTGCGCCAACAAGCGTTGGTTGTAGAGTCTTGGAATAGCGTGTCGTGAGTAAATCTTTTCAAGGACTATGAAAACAACAATTAGATGTATGTCAGGGTGAGAAGTGAAATCCTTTGTATAATTAGTGTTATCAGGAGGCTCCTCTTACACAAGAGTTAAGAACAAGGCAGCACGCACATTGGTGGTGGTGATAGGCCCCTACTACTTTATGTTGAGCGCCATAGATATTTCAAGGATCTTATTCATATCTGGGGGCTTTTGAGGTACATTCAGTGCTTTCGAGCTTTGAGATTTGTTACCCTACACATACGGCAGATCATGCCTGCAAATGTCCACCTGCGCATTGGTTATATTGGGGTGACATTAGTTTCCTTACCTAGGTATCACAAGGGGTACTTGTAGAGGGTATTCTGTGAGTGTCATGGCCAGGTAGGGGTTGGACAACACAGTCGCTTTACGCTTTGAAGATGAGGGGCACTATAATTGGTTACACACCTCCGCTTGTAGTGTATGGGAGTCTGAGGCCTCTTCTAGGTGAGAAATACCTGCTGCATTTGGGAACTCACTTATCCTCCCTCTTTGCTTGTTTTCATCTGACCTAGTTTTACTTAGGGGTGTGCTCTTTGTGTGCTATTCGGATTTAGGGATCATAATTAGTTGAGTTTTTGTTATTTTGTAGAGTCATCTTGGATTGATTTTCGACACCTCATTGATCTTGATTTTTAGTGGGACTATTGCCTTCTAACCCTCCTCATCCTCTTTGGAAGAGGATTAGGTGTTCTAGACATCCCCTTTCACACTGTGATTCCCATATAGTTCTCACCATGAGTACTACTTCAGAGTCCTCGGAGTTCCCTCCATCCCCATCGTCTGGAATGGGGGGAAGGGGATTTTGAGGTTCCTCCTTCATCTACCATATGGATACTTGGGACCTCTATTTATAGAAACCCTTGTGGGGCTAGTACTTCCTATCTACACGACCTCAATTGTCAAACTTTACAACTGTCTAGCGGAAGTTTTCCTCAGGAAGGTCGAGTGAAAAGACTCAACCTACTCCCTCTAGCATAGGTCCTTTTACATTCAACATGCCAAACATCACTACTAGTATTTCGTCACCCTCACCAGGTTCTGGTGTGGACCCTAGTGTTAAACTATGGGGCACGACAACCCCTTACCTTGCGCATCAGTTAGGGAGAGGCCATACTCCACCCTCTACTCCATTTGTGGGAGGACTTTCACTCCCTTTGTCCGATCTTAACACCAATGTTCACTCTCACGGGGTGGCAGTGGAAACGTGAACGTTGGGTATACAAACTATATTCCATCTTATGTCCCATCGTCCATAGCACTGATTCCTTCGAATTCCTTTCTTATGGCGAACTCTCCCTATGTCTTGTGCGTTCCCTCGGGAAGTGGTGATCCATTTAACTATGTTGTCTCCTCATCAGCTGGTATAGTTGTGTCTGGAGGTTATGTACCTCCCTAGACGTATGGGGGTCAACTGGTCTATTAGTCCTATAACTACGGTTATATGGTCCCCCCTTCTTAGGGAATACCTCAATACCAAATTCTCCTGCACCCTTATATGGGACATATGGGAGATGGTTATTATTCGACTGGTCAAGGACATGACCTTTATCATAATCAACCCTATGTGAATCAATCCACTAAGGGAGCATGGATCCAGATGGAACAACCTCAGCTCCCCTTTTCATCCACTTTAAAACTACCCAACCTATCAAAATTGACCAATGACTCGATATGTCATGATCCAATGTGGCCAGTTATCTCCACTAAACTTCCTTCGAATGTTCTGGAGTTTGAGGGAAAGAATGGCGAGGACCGTGGTGATCATGTGACTATGTTCCACCTGTGGTGCTCTTCAAATTCACTAAACCACAATTACATTCGTTTATTACTATTTCAACGCACCCTCATGGGTTATGTCACAAAATGGTATATAGAGCTTCCTGGGGGCACATATCAGACTTTTAATGATTTAGCCTTGGTCTTTCTCAACCACTTTCAGTTGTTGGTACGCTATGATGACAACACTAAGCTCTTGTCGACATTTTGGCAACATAAGGCCACCCATATCTCTAATAATATTCAACAGTGGTGTAGACGAAAGAGGTTGATTAAGGGCAACATCCCTCCCGAATTTTTATTGGAATGGTCCTTGAAGTCCTTATTACCATATATCGCAAAGGATGTTTCAAAATATGGAGTGACTAACGAGGAACATGCTATCTTTCGAGCCCAACACTTGGATTTGATTTACGCTCAGTATGGGCTTCTATATGAGATTATTTCTAATGCACCGCTGTCAAATCTTGATCCTAAGTTCAAACTTGGGCTGCATGCAGATGGAATTGTTGTCTCCATAAGTACAAAAGTCATAGATAAGGTTACAACTCAAATGAAACAATTATCTATGAACCAGTTTGCAGTCGGACAGGCTATAGCCTCATCCACTCCCACCTAGTCAGCGGATGTACTTTATGTGCATTCGTCGGACCAGAAGGGTAACCAACAACTCAGAATGAATAGAAAAAAGGGAAGAAATAACAAATAAGGTGGGAATAGGAAGGATAATCAAAATGATAACAAGAACAATGATGATGCTGGGGGGGACAAGAAACCTAAGCGAAAAAAGGTCAAATTCCCTTGCAAGATTTATGGGGGAGACCATCTCACCTACGTGTGCCCTTGTATTGAATATTCCTTGAAGTTCATCTCATAGATCCCAACTGTGTTGATTAACCCTTTGCCACATAATTGGAATATGGCTTTAAGGACCTCAACCACTAGAAACAGTTCTGGTGGGCATCAAATCCCACAAGTCATGGAAGGTGGTCATGATAGTATCAACATGATGTCATTTGCTAATATTGTGACTCATTCACAAGATTATGGTTTGTCACAACCCAACATGGGTAAAGAACCTACATCTCTTGATATTCCTTTGCAGCTCGATAAGCCGGAAGCTATACCATTCATACCTAGGGAAGTCTTCAAATGTTTGGTTCAAAATCCTAATGCTCGAGCCGCCCAACATTATTCCATTGTTGAGGATTTGGGCAAGACTCCTTGTGTGATGTCGGCTCTTGAAGTTCTTCAGACTTTCCTTCGCAAAGGAGAGCACTGTTGACTGCTCTTGGCGTAGTTGACCCTAATGGATACACTATTTGAAACTCATGAGGTCCAGACTCACTTTCCTTACCATGTGGCTTTTCAAGTCCATGTTGAGTGTTTAAATAACACTATTAAACAAATAGTTGTTGATGAAGGCGTTGCGACCTCCGTGATGTCTTTGGCTTGTTGGAAAGGCCTTAGCTCGCCCGTGTTATCTAAATATATGACTATTCTAACCACGTTTGATGGACGTTCGTTTAGGTCACATGGAATTATTCCCTCCCTTCAAGTCCATTTTGGGGTGAATACCATGTCGGTCGAAGTTGAGGTGGTTGATGCGCCCTTCGACTAAAATATTTTACTAGGAAAGAACTAGATTTACGTTATGAAGGCGATCGTATTGTCAGTATTTCATGTCGTGTGTTTCCCTTTTGAGGATAGGATTATGATGACCAATCAATCGCCATTTGATAATTCTAGTTCATTTTCATCGTCAATATCTACTATCCCAGTCATTGATAATTATTAGTTGGCAACTGAGAATGTTGGCGTCAAAATGTATCCATCATTGATGGGAAATTTTAATATTTCAACACCAATTTTAGCTATTAGTTCTACTCCTAGTAGTCGTTTGTCACCTTTGAGTTCAGCCCATTTCACACAATGTATTTGGATGACCCATGGACTCTCCCTTATCCGAGTACTTTCGATGAGGAAATTATACCCACTAGGGTGGACTTGTCATTGTTTGCAACATAGATTGCTTATCAATCCATACTTGATCCTATTGTAGACCCAGGTTCTTCCTTTTCGTGGATGGAAGAGGAGGATATTTTTGCACTGCCTACTTGGGTGGTTGCATCATCATGCTCACATGATGGCCTTGACAATATTTTTCCTTCAGATGAAGCGATTCTCGAGGCCATGATTGGTCTAGAACAACCTTGGGAGGTGCTTAGGAGGAGATGCATCATTGATCTTACTTCCTCCTCGAGCTTGAATAGATCGAGTGTGATGACTTTAAGATGAACTTAAGCGAGAATGTTGGTCATCCTCTGATCCCTTTAGGCACTCATGGCATATATGTCGAAGGGAACATGGCGAACTTATCTCCAACTATTCCTATCAACATTTCTCAAATTCCTAGTAAAATCGAGAATGTTTACATCAATGTTGATTGTGCACCTGATGAAATCAAAATATACATCGAGCTCTTTAAAGAATTTTGTGATGTCTTTGCTTGGTCATATGATGAAATGCCAAGGATTGATCCCCGCATTGTTGAACATGAAATCAAAACTTATCCAAACGCTAAACCTGTTTAACAATGCTTGCATGCAACGAACCCTTGTAAAGTGTCTGTTATTAAGGCCGAGATAGAGAAGTTGCTGAAAGATGGATTCATCTATCTGATCCCCTTAACCGAATGGGTATCCAATCCTGTTCATGTCGATAAGAAGCAAGGGACCATCCGTGTATGCATCGACTTTAGAAACCTGAATAGGGCTTGTCCGAAGGATAATTTTCCCACAGCATTCATTGATAAGATATTGGATGAGTGTGCTAGGAGTGAGGTTTTCTCATTTATGGACAACTTTTCGGGGTACAACTAAATCCAGATTAAACCCGAGGATCAACATAAGCCTGCATTTATATGTCCCTGGGGTACATTTACATACCGAAAAATGCATTTTCTGCCTTAAAAATGCCGGAACTACTTTTTAGTGGGTCACGACCTTCTCTTTTCACGACCTTAAATGAATTATTGAGGTTTATTTGGACGATTTAGTTGCTCTCTTTATTGAGGGTGGATTATCCAGATCATTTGTGTTTGTCTTTGAAAGATGTCGTCGTTATTAAATTCGGTTAAATCCTCAAAAGTACATCTTTTGTGTGAAGGTTGGTCATTTATTGGGGTTTATCATATCTAAGGAGGGGATTAGGGTTTAAGGAGGGGATTAGGGTTGATCCTTTAAAGGTTGAGGTAATAATACAACTGCCTTCCCCACGCACGATTAGACACCTTCAGAGTCTCCAAGGGATGGATAATTTCTTATGTAGATGTCTTGATAATTATTCCAATTTTGCTAAGGGTTTTATGTGCTTGTTGAAGAAGGATACCCCGTTCATATGGGATGAGCAAGCCTAGGATTCCTTCGATGTTCGTAAGAAATCCTTGGCATCGACCCCTGTACTTAGTCCACCTGACTATAGCATGGATTTATTATTGCATGTGTTCATGTCTCAAGAGACGATTGGTATGGTTCTGGTTCAAGAGGATGATGAGATCTAAGAGCACATTATTTACTATCTTAGTTGAAATCTCATTGATGTGGAACTCCGATATAGTCATGTTGAGAAATTGGCCTTGACGACTGTTCATGCGGTCCAACATTTGAGACATTATATCTTGCTTCGCCAGACTATGGTTATAGCCCATATCAATCTGTTTCAATTTGTCTTGACTAGACAAATGATAGGAGGAATATAACAAATGGTTTGTTATCTTTCAAGTGTTTGACCTTGAATTTTTTTGATGAAATCAAAGAAGTCGTTCATATTTGTTTAGCTTATGTTAGATCTCCCTAATATGGATGAAGATGAGATTTACGAGGACTCGTTTGTGGATGAATACACCTTTCTCATTTCGTCTATGGATCCTTGGTATCACGACATTATTGTTTATCTACAGACTTTGAAGATTCCCCCTCACCTCTCGAGGGATGAGCATCGATGCTTACGTCATAATTTTAAGAACTACATCATCATCGATGACACTTTGTATCGCTGTGGGGTAGATTCCATTTTGCATCATTGTTTGATCCATGATGAGGCTGAGGTTGTGCTGAATGATTGCCATGGTGGGGTGTGTGGTGGTCATTTATCTGGGCTTGCTACAACCAAAAAAATTCATAGAGTGGGTTATTATTAGTCGTCAATATTGAAATATTGTGTTAATGCGGTCAAGTGATACCCCCCTTGCCAAGTGTCTACATGGAACATGCACTCGCATCCTGCCTCGTTACACTCGATTATCACCATCGGTCCCTTCACCAAGTGGGGGGTGGATTTTATGGATTGCAACCCAGCTTCATCTGGGGGGAACCATCACCTTAAAGTGGTCATGTATTACTTCACGAAATGACCAAAGGATATGCCTACAATCAAATCCGATCGTGAGATGACCACTCACTTCATATTCATTCAGATTATCACTCAGTTCAGGATCCCGAAGGAGCTTGTCACTGACCATGGCATGAACTTCCAAAATAAGATGATGGCAAAACTAACCTTGAAACTAAGGTATAAGAAAGAACTCTCTTCTTCTTACTACCTTGAAAACGAATGGCTAGGTTGAAGCTGTTAATAAATCCCTTAAGGTCATTCTATAAAAGACCATTAGATAAAGCAAAACAAACTAGCATATTATGCTATACCCTGCTTTGTGGGATTATAAGACCATGATTAAGACTGCCACCGAATTTTCTCCATATCAACTAGTGCATGGGGTGGAGTCAATTTTACCAATTGAATGTGAAATCCCTTCATTGAATCTAGCCATAAAGTTTTTACCTAACACTTATGAGTTAGAATATCATTTAGTCCACTTAGAGCACCTGGATGAGCAGCGTCGGTATGTCGTAGTGGCTCTAGAGATGAATAAGCGTCCTATTAAGCCTTAGTATGATAATTTTGTCTGTCCCTGTTGATATAGTGAAGGTGACTTGGTCCTCTTGTATGACCAAGCCAGTGAACCATTAGGGGCGGGTAAGTTCAACCCTGTGTGGTATGGGCCTTACGTGGTGAAACATGTCCTAGAGAAAGGTGCACATGGGTTATAAGACTATGAAGGGAATGCCTTGGCAGATCCTAGAAATGGGCTATATCTTTAAGAAATACTATACTTAAACTTAAGTCGAGGATGATATCTTGTATATTAATGTACAACTTGCATAGTTTTTTTTTGGGTTCCCTTGTAGTGTTATCAGTTTGTTGACATGCTTCCTAATTTGTGGTAGATGTCGATGGAGTCCTCGATATACTATGGATTCGTTGATGGTGCCATTCGCCACACCTAGAACCTAATTTCAATTACTTGGGTTATCTACACATTTGAGGGCTAATTGGTGTCTTCGGGAGATGTGTGTCTTCGGCCATATTCAAATAATGTTGTGGAATATAGTGTCATGATTAAACTATTACATGATGCCATTTCCAATGGTATTCGATCTCTTGAATTTTGCCTTGACTTGTAGTTAGTTGTGTCACAGTTGAATGGATTGTAATGTGTCAGGGCTCCTACATTGTTTAGAAGGTTCTTAAGGGTAACATTGTTGGAGTGACAGTTTGATTACATTACATACATTCACATACCTAGACTTTATAAGAATGTTGTCGATTCATACAGAAATTACGTTTTAGATTGGCATTTGTCACATCAATGAAGAAGTATGTACATAAAAAATTCACATTCAAACACATGTGTATATATAACAAAATGATCACTATAAGCCTTTGTTTCTAAATAGAGTTCCAAAAAATGGTGTCATAGTACAAAAATGGGCTTTAAGGCACCAAAGTATACACGGTCTATACAAAATGTCTCGACATCTATGCCTGGGGGCCTGGATGGTGATCATGGTAACACACTAAAGCATTGGCCAACCGCATGAACAACCTAACCCACAGATGGGGTACCCCAACCACATGCCTCTACATCGCCTCGGTCAAGTCCTTGATTTGTACCATGGGTATCTTGTGTGTCAATCGGGCAATGTTGCCATGTATGGTCTGCAATGTATGCTCGACATCAACGTCGATCATCTCATCTCCTCAACACATACGTCGATGACGGGAGAAACCATCTGGTCGTCGTGGACTTACATCTGCACATAAATACTTAATGTCAGTACATGATACCACCAAAAACATGTTTTTGATTTCAACATATATATCAAAAATACAAAAAAACCAAATAATTCAATAATACAAGTGGGATCTTACTGATATCTATGTATGCAGACCCTGGTGGTAGTGGCATGTATGGATCTCCACGGAAGTCGATCCCGGTATAGGGATAGTCATCTATGGAGATGCTTTGTCATCGCCACCAATGGAAGAACTCAAGAGGGAAATGAGTGGGTTCCCTACCTCCCCCTAACCTTCGTATCACATATGTTTAGCATGTTTGGGATGGATCTCGTAGACTTTGAGGAGGGACCTCAACTCTAGGGTTGAGACTTGGTGCCCTCTCAAAAAAGAAAGTGCTCATAATGTTGGAAAAACCAATGTTTTTTATCCAATATCTTTCATTCGGTCAACTATTGTTTCACAATGCTCAACAGTGATGTACTCCAGTCATATACCGTAGGTCTCATGCACTCTACCGCATAGAACATGAGAGGTCGTGATGCTTGATGCAGTCATTCCAACCCCACTATTATAACCAATGCTATAATTATTACCTTAATAATGAGGCTCTAGATGGCATCCACTAGGACTTGACTTCCTATCTTTTCCATACCAGGAATACAATATACAATTATGTACTCATCAGTAGTTAGTCCTCCACCTACTCCACGAGCCCGTACATTTGCTACCTCGCCTCGGTGGGATATCCCTGTAATGAAGTAGATATCCTCTACCTCTAGTCTCAATGGCATCCCATCTAGCATGAATTCCCCTGTGTTTGGATCCTAGTAATCTACAAACATTTGCAAGAGTCTTGGTTGGGCACTCATGCCCCCAAGGTTCCAAAATTTGTATAGACCTCACCTTCTGAAATTTCCTAGTTTTAGGAGCAACTAAGCTTGGAATTGGTCAAGGAATAGATACGATCCACTAATCTAGGACCTAGTTGAACCTAACTAGCCCTAACAAACCCTAAGCATCCCAATTGAGTGATTTTAGGGATTTGCATGCACATACAATTAGTTGTTTGTACATCACTTAATCAAAACTAGTGATTGGGGAGTCTTGGGTTAGTTAAACTTAGTCTAAGTGAATGGGCATGGCTAACTAAGGGTTTTTGGCTCTAGTTAAGCCTACCTAGTCTCAAAGCACTGCATGAGCAATTCAAATTGCCTTGTTATATATTTTGTTCATGTCCATTCATTACAGTTAACGAAATACCTCATTCTTTTCTTCCTAGTTGCTTCTAGTTTTTGTGTAATGATCTATAATAAATCATTTGTTACATGGTTTGATTTAGGTTTTCACAGGAATATTGATCTTTTGAAGGCGAATTGGAAACATGTGTAACATTTGTTATATGACTAGTTGCTTGACGATTTGATTTTCACAGTATATCTCTTTAGTTTATATGCCTGGATATTTATGCTAAAATCTTATAAGTGAATCATATTTTGTATATGTTTTACATTTTTTTATAAAAATAATTAATTGATAAAGAAATTATTATTATAAACATTGACACATATATATCCAAATTTAACATTTCCAATTATTCAAGGGGAGATATCTATTAGGTTTTAATTTATACAACTTTCCTAAAATGTAAAAAATTGACGATTGTTTAAGCTAATGGAACTAGTCAAGGTCAATTTATTTAATGACCAAGACCATTTTTTATGTTCCAATTTGGTTGAACCTCACAAACATCGGAATTATGATAGTGAAATGTCTTGTTTCCAATGTAGTGAAGTTATCATTTCAATAGAGACGATCATTGGGGACAAAAAGAGAAAGTATGTAATTTAGAAAAAAATTAGTGTTCCAAAGGATTTTCGCCAACAACGTTGGAATTTGCGTGGAATTTGCACCCAAATGTAGTAGTGTGAATGGAAATTTGGAGGCCAAATGTTGGAGGATTCTTCAATAACTCCATCGCAAGAACCAGACAACTAATAAAAATCTTAGAGATTCAAGATCAAGGGTAAAGAGGAGTTGCTTTCACATGCAATTTAAGGAGTTACTTGCTTGCATGTTCTATTGGTCATTTGTCTTGTTGTTTATTTTCATCCCTTATCTTTTCAAATGTTTGGAACTTGTTGTAGGATTCCTTTAATGATAAAGATTGGGAGTCTTTGTCTTTCTTGTTAGCATTGTCACCTTTCTTTACCTCTCGAAAACCATATTCATTCTTAAGAGGTTGTTGATTCTCCTTTGTACTTTGTAGACAATCCTACATAAAGTTCCCATGTTCACGACATTGTAACCCCAAAGGGCACATGTTCATGATGCAAGGGTTGGACCCAGGCCTCCTTTTAGTAGTACAATATGTGTGATTTTAGTAAAGGATGAGTAAGATTCACAAAAACATAAACGAGAGTAGTACTTTCCTACACAAGCAACCTTTAGAGCTTTAATGCAAACACATATTGCGTTGCCCATATATTCAAGGTTTTCTTTTATCCAATTTTTTTATGGGAGGGAATGTTATTCAATCCAAACTGTGTCCTTAAAAATTACTCCTCAATTTGATCAAAACATTCCTACCAATACCTATGGGGTCTTCACTTACTAAAATTATGCCATAGTGTCTCCATTCATGGGATATTAAATAATACCCCTAATTTCACTATATATTGATAAAATACCTACCAAAATTCCTTTTTCGAGCCCCTCTCCAAATACACATTTCCAATAAAAGCCCTATTTTTACGAGATATTCCCTATTTTTACTAGATACCACTTTTTATACCCCCCACCAAATACCTATAAACCCCCCCATACCTGACTCCCTACCCCCAATACCTACAATACGTTGACCTTTTTTTTCACAATTTTAAAACCCCCCTTTATGAATGAATGTGATAAGATATTGATCAACAAAGTGAATCCCCTATGCCAATACCTCATGTGGAAGTCAATTGATTTAAATAAATACGAGCCTGGTTGAAATATTATTCCTCTTCTTTTGTGCTAATGAAGACAACTATGAAGAAGTTGAGGTAATTGAAATCTTTAACTTTGCATTTGGCAACGATTCATTTTTGTAATGCCTACGTAGTTAGTGACAGTCCTAAGAAATTGTAGATAATGGTATGATCCTATGTAAAATTAAATAAAATATCCTATTTCTAGAAAGAGACTAATAGTCACAGGTTCTCCACAGCCTTGTCTAAATATTGCCCTAACTTTTTAGTTTTATATGGGGAGGATAGTCAATTTCCTCTTATGATATAACCATTGGGGTTTCTTTCTTTAGACTGATATTGATTGGAAGGAGGGTCGAGAAGACAACTAATCTCCTCCTCCCGAGAGGGAAGGCATAACCACAAAAGTGCTTCAAAATACCTAATTTGTTTTCTATATGTAGTGCGCTTTGGTAGAAAGGAACATCAATGAGAAGGTGCATAGAAAAACACTTCTTTACTATTCGACCATAAAATCGTTTAATAAACCTTATTCCTTCATTGAGTTTCTCTTATTATGTACTTCATGGGGAGGCTTCATCTTCAATTGCTTTTGTATTTTCATCCCTTGCATAATTTAAATATAGATAAAACTAAAAAATATAATAAACTTGTTGGACTTGATACCTTCATTTATTTTGGAACTATGATTATTTAGCCAAAAACACATCCCTTGCAACCTTAGTTCATTTAATTAAAGTAAATTTCACATTTTATTTTGCTTTAACCTTATCTTACTTATTAGTTTTCATGGTTTCTCTTAAAGGTTTAGTGATAATTCCACTTCGTTGACCCTGGTCATCTTAGCTAGACTAACATGTTCTAGATCGAGTTTAGGCCTTTTGCCTCAAGGAGCCTCTTATTAAACCACCATTATGCTATTGAACTTCCTAGTTGGCAAGGGTGGTCGTCCTACTCCTTCCTTCCATATTGAGTGCACCTATTCCTTTAGAGGTCATGCAATTACATGTACAACATCTGCCAAAACAACAATTACCTCCCTTAAGCCATCAATAATGAGACCAATGATTCTTATAGCTTTAGTGTGATACCATATAAACTAGGAGCAACAAATCACAACCACGAACATCACTTGCAACCAAATATCTCCATGTTACTTCCAACATCAACCATTGTCACATAAACAAGTAGTGCAACCAAGGGTAGTGACACACATCCCTCCATTAGGTAAACAATTCAACATGTAGTAAAATCACATTCCACTAGTTATGACCTATTTTTTTGCCTCCAAGAATTTTGTCATCGAAATATTCAAAGAGTGTTGTCTATTAGAATACCATAACTACCAACATATTATTAAGCAATAACTAAGTAACAACAAAATCCACCTAAACCTTCAACAAAAATCCCACCACATTACCAACTTTGGATTCCTAAGCTATGCACCAAAGGTGCATAGACTCATCTCTTAGCCCTATAACATAAACCTCTCATCCTTGTCTAGCTGACTCCTTGCATTTCTCTATAGGAAATTGAACCCCACCAAGGTTTGGGGTAGGAAGTGCCAAGACAATAAGACAAGTGTTTATTCTCTCCCCTTATTCTCTTCACTGAGTGGAGCATAAGGTCTCACTAGAGAGCCCAATTAACTATTTTTAGAGTGGATTTAGGTTTACAAGTAAATACAAAGTTTAAGGTTTAATCCTCTTTGTAGCCTTTGGCATGTCTACAACTTTCTTGGTTGTTTTTCAAGATACTAATATATTACACAAACCTTATAATTGTTGGTTGTGAGTTAGTGTTCATCACTAGAACCACATGGTAAGCACTACCTCACACAATGAAATGAGTGGAACACTTACAAATTTCAATTTAAAACTTATAAAAGTATTAACTTGAAACTTATAAAGATATTTCATAGTTACCCACATAAATCCATCTTAATTTTAAATAAACATAAACCTATTAACTTTAAATAAACACAAACATTACATACATCCATCTTAATTTTAAATAAACTCAAACATATACATATATATATTATCAATAATAATATTTAAAATTTGCAATAAGTTAAAATATTTTTCAAGTTACTTATTATCAGATGTGCATATAAATTTACCATGCGATTAATATTTATATTTATACGACAAAATAAGACTTTCGTGCTTTTATTTATTTTTCGTTACAGGGCATCAGATGAAGTTGAAGATCCGGCAGCACGAGTGTTTTAATTTTCCGCGACTTCTATATTTATGTCTAAAGGGTTTTAGCGGGGTTTTCCAGTTGATATCACCTTCCTTCCACGACTTCTGCATATCGTCTAAAGGGTTTAGTGGGTATCACCTTCCTCCTCGGGATTAATATCCAGACAATTCAATAAAATGGCGGACCCGTATAATAACAGAACTGGCCACCAACAGTATCCCTCCGGCTTTCCTCAGACAATTCATGGCTTCAATCCCGGAACAAGTCAGACGATTCATGGCTTCAATCCCGGAATTCCTCAAGCAGGTTTTCTATTTAACAGTCCTCCAGCTTGGCAATGGCAGCATCGGCAGCAACAGCAGTACTCCGGGGTTTCAAGTCCCTCTTCGTCTTATGTCAATCACGTCAATGCTATTCGTTCGGGAGCTCAGAGTAAGCAGCGTGGAAGCGGGGACGTTATAGTGCGGGCCGACATTATAGCGCGAGCCGAGCACGCGGCCACTGCTGCATACACGGGGTTTCTGTCAGCGGGAGAGAGTGTTACTGTTTGGAAACTCACCCAATCGTTGCTGTCCACTCTGAAGGCTGATTCGTTGGAGTCGTTAGGTTTGAGGGTTCAGGATATACCTTGCTTGTACAAGATCATTCTTTTGGAAGGGAAGGTGAGTGCATTCTTTGCATTTTACATTTTGTATTGTTCACCCAACACTTGCAATTATGAAACTGTAGTTCCATAGGAATGCTTTTCTGTTATTTTTTTAGGAATGGAATAGGAACATGCTTGGAGGACTTGAATTATATATAACATACTTCCTTCAGCTCAGTTGCGAAGCCTGCGGGTAACGATTGCACTGAATTCACTCGGAACTTGCACCTAGCTTGTCTCTTCAAAGCTCTTGTCATTCAGGTGGGGAAGACCCCTCAACCTCACCGGACCTCATCAGTGGCTCAATGATACACTCTTGGCAAGTTTGTGTTTAGTTAATAAATTTCACCCCGTTCTCATTCCTTGAAAGCTGCTTTCATTCAGCTGGGGAATTTCCCTCAAACTCCGTGGACCTCGCCAATTAATCAATGTCCATCTTCCTCTTGGCAGGTGTGTGTTTAGATAAATAATATAGGCATGTTGGTTTATGAAATTTTGATTTTATCAATTTCTTAAATGGACATGGGTATTGATGTCTACACGTGTTTGGTAGAATTGTATGGTTAATGGGAATGTGCCAAAAGACATAGTCGTAGCCGAGAGTTTTGGATTGCCTGATGCAAGTTCAAAATAGTAAAGGAGAATATACGCGTGTAAAAGCTGTACACGGTGGTATAGTTAAATTGCATTATTTACGAAGAAATAAAACCGTGGCAAGATGAATACTCTGTACCATGCTGATTTTTGGCTAAAACGAGTTCTCGGTCTGGTGACCTTTATGTATGTATGAAACTTGATTTTTTGGAGCAGCAAAACGGTAATCTGCAAGTGACCAAACACAATTGGATGGACAATGGGACTGTGGTAAAGACATAGCACAAAGTGTTGTAGTGCCCTAATGCATATCCAGTATATTAAAATAGGTTAATACAAAAGTGTAAAATCTGTATAAATCACAGAGTCGAAATGCATTAATGCCCAAGAGAACCGTGGCAGTGAAGGCGAATTCTCTGGACTACTGAGGCCCTTGTTTTAGATTTACAGATAAAGGCCGCTCTTGGTCTTGTGCTTTAATGCTTGTGGGATTGTGATGATTCAATTGGATTGAATAAGTAACCATAGCTTTGTAAATGGAACTTGCTAATGGATAAATCCATTGAATTCTTTCAAAATCGTTATCCATTGAATTCTTTCAAAATCGTTGTATGCCTTCGATCTCATCATTTTCCTGACATCCATCCATATCATCTTGTCTCACTATGCTGCCATTCATGTTATCAAGTGTAATTCTATGCAATGTATGTAGCTTGTGGTCATTAAATGTTTGTACAATGAAGCTGCCAAAAAATAGTTCATTAGCTTGGACTCAAATTTACCATATCTTTGCCCCTAATTTTTTGTAAACCCATTGCACTATGTTTGAGAAGGATCGCTGGGAAAGTCCAAAATGTATATCTGATAGATTTAGAAGACACAAATAATGTATCTTCCTGGATGATTGAGGTTTTCGTCTTGGATATTTGGTTGCAGTCATCTATGAGTATCAAGGGTTATCTGGTCACAAGGTGTTATAAATCCATACAAGCGGTGAACTTATTAATAGTGTTTGTAAATTATGTTAGAGTCTAAGTTGCCAGGAAATGTGGGTACTGGAACGTGTACTGGTAAGGGGACAAGGGCACCACTTTTTGAAACAGGGTACTTGGGTATGTCACGGGTGCTATATATATATGTCATAGTCACAACATACATGCATATTTATAAATCCAATGATTCATATGAACATTCACTATGAAAATTTGAAACATAAAATGATAAGTTTGATAAATCATAGACT
Source organism: Pseudotsuga menziesii (assembly GCA_001517045.1). NCBI lineage: Eukaryota > Viridiplantae > Streptophyta > Pinopsida > Pinales > Pinaceae > Pseudotsuga > Pseudotsuga menziesii. The sequence goes on from LPNX011183410.1 coordinate 672,582, forward strand.
CATAGAAGATATCAAGTGGAAGATTGCCAGCTATATAATTAATAATATAAAATATTATATGTCCATTATTCCATGAGTTCAAACTTCATTGTCATACTACATTCAAAATTTGCCTAATGGCATTTCTTGACATGAAAAATAAAGTTCAAAACAGTAAACAATGAACAAGATAGCTGATTTAGCTGCCTCAAGCCATGTCATCAGCATCCTCAGCATCAATGTCATCAGCATCACTAAGGTCCTTTATCGGCAAGCTCTCTAAATAGGCATCACTCTCGAGTTGAGGCTCTTGTTCATCACTTTATTGAATTATTTATTAAAGTTTGAATTTTTTAAACATTGCAAAACGACCCCCTTACAGGTAGATTGACCAAACTTGACTGACGGTTGCACCCCCGACGTACCCAAACATGGGGTATGATGTACCGAAATGCATGTAAGTACCCGAATTTCATGAATGACGTCTCAGGTACGTGAGGTCTGATTTGGGTATGGTTGGGTACGGTCGGGTATGTACCTTTCAAGTATCCAAGTACTCGGTACATGTACCTTGTTTGGGTTCGTGTATTCGGTATGTACCTTTCAAGTAGCCTAAGTACTCGGTTCGTGTACCCGACTCCTCGGTACGGGTGCCCTTGCAAAACATGTTAGACTATAAGGCTTCAATAATGTAAAAAAGTCACGTTTACATAACTTACTGGCAGAATAGTTGTTAGGTAGTATTTAATAAAGTTATATTGCAACAATAGTACAACTACCTACCAAATGAGATAAAAGGAGATCATTACCATTGTACCAATCGACTTCATGTAATAAAATAATATTTTACATGAATCCAATTATATCATGTGTTTGATCTTTTTTGTGTGTTTAAAAATTTAACATGGTATCAGAGTAGCGAGATCATAGACTAAGTTTGAAAAGAAATCTTACGGATTGTGGAAATGTACATAGACCGAGTTTAATAAAGAAGTTATATTGTAACAATAGTACAACTACCTGCCAAATGAGATGAAAGGAGATCATTACCAATGTACCGATCGACTTCATTGTAATAAAATAATATTTTACATGAGTCCATTTTTGTCATGTGTCACAAATCATTTTTGTGTTTAAAGTTTAACATGGTATCAGAGCAGTGAGATCATAGACCGAGTTCGAAAAAAAATCATACGGATTCTCAAAGTGTACAATTGTGAACAAGGTGTTGTAAGGCATCATTAAGAGCGGGTTTATGTTACAATCTAGGGTTTGCAACTTTGATCCATTAATTTCAACCGACCTCAATTTGTGGTTTAAAAAATTGAGCTAAAAAAGAAAGCAAATATAAAGTTATAGGGTTTTGTTGGTTCCATGAGGCTAGCTGCCTTTCTTTGCATAGGCTGTCATTTTTATTGGTCATTGAAAGATGCTCAACGATTCCTAGTTGTTGTTGTTTGAATTGCCCTTATTTTGAACTTAAAATTAGTTATTGATTAGAGGAAGCAACTAACTTTCTCGTCCTGTCCACGTGAAGAGAAGGGAAACACAGTCAAGAAGATCCACGCACATGGAAAACAAAGTCTTAGCTACCATTCTTGTGAAGTCTGTTTGATCTTCACTTGTCGTAGAAGACACTCATAGAGGATTTGAGGAGCCAGCCGCAAAGTAAAAAAATGCTAAGAAGGGAGATATGCAGGTTTGAGAGGGAAAGATACACAAAGTAAAGATGTCCAACCCAATACTTGCAGAAAGATATGTGAAATTTCAATGGTCATTGCGAAATGCAAAGTGAAGAGATCGAGCCAATAAGTTTTACAACGTGAAGCATTTGGAAGTAAGCTTCTGCAATTTTATTTGTGTAATAGTGTCAAGTATTTAACTTGTGATTCACATAGTCACTGGTCATATAGTAGCATGAATATTTTGGAGTGAACCACCATGTGAAGGAGTCACCATATCTCTTTGCCATATTAAATAAAAGAGAGCCATTGCATTATTGAAAAAGTCGCAAATAAATAAGTTCTATTTTCATGAGAAGAGATAAATGTATTTCTAGTATTTTGATTTTTGTTTTGGTGGTTTATGAACAAATTTGGATTGTAGATAAGATAAGATAAATTTATTAATGTCCATTAATGACCACAAAGTAGGTCAACGGGACTATCGGTTACAATGATATGTTATGCATGTGGGAGGATCAACCGATCTCTCGTAAAGAAATACAATATAAACAATACAAGTGAAATGGAGAGAAGAGAAAAGTAAAGATGTGTAAGGCGAGCTACTCTGTAGCATGGTAGAGCACTTGCTCCAGTTCCAACCTTGTAACCCTGCCCAGGGGCGAAGGAGCCTGGGTGGGCAAGATCCAGGAGCCAGAGTAATCAAGGAGGGTCTGGTGCTCCTAACATCCGAGGCTGAACGAGGAGAACTGTGGGATCTGCAGAAGTGCCCGCTGCCTTGATCCAGAACTGGTAGGCGTGGGGTGCCCTTTGGAACAATGTTGGCGGGGACTGTAGGGTCTCGAGCGCCTCACGGAGGGGGGTCTGGTACGGAGTTGCCGTTGAGATTTGGTGGGTCGGGAACCTCCAGCCCTTATTGATCTGGGAGTTGGGTCGATGTCAAGGTCAGTAGATCTCTTGGTGCCTCTAGAAGATGGTAGCCTGCTGAAGAATGCTATGATCTGCTGTGTGGTGTCTGGTCTGGTGGGAGGCTGGAGGAGTTGCACACGGAATCTAAGGGCCTCCTGGATATAGAGCGCTAGATATCTCTGATCGGTGTATCTGAAGAAAGCGGCTAAAGTTTGGAGGCCCTTGAACAAACAATAGAAGCGTCCTCTGATCTCATAGTAGACATGACATCTGAAGATAAAATGTGACTCGGTTTCCACTTCCTGAAGGTGACACAGTTGGCATATCCTCTCTGATCTATCAATCTGATGATCTGATTCAACCTAGAGTTTATGAGAGCCTACTTGGAACTGTCCGAGAGGGATCCTAAGAGCGTGCATCCAATGGTGGAACGTATACTGGGGCCAGACAATGAGCCCAACTCTGATCTCCAAGAAGTGCTCAACATAAAAGGCCATTTTTGGGCGCAATCCTCTTGGAGGATTAATCCAAGTAACCTGTATGAACTGCTTGTAGATATCTTCCCTGATGATCTTGTTTAACTCTTGTCTGGTTGGCAGAAGGTGTCCAGGAGCATCCAGAGAGTACTGGAACGGGGGAAGACGATCTAATTGGATTCCTACTGAAGCAAGAAGGCTTGAGACCCTTGTGAGCCAACATTTGGTCTTGCCTGGGTGGGGAGCGCTGGCTATAGTTTGAGCAAAACAGTAAGCTAGAAAAGGGTACCTGTCCCGGCCTTTGGTTGAGTCGGCTAACCCTCGGATCCGATGTAGGAAGGAAACCAGTCTAAAAACTGTCTCGAATCGGAAGGGCTAGGCTCCAAACTCAGCGAGGATGATGTGCTGTGGTACTATCTGTTTACATTTGATGATACATCGGAGAAGAAGGATTTGGAATCTTTCGACCAATGCCCAATCTGCTTCAATTAAGGAGGGTCCCCAGATCTCTGATCCATAAAGAACGGTAGGACGGATGAAGGTGTGTAGCAGATCCATCTTGGATGGTGACGAAAACACTGTCTCTCGAGGAGGGCTAGGGACCTGTACCCTTTGTTGATTCGAGGCTGGAGAACTGGTCGTAGATTGAAGCGGGGGCCAGAGAACTGCACTCCCAAGTAAGTGTAAGTACTGGTGATCTCAACTTCCTCCCTTTTGAAAGTTTGAAGTTTTCTTCACCCCATTGAAGATCATAACCTTAGTTTTGCTTAGATTCACAGTCAGCTTCCGAAGTTCACAGAACAGGGCTAGGGCATCAAGCTGTCTCTGCAGACCTTTTGGGGAGGAAGATAGGAGCAGAATGTCGTCAACGAAAAGTAGTATGGAGATCAGGACCTGGTGGAGGAGGCACCCATCTGTCTCTTGGGTATGCTCATGGAGGAAGGCCTCCAACTCGTCAATGTAGATTCCAAACAGGGTGGGGGAGAGCGGACAACCTTGCTTCACCTCAATGGTGCTGTGGATGAACTCGGATAATCCTCGAGCTGTGCGAAGGCAACCCCGATTAGACTTGTAAAGACGCATAATAGCCGTCAATAGGATCGTTGAGATGCCAATATCTCTGAGTCGCTGCAATAGATCCTTCCTCGGGACCGGGTCGAAAGCTTTTTGAAAATCTACCAAACAGCAGTAGACTTTCGAGGAGCGGTGTCGTGCCTCCTCAATCACAACTCGGAGAGTAAAAATGTGGTCAATGGTTTGATGTGCTGTTCTGAATCCCGCCTGACAACGAGCTCTAAGAGTTCTTTGTTCGAGATCATTGGAAAGCTTCATATGGAGAACGATGGCATAAAGTTTTGAGAATGTGTGTCCTACCATGATCGTTCTGTAGTTGTTAGGGTCAGAGGTGGCTCCTGATTTGTGGATCGAATGAATGATGTGGTGGGACCAGACTGGTGGAAATCCTTCCTGCACCACGTGGTTGAAGAGATTAGTCAAGTAGCTGACCAGAACCCGGAGGCCATGCTTGAAGAACTATGCTTGGTGGCCTTCCTCGTTAGTTGATTTGCTGTTGCTCATCGCCTAAATGGCTTTTGTAACATCATTGTTGGTGAAGAGGTTGCAGGAGGAGGGGGGGGCAACATGAATGTCAGCCTGGCTGGGAATGTCATAAAGCTTGGAGGTGTGGGTGAACATGGAAGCAGGGTCCAGGTCGGGTGACAAAGGGGAGCGCCGGGAGAGGATGGTACGCCAAAACTGTTTGGGGGAGCGGGTAAGGAGGGCTGAGAGTTCTCGTCTTCTTTGAGAAACAAAATGCCTTTTCTTGCGATGAAGGAGACGATGGTAAGATCTTTGGATGTCTGGGTAGGTCGGGTGGGAGTGGAGGAAGGCATGGAGAAGTTCTCGGTGAAGTGTTTTGCAATCCTCATTGTACCACTTGTTCATGGGGCAGGAGCTTGATCTATGAGTGGTCGAAGAGGTACGGGTGGAGTGGGGGAAGGAGTTAAGTGCTGCTTCCTAGATTACAGACGAGAGGCAATGGTACTTGGCAGCGGTTGAGTTGAGCGAGGAGAAAAGGGCTTCAGGAGGAAGAATCTGGCGGAGGTCTGATAGGAAGATGTCAGGGTTTCCTTCGTCGAAAAGAAAGGTGGTTTGAGGTGATGAAGGGTGGTTGTCGGGGGGGGCAGTCAACTTGGAGGGAGAGAGAAAGAAGTGCGTGGTCAGCTAGTGGGATGGGGAGACAGAGAGGTCTCGAATGAAAGGGAGTAAGTTTTGGTTGGCCAAGGCGTAATCTACCACACTAGCCCCACCTCCATGTGGCCAGCACGTGAAGAGGTGAGAGTTCGAGAAGCAAGGGAGCCCATTCAGAATAAGCAACTCATGGGATTCCCCTAACTACAGGAGGTGCCTGTCGTACGCTGTGGTGGGCCCCAGGGCATCTTTTGAGGTCCGATCGAGACCAACTGCGGTAGGGTCGAGTCCCTCAGTACAAAACACATCTTCGGCTTGATCGTGGAGAGGAACCTGGAGGTCCCTAGTACGTGCATTGAAATCCCCCATAAGTACGACCTCCCTGTCAGTAGAGTACTGAGTGATGCCAGTGTACAGATCCGTGAAAGGGTCCCTGTACGCTCCGTTGTGGATGGCAAATGATGAGGATGCGGGTGGCAAGTAGCAGACTGCGAAGTAGACATGTCTCACGGGAATGATCTTGGTTCTGATCCAGATCCACATGAATCTGGCGTATTCATTAGAGGCCATCAAGGAGACCCTCTTCCGGAGAGAGTCGATAACCAGGCAAGCAACGCCCCCTAATCCCTTGACTCCACTAGAGCTCCTTGTTTCTTGTCTGCAAGCTGAGAACCAATAATAACGTGTGATATCCGGGAGAGGCTGTACAGGGCTCGCATGAGTCTCGGTCACGAGGAGTATGTCAGCCGATTCGAGTGTGTCATACAGGAGACCTGGAGATGACCAGAAAGACCCATTTCCATTCCAACAGCGAACGTTGATGCTTGTGCCCTGCCGTCTCTCCAAATGACCCCATCATTTAGAGCTTCCTGATCGAGGCGTCCATCCCGAGGGGAAGGAGTCTCAAATAACTTCTCGAAGGTTTTTGATGATCGCCCATTTTCCTGCTTTCTGTGCTGCTGCGACTTGTTCTCTGGACTGTTTGAGCTCGGTAACCTGTGCTCTGGTAAGGTCCTCATCAAGGAATATCCTGTCAGGGAGTGAGAACAATTTGCGTTTGGCTCTGAGGGCACAGAGCCTGTTCATTGCATTACGAAACCTAATGAAGAGGGTGGAATCATGGCCCATCCAAGCTCTGTCTAGGGTTATATCTGATAAGCCCAGGTATTCCGCAGGAACCTGATTCCCACCTCCATAGGGTCTGAAGGCGGAAGAGGTTGAGGAAGATCTCTCACTTTCAAGTTCAGTTCCCTCGCTCTTCTGGTTCGTTCTTCGACCAATTTGGCTTGAACGACCTCCTCGACTGCTGTGAGCGGTGAAGTGTTTTTGCCTTTCCCTCGAACTACTTGTGCCCATGAGTTAATGCGTGACTCGGTTTCCTGTTTAAGGGAGGCCTGTTGGGATTTGATTTCCTCTTGCTTGGTCTTGAGGTCTTGGATTTCAGTGTGAAGTGCTTCGTTCTGGGGGTGGGAAGAATCTTGTTCTTTGCTTTGTATTATTTTCTTGAGGGAGAGGTTGTCCCCTTTGACTTTCGAGACTCTAGTAGCGAGAGAGCCCACCTCTGAATGGAGTCTGCTATTTTCAGCTTCGAGAGATTCCAGTTTCCTGAGCATTTGTTTTACTTGAGATGTCCAAAACTCGAAGTCTGATTCCAGAGCAATGTCCGTGGGGCTGTAGAATTCTGGGTTACCTTGACATTGCCTAAGGTATCGGAATTGGCCTCTGTCGTTGTAATCCCAGGTGGGTGTTTTGGATATCCCTGCCGACTCTTGGTCTTCTTTCGGGTCCTCCGTGGGCTGTTGAAGGGATGTGGCAGAGTGGACGGCCGAGGTGATGGAGGGCGTAAGGCTGTGAGCGTGCGGGGAGCGGAAGCGAAAGCGAAAAGGGCTGTGGGAGGGGGCAGGGGCTATGCTGGTTGCGGAGGGGGAGGGCGTAGGTGTGCAGGGGGAGGTGTGGGGTGGAGTCCTACTACACGGAGGTGGGAGTCGCGGAGCTGGAGTGAGCTACGAGCTGAAGGTTGAGGGTCACGTGCGGGTAGGAGGGAGCTGTGGGAGAGGAGGAGCAGAGGGTCGCGAAGGAGGCGACATGTGTAGGGGCTGCACAGGCAGAGGTGGCTGCGCGGAGATGGGAAGGGTTCACGCGCAGAAGAGAAGTCTTAATCCCCTTACAAATGATTAAACATGACAATGAAATGGAGAAAAATTTCCTACTTTGAGCAACCAGAACTTCAATACACGAGGGATGTAAAGAAGGTTTAACTCAGTATGGATTATTGTCCAAGTAATTCGGGAATTTGGAAATCTCAATAATTTGGGAGTTTGGGAATTTAAGGAATTCAAAAATTGGGAATTCAAAATAATTTCGAAGTTTCGGAATTTAAGGAAATTCATCATGTGTCTCAATAATTTGGGAGTTTGGGAATTTAAGGAATTCAAAAATTGGGAATTCAAAATAATTTGGAAGTTCAGGAATTCGGAAAATCAGAAATGTAGAAGATTTGGGAATCCCAAAATTCTTCCCTTACGAGGGTGATTAGACAACATGATGGAGTTGCAACTAGTTTTCATCTATGTAGTGCAGAGAAGCTACTTAGGAAGTTTATTTTAATGTTTAATTGTCCACCATTTAATATTTAGCATTGTAGTTAGGGTATAAGGCTTCAATAATTGCACCGAGAGGAGTGAGGTGCTCTACAACCTAGTATGAGGGAGATGTTGTCATGTAACGCCATATAATGTGACACTACCAAAAATAAAAAGTAATTAAAAAAAATAGTGTCGGCTCACAAGATAAAAAATTAAAACCAAACAAAAAGTAATTAAAAAAAATCTACGTCAACCTATTAAATAAAAAATTAAAACCATAATAGATCCATCTTAAACCCGATGTTTATTGAGCACCAAGAGGGATCAAATTTCTCGATGTAAATTTTTCTGAATGTGTAAAAACTTAAGTTAAAAAAAGTACACCTCAAGAAATTGGATCCCTCTTAGTGCTTGACAGATCCGGGTTTAAAATGGATCTATGTTGGTGTATATAAAGTTATGTTTACATAAGTGACTAACAAAGTAATAGTTACGTAGTATTTAATAAAGAAGTTATATTGTATTGGTAGTACAACTACCTACCAAATGAGATGAAACAAGATCATTAACAATGTACCAATCAACTTCATTGTAATAAAAGAATATTTTACATGAGTCCATTTAATCATGTGTCTAACTTTTTTTGTGTGTTTAAAAGTTTAACAAATCATACATGTAAATGTTTAGTGGACCATTTAGTTGTGGGTGTGACAAATGCCATAAGTATATCCAAAAGCATGCTTGTTTTATGCTTTTGGTAATATGCATGTGAATTGTTTTGGTAGAGTGCACTATTCCTTGCTAGGAATAGGTGACAAGTGTAATTCAGATGCCACTATTTCAAATCCCTCAAATTGCCCTCTCTTCGACATTGAAAATAGGATCTAGGGCTAAGGTTGGACGTGCCTAACAAGGTTGTTGTGGGGCATGATCATGCGTGGGAGTTTCTAGGATTAGAAGCTGCCAAAGCAACACAAATGACAATATCCCAAGTACAATAGGGATTGCTGGGCAAGATTTCATTTCTTAAGGTTTGCTAGTGGTTGATGTTTTCTCAGAATCTCTAACATCGACATCATATGCGAGACATGATTTTCTAAGGTGCAGGTAAAGATTAATATATCATCCAAGTACTCTATTGCAAATAAATCTAGAAAGGGACACAATACATGTGTCTTCTTTGATTCCTACTTGGTGGTGTTTTGATTTGAGATCTAATTTGATAAATCCTTAGTATGCTGCAAATAACCCAACAAGTCATTAATCCTAGGTAGGGGGTACCAATTTTCAAGGGTGGTTCTAGTTAGCGCTCTATAGTCGATACACGTTCTCCAACTCCCTTTCGTCATGGATACTATGGTGATAGGTGATCCACGAGGTGAGGTCCTTGTCATATGACTCATGGCTCCAACAATTGTTGCAATTACTTCTTCACTTCATCTGTTTCTACTATGTATAGTTTGTACAATTGTATGTTCGACTACCTTGTGCTTCGCTTCCTCTAAGGTGATATCCTTTTAGGTTCTTGGAACACTTATTTGTATCCTTATAAAAGTTTCTCCAACTGGTGTTTCTTTTCTTTAGTACATCCCTCTAAATATGCCTTTACTTGCACTGATTAATCTCCTTGTTGATTTTGTCTCAAGACAACCAACATAAACTTTCTACTTTTAGGCAATTAGTTTCATTGCTTGGTTGACATTTACTAGGGAGATCATGGATTTATCTTTGTGTGATGATGATGAAGATTTACCATTCTTGACCATGTGGTATTGGTTTTCTCTCATAATGAAGCTCACATCTCTTGTGTACATGTAGGTGCTTCCAAGTTCCAAACACTACATCGCGCATATCATGTGACACCACATTCTACCACCACTTCGACAATGTAGTTTGCACTTATGGCAAATGTGATTTTGCAGTTTGTTAGTATCTCTAAGCTCTACATCCTTATTTCATGTCCCATTGTGTTTAACCATGTGGTTTGTACATGCTTTCTAGAGCCTTGGTCACACCATATTATTCACTCAATTCACAAGTTGAGTCCTAGTGTAGATCCCAACAACTATAGAGCAATCATGGTTGGCCACACTTTCTCCAAACTCTATGCTACAATCCTACATATGAAACCTTTTGAGGAGCTTGAGTGGCGACATCTCGGGCTATGTTGTTGGGAGCGGGAAGCGGGGAGTAGGAGCGAAGCGAAAAGCAAAATTTTCAAAAGCTCCCATTTTGTGAGCGTTTTTTGTTTAGTATATATTTTAATATATTTTGATGGATTTATATCTAAATAACATGTAGGACGTTGAATTAGCTATAGAATACATGGATTAAACCATATAACATTAATAATCCAGTAGTTATGACTTATAACATTATCATCAAATGATCAACCATAAAAACTTTTGTAGGAGCTTGGCAAAGAAGGGACGTACCATGACATTGTCATCAAATGATCAACCTAGTATAGGAGCTTTTAGTATAGGAAAGGAAGGGAGCGCGTCGGGAGTGCCTTGGAAGCGTGCTTCCAAAATTGGGAGCGTTTTGGGAGCGAGCTTCGGGAGCGGGAGCGAGGGGGTGGGGGGCGCTCCCACGCAACATAGATCCCCGGGATCAAAGTTAGGATGGATTCAAATTGACGTTTCAGACCATTGATCACATTCTTACGCTTTGGGCCATCATCGAGGAGGCATGACATCGATCTTCAAAAGTTTATTATTGGTTTGTAGACTTTTAGAAAGCCTTCAATTTTGTCTCCTTAGTGGCATTGTTTTAGAGGCTCAGGGGAATTGGCATTTCTGTGACCCTTCTGACTGCCATTATGAGATTATATGAGTTTGTTCTTGGCCGCCTTCACACAACACACGAGGGTTCAGACTTTATCTTAAGTACCATTGATGTAAAGCAGGGTTGGGATATACATCGATGAGCTAGAGTCCTTCTTGCTAGTTTGGCAAACCCTAGGGAGCATGGTATCTTACAAATGGATGATATGCTAGAAGGCACACCTTTGACTCTAGCAAGGCCCCCCTTTACTTCACTTTTACTTTTTTGCTTTTCATTCATTTTTTCTTTCGATACATTTCTTTCCTTTTCTTGGATAATTCTTTGGAGCACCTTATTCATTTGCAATCCTTTAGTTGGCTAATGATTGAAAGGTATTAGCCTTGGATTATCTTTTGGGCACTAGTTATGACATGGCCTTAGCTTTGCTGCTAACCACTATCCATAGGTGTGACGGAGGTGCCACAGTAATGCCGTTTTAGAGCAAGTAGGCTTAACCTCTTAATTCACGGAGTACCTACCCTCGCAGCCACTAACCAATTTCAAGGATGCAGAGCACTTGTTTCAAGTTTGGGGGGGGTGCCCTTCTGGTGAGTAGACCAGTTAGGCTTAGAAGTCGACATAGGTAGCTATCCGTTAGGAAAAGTTAAGGTTTCATATTATTTGTCACACATGTTAGAGCTGAGACACTAGGGAAAACATGGAGGCCATCCTAACAAAGTGGTCATAGAGTGGGAGAGTCCTTGAGTCACTTAGCCGTATCTGGATCAAGAGGGATTTGTATCATGCAAGGTGGAATGAGTTGAATAGGGATAAAGCCACTTAGGAAACCAAAGGGTCATGTAATGGTCCAAGCAACACTATGGAGACCTGCCAGAGAACAACATGTATATAACACACAAACTAACACGAAATGTGTTGCTATGCTAATGTCCTACTCATAATTAGAGTAGGACAATAGCATAGACCCATACAAAGCGATGCCTTCTTCTTCTATAAAAGCGAGGCCTTCTTCCTCATTCAGGATGGAAGCAAGGAAGCTCTCCTCATATATTATTTTGCTTATGCTATTTGAATAAAGTTGAAGGCTTTGGAGGCTCAAAGGGTGTGACATCTTTGGTGCATATGTTTTGTGAATGAGGTGATATTACTACAATCCTTTCATGCTTTATTTTTATAATTAATCTGGCTTAGAGGGTGATCCTGTGGCACCTAGGATAAACATTTGCAGTTGTCAATTTGTTTATTTACTTTCCTACTTTTTGAGATCTAAGAGTTCATGCTTTATTAAGTTGTGTTTCATGATCTTTTGCTTTTCTAACTGTGGGATGTACCAGATCTAATATCTTTGTTGAAAGTGTGATAGTTTCTTGTTTGCAGATCATCATCCCAAGTAAAAGGTTGAGCTAAGCAGCATCTCCTGTTCTTGGATCCAGATTAAAACACATTTTTGTTTCACTTTCAAACTTCCAAACTCTCCAAAAGATTCAAGCTTGAGTAGTTGTTTCCTCTTCTTTCTACAAAAAACTACAAACTTTTTCTCTCTGTAAATTTTCCTTTAAAGTTCAATCTAGGGTTAAACAATATATTTAATTTGTTACTGGAAAACCACACATGAACTTCTTTACTAGTATTGCAGCAGAATATAAAAACTGAGAAACATTCACAACATCACCTCACAATATAGACACTATTATTTTGGGGATGGAAACCCCCAGAAAAACTCAAGATGGGAAAACCGATGAGCAGTCAGATATGAATTTTATTATTGAGAAAATATGGAACTTTTACAACCAGCAGAATATTCACCCAACCTGGTGAATGTGAGCCTCTACAGAAACACTGGAAAAGTCTAGCAACCCAGAACACCCTCAGCGTAACAGTACAACCCCTGCGTCAACAGTACGACCTCCTTTGCGTAGCTGTACGAATCCGTACGACGCCGATGTCAGCTGTACGGATTTCGTATGATTGTACGATTTCCCTCTGCTGAATGGTACGACTGCCTCCTAGTGTGATCTGCACGACCTTCTTAGCCTAGAACCTTGGTGACTTTGTCCGGTAACTATTCCTTTGTCTTCTCAGCAAAATACTTTGTCTTACTTTTCTTGTCTGTCTGTATCCTGTTTGTGTGTGTCCTCTCCACCAAATCTTCTTTTAACTTTATTGGTTAAGTGAAAACCCTAACCCTCACTATGGATCTATGGATGAGATCCTCCGACAATAATCAATGGCCAAGATTAGATTAGCCATTACTTAAATATTTCACTTTTCACTTTATAAAAGGGATTCCATTAAAGTCAAAATCAAATTAGAATAATTAAAGTATTTTCCTAAGTCAAAACTTAGGAAAAGCACTTTAATAGATTTGGCTTCCAGTTTAATGCAATGTTACAAATATTGTGTCGGCGAATATATCGTTGAGGGTCCAAAAATAAATGATTGGATTTATCGGCGAAAATGTCGGCAAACATCTGTAATATATCAGCAAACTTAAAAAAATACAAAAATATTCATTTTTTTCAATTTTCTAAACATCTATAGCAACAAGAACATCAAATAAACACATTGCCACATAAATATAGAAAGAAAACCGATATATAAGATGTATAAGACGTCTAGTGATACATCACACATAAATAATCGTGTCTTGGATCTTGAGTCCTCGACTCATGAATCACCAAAAATATACAATCAATGTATCTCATATGCAATGAAATAAACTAAATAAAGTAAACTATGGATTTCCTCTACCCCTTTTACGGGACAAGGTGGTCGCTCTAGTAACGAATCTGCCTCTAGAGCTAGAAATCCCAGGCGCTTGTGGGGGTTGTCGTGGACTATGTCGTCTTTTAGAAGTGCTTGGAAACTGATGTACTCTAGAAGAACTAGAAGAATGATGAAGTACTAGACCTTCATAAAGTCCTCTACCACTGCTTCTGCTACCATTGCCCATATGGCTCCCTCCGAGCCTAAACATATATTTAATTGCAAGGCACATGTTAACACACTCAAAAAATTGTGGGAGTCTTAAAGATTGCTAACTAAGTGGCAAGCTTATTCTTTTGTGCATATATTCTTAATACTTTTAATTGTTGCCATATATTAACAAAGCTATTGTTTTTGACATATTAATATACCTTCCATTTTTATATTTAAAAAAAAGACAAATATGCATGTGGCCCTCTAAAATAAATGTCAAACAAACACATTATCTACCTCAACACATTTGATAAAAAAAGACAAATATGCATGTGGCCCACTAAAATAAATGTCAAACAAACACATTATCTACCTCAACACATTTGATAGGTCAAAACATCAAGAAAAATGCAAATTGAGTTGGCCTTCACTGTTGAAAAGTTAACTCTGAAGGTCCTCCCATGTTTTTGGTGTGGGTGTGATAAGAGGACCAAAAACTTTTGTCCTTATGTATTTATGTAACAAAGTGACATTTATGTAAATAAAGTGAATGTATGTTTATATTTTAGAAAAGTGGGTCACACTTAAATGATGTATTTAATAATTAAAGTTTTTAATTATTAAAAGTGAGTTATGATGTATACCCCTGATTTTGTAAATGAATACCAACCCTAGATTAGGTAGTTGATGAAGTTGGTTACAAAAGACAAGTATAAAACTAAGAGAGAGGACAAATGAAGAACACTCACCATCACTGAGAAGAGAGAGAGAAGATTGAGACCAAGGGAGAGAGAGAAAAACCTTGGCACAATTCCCAATGCATTCAGCAGAAGGTACAACCACATTATTGCAACCTGAGCAATTCGTACAACACGTGTGAGGCTTAGTTTTTGAGGCAACACCGTACAACAGGCAAACATTGCATTTATTGCAGATTGGCATGAATCTCGAGGCAGCAGAAAAGTATAGAAAGTATAGTTGTACAGTCCACACATGTGACAGAGATCCGTACAGTTTGTACTCGCACCTGTGAAGGTACAACAAGCTGTATAGTACTGCTGACACGTTTTTCGAGGTAACTTGCTGAAAGTGGTGTTATCTCCTAAAATAAATTTATTTTGATAGTATGAAGAATTTGATTTATGTAATGAAAGATTTGAGGATGACTAACAAATTGAAGGTCTCTGTTTTTGATATGGTTGAAAAATTTGGAAGTTATAGCTTTCGGTGGCTTAGGCGAGGCTCTTAATAGCTCATTAGCCACCGAAAGGCTATGTTTCGACAGTTAATGGTTTGACGCAGGATAAAAGTAAACCACCGAAAGCGGGCCTGAGCGAGTAAAATGCAAAAACACTTTCGGTGGCTTAAGTGAGACTTCAAATGACTCATTAGCCACCGAAAAGTGTTGCTTTCGGCAGCTTAGGGAGAAGACCAAGAAGGGTGTTAACCGCTGAAAGTAGGCAGAAAGCGACATTGGTAAAGGCGCTTTCGGTGGCTTAGGTGAGACTCCAGACAGCTCATTAGCCATCGAAAGGTGATGCTTTCGGCAATTTATCGAACAGTTCTAAGTAGATTTTAACCGTCGAAAGCAGGCAAATAAGCATCGGGGAAAAAGTGCTTTCGGTGCCTTAGGCGAAAGCTTGGACATTCCATTAACCACCGGAAGGACGGGTTTTCGGCGGTTAAAAGGGTTTTTCGATGAGGCCACTATCCGCCAAAAGCTGGGTTTCACCGCGACGCTGGGATAATGGTTTTGGTGGCTTAGGCCAAAAGGAATATCACTTCATTAGCCACCGAAAGCAATCTTTTCGGCGGCTAGCAGACAAACTTCCGAAGGTTGTTAACCACCGAAAAGGTAAAATGCAATGTTCCCCCAAGTTTCCGGGACGGGGGGACGCGGGAGTGGGGAAACGCACATTTGGGACGCGTGGAGACCACCCCCAAATTTAGAGATATTCGGGTGGGATGTGGGGACGTCTCTAAAATTATAAAAATAAAATAAAATATCAAAAATAATAATTCATTTGATGTATATTAAATTTTAATGATTGTGCAATGTAAATACTAAATATATCAGTTTATTTTCTAAGTAGTACCAAGTAGGAATTGTAAAATGTGAAAATAATGGGAAAATATTTAAAAAAAATTCACAGGGGCATGGTTGGGGAGGGAAAGTTTCGCCCAAGAGTCCCCAAGTCCCCGGGACGTAGGAAATGTGGAAACACATCCTCGACCCTACGGGACGCGTTCCCGTGGAACACTGGTAAAATGTGGAAACGGTTAGAAAGTGGTCAAATCAAACCCCGTCAGCAAGATAAATGATCAGTGAAGGGCGTAACAAACCATTGAAAGGACTTGAGCCTGCATAACCGCATGTGGAAATAAGTGAAGGAGGTCGTTATAAAACTGGTAAAGGACTGATAGGATTGGAAATCCTCAGTTTTCTTCCACCTGTCCAAAAGAACAGCAGAAAAACTCAATGAGTATCCAGGCTGATTTGTAATATGATTGCTGGGCAAAGGAAATCGAAAAGATCAACTACTGCCATCACCTTATGACCTCAGCATCCATCATGACAGCAAAAACCCTCATAATCAGTGCCAAAAACTCCAGCACATTTCACTTTCGATCTTAGCATTCCTCTCCACCAGGAAAACCATCTTTGAGAAAGCATCTTGCTAACACACTGTCATACAGAACTTAAAATTATTTTTGTAGGTACCTAGGAGTGGCATTCACCAAGATGAAGAAGGGAGGACCTGCTCTCAGGCAGGAGTTGGCAGATATCAACTATTTGGAAGCACATCCAGAGGTCTGTAAACTTTTCCAAGATGCTGGCTGCTACAGGTTTTGTGAGAAGATACAAGGTTCCCATCAGCAGGTGGCTGAGGCATTTGCCCTCTCATTTGATGGCTCTAAAGCAGTCATAGGAAAAGAGGAATTTCACATAGATGAAACCCTAATCACTGAAGTGACTGAACTCCTTGACACAGGAGAAAAATGGTTCAAAACCACCATACCAAAAGATGTAGAGTTCAGGTCTTACCTAAAGCCTGAGCATAGAGGAGTGGTGTGGAAGAAGAGTGCCATCATCCTGGTTAGAAGAGAGGTGGCAACAACTGTTGAAGGCCATTGTGGTCTACCTGACATGTGAAGGATGATAAGACAGAGCCATGATCTACCATTTCAAGTTAATGAATCACTTCACAGGTAAAAGCCCACTAAATTTGCCCTTTTACTTACACAGAAATTTGGGAAAGATGGCACACCAAGTGAAGGCCCAGCCAAGCAAGATTGCTGGCAGACTATCTCACCATGGCCTTATCCAACTGTTGATCCAAGAGTTGCTGAAAAGGAGGAATATGGCATGGCCTTATTTCTTGTTTTGGAATGGATTTGAGACAGGCCTTCAGCTAGAAGAGAAGGGGAAGTCTCCTGCCAAAAAGTCCAGCACACTAAGGAGTGGGAGAAGAAAGAGAAGGGCTATATCCCTAGCAGCAGCAGAACAACCTCCCTCCCCTTCCAAAGCCAAGAAGGTAAAAAGGAACTTGGACTTCAGTGAGAAGGGCTAGGAAGTTGAAACACACAATGAGAATATTTTGAATCTACCCTACTCAGATTTTGAAGAAGAGCAAGAGGAAGGTGCAGACTTAGCTCTACAGATTGTAGCAGTGACTGAAGAACTACCATCCTTCACACCAAAGGAGCAAGAGGAACCAGCAGAGAAGGCTTCCTCAAGCAAGCCCAAAACTCAAAAGATAAATCAATTACTGAGGCAAATTTATGAGATGGAGATTTTGGAAAGGGAAATAAAGAAAAATAATGCTGCATTGACCAGCAAGAACAAGCTGCTACATAAGTCTTACCTAGAGCAGAGAGAAAGATATATTTTCTTAAAGAGACTGAATACAAGGTACCTAAAAGACAATACTAGATTGTACAGGACGATTAGGCTCCAAAGACTGCAGCGGAAGGAGGCCAAGGCAAACCCTAGCAACCACCCCACGTTGGAAACCCTAGCTGAAGCTGCAGTTAGCCTTCAGCCTCCAGAAACTAGGGAGGTTGCTGTTAACCCTCCTAGCATAGAGCCTATTGAAGAAGAAAGCTGAGCAGACAGACCTAAAAGAACATTTTTGGAAGAAACCTAATAATTTTTGGAAAAAAGGGCTTTTGGTGGCTTAGGCAGACGCTAAGGCAGTTCATTAGCCACCGAAAGCGTTGCTTTCGGCAGCTAATGGTTCCGATAGTCTGACCTCTTAACCACTGAAAGCAGACAGAGGCTTAAAACTAGATTTTGGCTCGCAGGACCAGTTTTGGCTGAATATAGATGGCTCAGGGACAAAGTCTGAAGATGGATGCAGAAGAGAGCATCAGGAAAGGTCTATTTTAGTTTTACTATGACATAACAGTGGAAAAGGTCACCAACACCTAGCTGTCAAAGGAAAACAGTGACTTAATCTACAAAGGGCCAGTAGCAGTGATTTCCAGCAGTTACCTTAGTTATCTGAAGGTTCATACAATGAACTAATTCTTCATTTAGTTAGACAAGTAGTTAATTAGGGTTTTTTAACCTAAATTGCAAAAAACTATTATTTTGTTTATTTTTGTAAAAACAGATCCAAGTTTTCATGATCTGTGTATTTTGTAAAGGCTATAAAGCCTAAGACTTATTTTATTAAAAGGGTTCGACTTCGGGGACTTGTAGACCATACTATTGTCAGCTTCTCATTTTGCTCATGATTTAATATAAGCTATTTTGTTATCATTTGTTCAGCTTCCATTTCTGTCTTTTCTGTGCTTATGCTTGAATGTGTTATTCAGGTTATATTCAAGTTAATTAATGACTGATAGCTGTCACTCTATTGGCATGTTGATGTGATTTGAATTATAAGTACCATCCTTATCATGATTTAGCCATTTATATGCATCTGTTTTGTGTGTAAATCTGCCAGCCTGATGAGTTCTCCATCCCTGCACCTTATTGTCAACCTTTGAACAATGGTAACTAAAAGCCTTGTACCTGACTGAGTTTCATGCATGTCTTGAGATTGGAAGGTCATATAGGTCACCTGACTTGATCCATATTAGAAAACCTCCAAAACATTGTAAGTTACCAGGCATCCTCGAGCTGCAACCTAGAGAAGTTTCCTGGAGTGATAACAAGTGGTTTTTGGGAATTTTTGCCTGTAGGGTTTAGAAGGAAAATTTGTCAAGTGTTGTTGGAAATTTTTTGAATTTTCTCCTTTATTGATAATATCTTCTTTCTAGGGTTTTCCCCAAGCAGTGGGGGTTGCCCACTCATAGATCAAACATCTGTGTTTTTCATGTGTGAATGACTTACTTGAGTATTGGAACAGTTCTTGATCTTGGTGGTTCATATTTTTAATTTTAAATTATAAACCTGAGTTTGATCAAGTGTTTGGCATAATATGTAAACAAGAGATTTCATATTTATGTTTGAATTTCTTCATGGTATCAGAGCCAAGTCCAAGTTGAGGTTATTCAAGTTTTGAATCACAACATAATTGTGTTGTCTTTCAGTTTAAGATTTGTTGTAAGTTGTTGTCTTCAGATGATGAGCATTAGGTATGAAGATCGGTTGGATGGCATATCCAACTATATACCTTGGAAAGTGAGGATCATCGTAGTGCTCAAAGAATGGAAAATCTGGAGCTTTGCAAGCACCGTGATGACGAAGCCCACTGACAAAGATGCATTAGAAGAACATGAAGCCTTAGAGGCCAGAGCTCAGAGGGTGATCCTGGATGGTGTGAAAGATCATCTGATCCCTCATTCGGTAGAGAAAAAGACTGCCAATGATTTGTGGGATGTCCTGAAGCAGTTGTTCGAGGCAAAGAACGAGAATCAGAAGATGGCCTTGAAAGACAACTTACACAATATAAAGATGATAAAAGATGAAAGTGTAACTTCCTACCTAACTTAGATCAAAGACGAGTTAGCAGCAGTAGGAGAGACCATCTCAGACTCAGTTGGTAAGGATAGCCCTGAAGGGCTTTACCAAGAGATGGGAGGTCTTTGTCAAATGTATTGTTGGCAGAGAGAAACTTCCAGACTGGTCTAGGCTGTGGGATGATTTCACCCAAGAGGAAATTCAAGAAGGAGCTATGGGTGGGCAAGTCAGTGAAGAGGTGGAGCAGAATGTTGCACTTATAGCGAAGACAAACAAGAAGAAGAAAGATCTCAGTCAGATCAGGTGCTACCATTGTGGTCAAATGGGGCATTATGCCTCGAAGTGTCCAGAGAAAAAGATTGTGAAGACTAAAAGAGATGTGGCAGCCTCTGCAGTAGTAGAAGAATATGCCAAGAAGTTTGAGCAAGAGTTTTCTCTTGTCTCAATTGATTCCAGTGTAGGGAGTTCTACCTTTGAGCATGTCTGGGTTGTTGACAGCGGTGCAACCAGACATATGATTGGAGTTTATGACTCTTTTCAGATGATCACAATGTTGGGGCCGAGACACTACATTCAGACAGATGTTGATAGTCCCCAGATTGCTATACAAGGGGTTGGAATAATTAGGTTCCAACTAGATCTTGGAGAGTTCCTGGATATTAATGGAGTATTGTTTGTAGTTGTACCTCGGATGAGAGTGAGCAAACTCTCAGTGTCATCTTTCGAGGATGATGGCTACGGGATGATGATCAGGTTTGGCCATATCTTGTATCGGAGAGATGAGCCAGTTGGTACCATGATCTTATTGGGAGATCGCAGGGATAGACTATATGTCCCGAGAGGGCATGTTGTACGACTAGGAGTATGAGTAGGAGGATGGCTATCAGAGTCAAAGAATGAGGATGATGCTACTTTTGACAGATATGGACCTGAAGAAGAGAGTGAGTACTAGTAGGATGCTCAGCCAGTCAAGTGATGGTGCAGTTGAGCAGGTTGATGAGACTTAGGTCAAGTCTCAGGCTTCAGAGTTTCAGTTCGAAGTTGAGCATCTGTTCTGAGATTGATTCTAGAGCAGGAGGGAGTTGTTGCAAGAGTCAGAGATGGAGATAGTGTTGCGGACCTTCCTCGTTAGGAGGGAGTGTTGAAAAGTTAACTTTGAAGGTCCTCCCATGTTTTTGGTGTGGGTTTGATGAGAGGACCAGAAAATTTTGTCCATATGTATTTATGTAACAAAGTGACGTTTATGTAAATAAAGTGAACGTATGTTTATACTTTAGAAAAGTGGATCGCACACTTAAATGATGTATTTAATAATTAAAAGTGAGTTATGATGTAGACCCTTGATTTTGTAAATGAATATCAACCCTAGATTAGGTAGTTGATGAAGTTGGTTAC
Organism: Pseudotsuga menziesii; assembly: GCA_001517045.1. Taxonomy (NCBI): domain Eukaryota; kingdom Viridiplantae; phylum Streptophyta; class Pinopsida; order Pinales; family Pinaceae; genus Pseudotsuga; species Pseudotsuga menziesii. Next base: position 693,415 of record LPNX011183410.1, read on the forward strand.
AAAAGACAAGTATAAAACAAAGAGAGAGGACAAATGAAGAACACTCACCATCAATGAGAAGAGAGAGAGAAGATTGAGACCACAGGAGAGAGAAAAACCTTGGCACAATTCCCAATGCATTCAGCAGAATTGCAGATTGGCACGAATCCCGAGGCAACATAAAAGTACAGAAAGTTGAGCCGTACAATCCACATGTGTGACAGAGATCCATATAGTCCATACTCGCATGTGTGAAGGTACATCAGGTCGTACAGTACTATTGACACATTTTTTTAGGTAACTTGCTGAAAGTGGTTTTTGGGAATTTTTGCTTGTAGGGTTCAAAAGGAAAATTTTTCAAGTGTTGTTGAAAAATTTCTGAATTTTCTCCTTTAATGATAATATCTTCTTTCTAGGGTTTTCCCCAAGCAGTGGGGTTTTGCCCGGTCTTAGACCAAACATCTGTGTTTTTCATGTGTGAATGACTTACTTGAGTATTGGAATAGTTCTTGATCTTGGTGGTTCATATTTTTAATTTTAAATTATAAACCCTAATTTGATCAAGTGTTTGACATAATATGTAAATGAGAGATTTCATATTTATGTCTGAATTTCTTCATTCACATCAATGTTGACAAAAATTGAAGGAAATACAAACAAAAGGATAAACTCCAAATCCCTAATGTATAGAATCCACTGAATGCCATCATAGATAAAGCTTTTTAATTCAGAATAAATGCAATGAACAAAGAAAATGATGAAAAAAATCCACAAACATGTTGGGAGTGATTGCTTTAGAGTGTCGACCTTCTCTAAGTCAAATACACGAAGATTGTACAAATGTAATATTTTTACTAAATCTTGAACTTGACATCATCCTTTCTACTCTTTGAACGTGCATCCTTGCGGCAAGCAATTAGCAAAAAATCTCCTATAAGACAGTCCACAGCTCAAACAATGGAGAAAAAATGCCAAAAAGGCATATTTACATTATCCCGGTGGAAACCGATACTTCAACATCGACTTGCGATTTTTCGTAAAAAATTGCGATTTTATCGCGCAAAACATCACCGTAAATATCGTGCCAATATTTTCCGATATTATCGGGGGAGGAGGAAACATCACGATATCTTGATATGTCGGCGATAAATCGTCGATATTTCTAACACTGGTTTAATGTCTCTCTAGCATGCAAGGACACATGCAATGCTAGAAGACCTTCCTTGTATCTGCTTTCTAACACTCTTTTTTAGTTACTTTATTTTTGCAAGTTAAATAAGATCTATAAGGTTAATCATTCTAGTTTTACTTGCTTTCATTTCTAGATCTAGGAAGTGTTTTCATTTTACATTTAAAAGCTTGGATCTAGTTAGTTCTTGAAGTAGCATAATCGTTCTATCTTTGTGCAAGTACCAAGTGCAAATTTTTAGTGTATTTTATTGACTAATCTACTAATTTATCAATCATTAGCTTGCTGGGTTTTTATCAGGTCGGAGGAAAAAGAGAAGGAATTGTTGCCGAATTTTCAAACTTTTGGCCATCTGGAGCACCCAAAATTCCCCCTTCATCAAGCAAGATTTGTAACCCCTTTTTGATCATTTTTCAAGATCTAAAGGCGACATCTATCATAAAAACCATATTGTAATAAAATTAATAAGAAAGCAAGTGGGATTACGGCTCCCACATCCTTCTTCCTCCATTTGGGGAAGCCTGTATCTGCTTCATTTGCTTTATTTACTTTAAGAGTAGATTTTCTTTCTTGCAGAATAAAAATAGATCAATTCATGTCTCTGATTTAATTTCCTTTTCATTTTTTGCAAAACTGAATACTAAACCAGCCTTGCTTTCCTGAGTACGACCTTCAGGCTTGAAATAGATGCTTGGTTGTAGTAATTACAAAACTTGCCTTTCTTCTTGCTTATTTTCCTTTGGAAATTTAGCCCTTGCTCCCCCGCGTACGGCCTTAAGGAGATATTCTTGGGCATAACAATTAAAACACTTGTTAAAAAATCTTTAAAAGCTGACCAAGAATCTGTTGTGTATGTTTTGCACCTCTGCGGTTCAACCGATCAGTTGGATGCATCAAAAGCAATGGGAGTGACTAGTTTAATTAGGTTCACACCCCAATAAATCTCCCAAGGCGAAAATCCAACGCCTCAATTCAATCTCTTGTGGGGAAAATTCACAGATGAAGCGAGAACCACTGGGTAGTGGTGACCTTGGGATATTGTCAGGTTGCACCCTCGATTGGTGTAGCATTGGACACCTCCCAGATACTTCGATCCAGCCACATTTCTTCGCGTGGAGCGATATTTGATAAAGTTTTTGGACGTACTCCTCGTACTGTCAGGTATATATGAAGTGCCCTTCCCTTTCTAATCCACACATCTAAATCCACTTTTGACTTAAAATCAACCAAGTACACTTGCACAACATTCCTTGTATCAACAACAACTTTTACTTTTGACTCCATTTGGCACTGGTAATATTGTAATCATCACATTTGCTTTCAGTCAAACTATACTGTGGATTCTATATTTATGTTGTTGATATCTAATTAGTTTTGCAAGTTCTTGTTTTGATTATTTTACGAAACTCTTAAAAACCTTATTTCATCCTTAACCAATTAAAAACAACTAAGAGCCTTAGTAACTCTTTCCAATAGGGACTACCCCCCATGGCTTTGTTAGGAGTTTGCCTAAACAGAGGAGTCAAGATCTGGTGACATCGCCTTACTCGAGACTTGCCCCCTAGGACACACCGAGCAAATTGAAGTTTTTTGCTGCGCTTCCCCCAGGTGTGTGTAAGGCGGCACACCTTCAACAACTAAATGTACATTCTTGTAGACTTATGTATATTATGTATGGTATGAGTAATGAAGCATAGGGCAGAGACGAGTTGGTCGTCTTTTCTTTCTTGCTCTCTAACACAACACTTTACAAAACATATATACAATAATACAAACTCTGTTACATTCTAATTTGCTTGTTGCGAATCTTATATTGATTGCTTTAATTTTTGTTCATGTTTCCATTCCCATAACTTAATCAGTCCAATCTGTTGAATACTTTAATTTCTCCAATTTTGCATCCTAGAATTGGATCATACCTCAACCTATGGTTATCCGAGTGCCCCTATTTAGATTAATTTGCCATTCTAATCCACTCATCTAAATCCACTTTTAACTTAAAATCAACCAAGTACACTTGCACAACATTTCCTATTTCAGCAGCAGCTTTTTCTTTTGACTCCATTTGGCACTGGTAATATTGTAATCATCACATTTGCTTTCAGTCAAACTATACCGTGGATGCTATATTTATGCTGTTGATATCTAATTAGTTTTGCAAGTTCTTGTTTTGATTATTTTTACGAAACTCTTAAAAACCTTATTTCATCCTTAACCGATTAAAAACAACCAAGAGCCTTAGTAATTCTTTGCAATAGGGACCACCCCCCATGGCTTTGTTAGGAGTGCCTAAACGGAGGAGTCAGGATCAGGTGACAGTGCCTGACTCGAGACTTGCCCCCTAGGACACACCGAGCAGCTTGAAGATTTCTATTGCGCTTCCCCCCAAGTGTGTGTAAGTTGGCAACACCTTCAACAACTGAATGTACATTCTTGTAGACGTATGTATATTATGTGTGGTATGAGTAATGAAGCATAGGGCATAGACTAGTTGGTCGCCTTTTCTTTCTCTTGCTCTTTAACACAGCACTTTACAAAACATATATACAATAATACAAACTCCGCTACTTTCTAATTTGCTTGTTGCTCATCTTATATTGATTGCTTTAATTTTTGTTCATGCTTCCATTCCCATAACTTAATCAGTCCAATCTGTTGAATACTTTAATTTCTCTTCCAATTTTGCATCCTAGAATTGGGTCATACCTCAACCTATGGTTATCCAAGTGCCCCTATTTAGATTAATTTGCCATTCACGGGCCTCATCATATTTCAATTTTATGGTGTATTGGCTTTATCAAAATCCACCCATGAATCTTTGAGGCATCATTACAACTTAATTGTAGTAAACAGTCGAACTATTGCTAATCACTTCTAATACTCCAGCCTAACTTGAGTGTTTATTATTGGATTGTTGTGGACAGATACCTGGTTCATAACACCTCTGATTCCTTTGTGGTGTACTAGCTTTATAACACCTCTGATTCAACTGTGCAGTGTATTAGCATTATGAAAATTCACCCAATGACTCGTTGCAGCATCATTACAACATAATAGTTAACATTCAAGCTATTGCTAATCAATTTTAATACTGCAGGGCCAACTTGAGTGTTTATTATTGGATTTTTGTTGATAGATACCTGGTTCATAACTCCTCTTTTATTAATTGAGGCACTGTAAGTTAGATTCCATGGCCATCTATTTTGAAGCTTTAACCTTGTCAGATGGCTATCTTGTTGCATTAATTTTGTTGGAATAGATAAATTATCATTACATCGTATAACTGTAAATTTTATGTCCTTAGGAAAAGTTTATGCGCCCTAGACCTTTTCACAAATAGCAACTTGATTGCTTGACTTAGTACCTGTCTTTAACTTCTAAAACGTTTGTTGTTATCTGCATACATGGGAGTTTTTTTAGAGATGCAATTTGTGGAAAAGGTAATGGAGATGAAATCCAGGAGGTGAAGACCAATTGCTTTCTACCAGTTGTTAAGATTTCTAATCTTGTGCCTGATATATGGGGTATACATGCTAAATTTATTTGTGGGCAAAAGGGTATGCTAAGTGAAAACCATGAGTGCCTTAGTATTTGGCCAAAAATTGAAAAATAGTGTGCTTTATATTTTTCTAGTTTGATTGACTAATTGATTGGTGGCTATGTATCTGGGCAGTTGAACGCTTTTGTACATTGCTATGTAGCTGTAAGGAGGATTGCAACTCTGCATGACCTAAGCTCTGAGATTTGTAGACATGAAGGGGTGGAGGACTTTGAAAGGCTAGGATTGGGGCCTTTGATACGACATCCCTTGATTATGCATTACTTTGTACCACCAGCAGATATAGTGACAGCTTTCAAAATAACAACAGAGCAGATTATATCCCATCTCTCTGATTTCTTGGAAAACCAGCAGGAGAAAGATATACAGGTAGAAGAGTTCTTGTCTTTTGTGGCGAAGAAGGAATCTGTTTCATTTCCTGCACAGTTATGCATACGCATCCAAAGTTTAAGGTATGCATTTTCATTTCTCTGTTTAGTAAGGTAGAAAAGTAATAGATTATTTATTTATTTTTGTTTAAATTATTATTTAAACTAAATTGAAAATAGTTTTCTTTATAATCAAAAGATCGAGTGATTAATACAGGAATATTTTTACTATAAGAAAGGGCCTTTTGATAGAGGGCCACCAACTGCCACAGCCATTGGCCATACAAGATGAAACTATAACCCAAAATGTGCCACAAGATAAGAGATTTCAAGCAACAGCATGCATGATAAATAGCCACGGGAACATAGGCACTTAGCTCCTGGCCGCTACCCAAATGCTTGCTAGCAAATCCAAGTCATGATCGTCTTGACCTAACCGTATTTAATGCTCACCTAGATTAGTGAATCACAAATGTCAACCTACATCTTCTTCTTTGTCTTGATGGCCACTGAAATGGTTAAAATTACCTTGGACTTGGGTGGCAACATCATGGAAACTAGTATTAATCTTTCGCTTCCTTTGAAAGATGCTAGTGTGGTTGAAATTTTGAATGAACTGGCACATGATTTGCAATTTGAGCTGTGATGGGTGTAGCTTTGGTTTCTCTCTCCTTTGTCTACAAACGCCTCTTCAAGCAGCACTTTACTTATTGTACTAGTAACATTGACCTAGTGATTGATGAGGTTGGGCAAATGCTCAAGTTCTATGTTGACTTTGTCAACTTCACTCTGAATTGTTATGGTATAGTTATAAGGGAAGATAACCATAAAACAATAAATACATGACAGATACATCTGGACTGAAGAATAACTACGGACAATGTTACACCTCATATTGTATCAGGTTTCACATTGTCAACATAACACCATGTGACTCCTCATATGACATGTCAACATAGCACATAAACATAATAACAAATAAAGTAAAGTAAATGAGTTATATACATATGATCCTTTAATCAAAACCATCACACAGTGTTGCAAAGATCAACCCTCCTCAATGGGTGGAGTGGATGGTCGAGTAGCAATAGGCTTGGTCAAGTTAGTTGTGTGATCAGTGGAAGTCTTGAGTTACTTTTGAAGATAGGGGAGGCAAGAAACCTCTGTGACATTTTCTAGTTTGGCATACCCTAGGGAGCATGGTATCTCACAAATGGATGATATGCTAGAAGGCACCCCTTTGACTCTAGCAAGCCCCCCCTTTACTTCACTTTTACTTTTTTGCTTTTCATTCATTTTTTCTTTTGATACATTTCTTTTCTTTTTTTGGATAATTCTTTGGAGCACCTTATTCATTTGCAATCCTTTAGTTGGCTAATGACTGAAAGGTATTAGCCTTGGATTGTCTTTTGGGCACTAGTGATGACATGGCCTTAGCTTTGCTGCCAACCACTGTCCATAGGTGTGACAGAGGTGCCACAGTAATGTCGTTTTAGAGCAAATAGGCTTAACCTCTTAATTCACGGAGTACCTACCCTCGCAGCCACTAACCATTTTCAAGGATGGGGGCACTTGTTTCAAGTTTGGGGGGTGCCCTTCTGGTGAGTAGACCAGTTTGGCTTAGAACTCAACATAGGTAGCTATTTGTTAGGAAAAGTTAAGGCTTCATATAGTTTTGTCACACACGTTAAGAGCCGAGAGACCAGGGAAAACATGAGACCATCCTAACAGGAGAGTCCTTGAGTCACTTAGCTGTATCTGGATCAACAGGGATTTGTATCATGCAAGGTGGAATGAGTGGAATAGGGATAAAGTCACTTGGGAAACCAAAGGGTCATGTAATGGTCCAAGCAACACTATGGAGACCTGCCAGAGAACAACATGTATATAACACACAAACTAACACAAAATGTGTTGCTATGCTAATGTTCTACTCATCATACTTATCAAATAATCACAAGTTATAGAATAAATCCTAATGCAAGTTAGTTCATCAATACCACATATAATAATCCATACAATATCCTCAGGACACAATATTTGGTACACAACTGCAAAATGTAGGATACATCATAGGCCCATAATGTAAGGTACTGTAAGTCAAGATCCAATCCTTTGTCCAATAGTGGATAAAACCACTGCATGCATGGTTCCAAAATGTATGGCAAGGGATCCCAAAATCAGTAGGTAGATGACGTGGGGCACTGGTTTGAAACTCTGTCCACTCAACTTATCCAACTATAATCTCAACAATGAATCCCATCCATCTGCAATTGATGCTCTTTTTCCGGTGCTCATTGTCATGGACTGCTAAAAAATCTGGTCTGCTCAAGCAAAAATGAGGAGTAAATCCCCCTACATAATTTCTGATAACACCCCAACCAAAGGTCCCTATAATTGCATCTCTCCTAACATCTGAGGTTAAGTTACCAGAAACGTCTAGGAAGAGGGGGGAATACGCCATTCCCAGTTTCAAAAATTGATACGGAGGGGATATGGCTTGGAAATGACACTGAAACATTTCCAAGGCCATATCCAAAAAACAAAAATGTTTCCAAGCCATTTCTTACCGTTTGCAACAATTTCTTGAAACGTTTCCATAAGTTTCTAGCCATTTCCTAAAACCTTTCCAGAAGTTTCCAATCATTTCCTTTTTTTTCAAACTTTTTAGCTACTATAGGGTGAGTTCTTGGCTCGAAATAGTGATTTTTGAGCCTCAAATCTTAACCCTTAACCCTAAATTCAGCCTCAAATCTTAGATATAAAGCCTTAAAGCTTATAGATCAATAGCTAAACCCTAATCTTTAATTGGTGAATGGTAATCTGACTTTTAACATCTCATGGTTTTTTCTCATTGTATTTTTCCAAAAATGATAGAGGCTTACTTTTGGTTCAAGAAATCACTGATCTGTGGACATTTTATTGCATCAAATACTTGTCTACCATAGTGTTAGTTTCACAGCTTAGTGTGAAAGTACAATGACTGTTATATTGTCTTTTTTTTCTCATTATTTTGCCAATTCCTTAGCTTTATCGCAAGCAAACCCCTATTACTTGCATACATAATAAAAGTTAAAACAACTTGCATATGAAAATTGATAAGGTGGTAGCTATAGACCTACAAAATTACATATTGCATTTATCAAGGGTTACATGGACCATCGCTTATTTCAAATAATCTTCCAATAAGCTTCAGTTATTTTTTTCTTTTTTCTTTTTTGAATTAGTATGAACTCTTAACCTACGACCTTATTTACTTCATTGCTAGTACACTCTCATGCCCCTGTCCTTATGTTGTGGAGCAAATTATGATGGTGCAATTATTAGCAAATTCTCCATATGATATGCATGTGATATTTTAATCTTATTTCAAACATTTCTATTAGTATAAACATAAAAAGGGAACAACATATCCAAGGGATAACTCCATCCTGCAACCACTGGGGCTACATCCAATTGACAATACACATTTAAGACACAAACACACATTTGCTATTGTTTCCTTGTTGTATCTTATCTAACTTTTTTGAAAATTTGTCGTATATTCCTTTCCCTCTCGGTATCAATATTCGTTTCAGTGCTACTTGTATATATATATATATATATATATATATATATTTGCTACCACTTCCCGTTGTATCTTATCTTACTTTTTTGAAAATTTGTCATATCCATTTTCCTCTTGGTATCCGTATCCGTTTCAGTGCAACTTAAATATGAGGCCATAGGGAAGAAGCTCCTCATAGATGTCTAATTGGAGGACTTGAAAGAGCTGGTTTGAGCTATCTCTCATTTCCTGGATGATGTAATTTGTTGTTGAGATCTGGAGGAAATCCCTTTTTTGTTGGTGTCGGTTGAACTGTCTTAGGGTTGGAGGTGACATCTTTCTACAAGTCTCATTGGTTGAACATAAATGGCTTCTAAGGGACCCATGGATCTAATGACTAATGTGGTGTTGTTTTTCTTTTGCCTCTTTGTGCCTTTGTTTGTTGGGAGAACTGAAAACAAGAAGAAATTGGTTTGGAGGTGTTCGATATGGGTAGTGGTGGCTAGAGTGATTGGGTGATGAGTCTAGGGGCCTCCCTCATGTACAAGGCTAGGCATATTTGGTTCAGATATTGGAAGAAGGTGGAAAGGGAGTTCTGAGAATCCATGAAAACATAGTAAAACCATCCTTTGATCTCATAATAAATGTGGTAGCAAAAGATGAAATGCTCCTCCATTTAGTTCTCCTAAAGATGGTAGAGCTTGTCCCCCCCATGTGATATTATGGTCAATTTTGACTTGAAATTGCCCAAGAAGGATCCTAAGAGCACGCATTTGGTGATGAAGCATGTAAGGAGGCCTAGCAACAAGGGTGTCCCTTGGCTCTGTAAAGTGTTCTTGCTTGAAGGTCATCTTGAGGTTTAACCCCCCTTAATGGGTCAACCCAAGTAACTTGAATAAACTGGCTATATATGTACCCTTTTTTATTCTATGCAGCTCCTACTTGGTTAGTAGGAGACAACAAGGGGTATTCAGAGAATATCTAAATGGAGTTAGGTGCTCCATCAAGATATCAACATATTGAAGTGGACAAGTGGCCAATACAAACTAGTAGTTGTAACAATTAGAAGCATTGGTAGTGGCAATGACCTTAGCGTTAGAATTTTGACTTATAAGCAATTATGTTAGACTTTCATTCATTTAACATATCACATCATAATAATTGCATGCATAAGGATCACTGAAAGAAAGACATTCAACAGTAGACACAAAGATTTATCCTGGTAAAACCCTCTCACGGGAAAAACTCAACAAAACTTCTCAGTATAGATTCGTCAACCAAGTACAATGTCACAGTGTTAACAAAAAGCTTAGAGTCAACCCTTAGAACAAGAGATAGATGTATTCCAACAATAACGAACCCAGATAAGTCTTCTACAACCCAAAAATAGTCTTCTTCTAGCTGGAGCGGACTTGCTTGCTTTAGTGTGTGTCTCAAATGAGGAGTGTGCCCTTCTTATTTATACTTGTCTTTTGGGTGACTTTTCCTTATGGAACCGACTTGTCTTTTTGGGAGATAAAATACAATGTCATTTTATTTCTTGACACCCCTTTAATAGGATATTGATAATCAACTCCAAGCTTCACTTTGTGAGGTGAATCTTTCTAAAACAATATTGAGAGGGAATCATTGCAACCAGTCATTTGCTTAAAAGCACTACTATCAACAAGCCATGTGTCACTTCCATGAGTGATAGTTCTTGTAAGAGCGGATATTAGCACATATTCTCTTTCAATTGAATCATCTTCTCTTGCTTTGTTTTGAGCAGGTTCATCATTTTCTGCAACATGAGCATGATGTCTTTTATTGCTTTCTTTTATGATCTTATCTCTTATTTGGGGACAATTCTTGCAATATGTCCCATCTTTTGGCAGCTGTAGCATCTGGCATTTGAGAAATCCCATCGAGTCCTTTGAGACTTTTGAAACTTTGAAGACTTCTTTGTAGGATGAACTTCTTTTTTTGTTCTTTTCTTTTTTTGTATGGGTAGCTAGTGCTTGATCTTCTTCATTACCCAACTTCTCTTCTCTTGCTACATGTCTAGCTTCTTTATGAGTGCATTCTTCCCATAACCTGCTAAACTTTAATAGCCCCCTTCTTGTTAGATTTTTATAAGATTATAGTAGTATATCTTAAATGTATTTATCAATAAGATCACTAGAAGATAGACAAAGCAGAGAACAATAACACGACAATAACATGAGTATTTTTTATCCTGGGAAACCCAAATGGGAGAAAACCTAGCAACCTTTGTCTAGAGATGATAATTCTGAGATCAGAGTACAATAAAGAAGAAAAAGAAAATACGGAGAAGCTTTTCAAAGATAGAAACCCTAAAAAAACAGTCTTCTGCAGTATATGTGAACTTCTCTTTCTCCTAGAAAATTGCGAACTTCACTGAGTTGCTGTGCTGTTGCTATGTGGAATAATGACGAGGGGCGCCTCCTATTTATACAGATTTTCCACTAATAATTTAACTGGGGCTAGTTTCACTTGGGGGAGCAACATAATTTATATTTTGTCTTTTCTTTTGCTTGCTTTTCTTCTTGAGGTCTACATTGTTCTTCTAGGGTTTGTATGATTGATTACAATAAGTTCATCTCTCGTAGGAGGTACAATACAAGAACAATAAGAATAGCTTCTGAAGTTGCACAAACTCCAACACTCCCTCTCAATAAGGAAGGTATTCTTCGGTGTTCATCAGCATCACGATCATCTGGGTTTCATCTGTACATCTATACTGTCTCTATCATCTCTAAACATACTGAAGGTTGTCTTTATGAATTTGTCTTATCTGGATGCCTGAGAGAAAATCTTCTGCTACCTATCCGTCTCTACTGCCGATGGAATACTTCCATGCCTGGCTAGAGACTCTGGATGAGCAAATATGTATGACCATCTACTACATGTTCGTCTCATTTACCGATGGGGTACACCCATACCTGGCTGAGAACCTGAACGAGTAAATGTGCGTGACCATCTATTGCCTGTTCATCTCATCTGCCGATGGGTTACTCCCATACCTGGCTGAGAACCTGAATGAGTAGATTTGCACGACCATCTACTCCCTGTTCGTCTCATCTGCCCATGGGTTACTCCCATACCTGGTTGAGATCCTGAACAAGTAGAGGTACCTGTGTAACCACACAGCCATCTGCTACCTGTTCGACTCATATGCCGATGGGATTTCTACCATACCTAGTTGAGCACCTAGACAAGCAGAGGCACCTGTGTGAACCCGACCATCTACTACCTGTCCGTCTCATTTGCCGATGGGATTTCTCCCATACCTGGATGAGAACCTGTACGAGCAGAGGTACCTAGGAAAAAGTATGGTAAATGTCTCTCAGTTATCTCTCCCTGTCAAGGAGGGATATGTTCTCTTCTAGCCCAAATCTTTGGCGAAAGTATTTAAGCTTCATCCTGGGAAGAGGCTCGGTGAGAACATCTGCAGTCTTGTCATCTGTCGGAATATACTAGTGCTCGATCGCACCTTTCTGCACCATATCACGTATGAAGTGATATCAAACCTCTGTGCTTCGACTTGTCGTGAAATACAAGATTCACTGACATCTGCACACAACTCTGGTTATCACAGTGAATCACGGTTGGCTCTGGAATTTGGCCAAACAATCCTGCAAGAAGGTTACGAAGCCAAACTGCTTCTCAGGCTGCTGAATTGGCAACTATATAGTTGACCTCTGCAGTACTGAGAGCTATTGAGTTCTGCAGAACCCAAACTGAAACAACATCCTGAAGTGCTCTTCCTATCTGTAGTGCATCTGGACCAATCTAAGTCTGTAAACCCTTGCAATCTCAAGTCACAATCTGAACTATATTGTAGATCATATCCCACAGTGCCACATAAGTATCTGAGCACATGTTTTGCAGCAGTCCAGTGAATCTGCCTTGGTTTGCACATGAACTGACTGAGGGAATTCACAACAAAACAAATATCTGGCCTGGTGTTCGTTAGATACATCAAGGACCCAATCAATCTGGCGATACATAGTGGGATAGATCAAATTTGAATCTGAAGCAGGATTTTCTCGGGTTCTTCAAATTGCATCCATCAGAGTATCTATGGACTTGTAGTCCAACGTTTCGAATTTCTTTAGCATATCCATGGTGTATTTTTCTTGACCTAGGAAAATCTTCTTCTGCCTTTATCATACTTCTAATCCCAAGAAGTAATGTATCAACAATGTCATTGAGAAAGGTTGTCTTGGCATCCATCTGATACAATTTCCATCCCATTGCTGGAGTAATAGCAATGATCGATTTGATGGAAGTGTATCGATCCATAGGAGCAAATGTCTCATCACAATCGACTCCCTCTTTCTGAGAGAACCCTCTGGCAACAAATCTGGCCTTGTATTTTTCAATGCTCCCATCTGCTCCATGCGGAGCTTCATGCTCCTCGACATTTTGCAAAATTTGTCGTGCCCATTTGGGTCTTTTCCGGCTTACTGCCATATCTTGTGGGAGCATCATCTCGCTCAACTGGATCAATGGGATTGATCGGTTTATTCATTTCTTCAGACTCGCTCTTACTGCCATATCTGATCTTCTTCCCTTTTCAGATAGTCAATTTTTCTTCAAAGGTTACATCTCGAATGAATTCGATTTGCCTCGATCCTGGGATGTATATTTTGTAAGCCTTTGAAGACTTGCAATATCCCATGAATGTTCCCTTTTTGCCTTAAGGTTCTAACTTGGGCACATGAATGTAGACTGGAAAGTAATTCTCCATCCTGGTGACAACCATGTTCATTAAGGACGTCATCATTCGTGGAAGTGACTCCCTCTGTCTCTCAGAAGTCGGTTGAGTAAATCTTGTTGAAGCAGCAGATAGACCGACATTCGTAGAAGCTTTCCGCTTCTGATCACCAAATCTCTACATGAGATCATTCTGGGTTTGAGAGTCATAATACATGCTTCTAGAGGCTTTTTGCTTTTGTTCCATCCATATATCAATGGGATCACTTATCCTTGTAGATCATGGAATTCCCTACGAGTCAAATCTCGTCAGATGGTTAGCAATATTTCATAATCAATGTATTAAAGAAATAATGTAGGCAACCTTTTAGTCAATGCTTCGACACAACACACGCAAGGCCATTATCCAAATGCTTATGGTCTCCATTATAGCATACCATTAAGAGTGTGTACTACTCTAGTATGTTATAAAGGAGTCGTCATCCTAGATGGGTTGTGCAGCATGACATGCTATTTAACTACCTGATTTTAGAATGTATTTCTGTGTAAAACATATTAAAAAACAATCAAATCTAATCTACTAGAGCATGTAAAATACTTATCTTTTGTAGTTCTGTGGGTGGGCTCCCACTTCAGAGTCGATTGATCTTCATATGCTTGCTTGGTGATCATCACAGTCTGGATCTTCATATCATTTCTTAGAAGAAGAACTCCGAACGATCATCCTGCCTTGGCTCCTTGTGAGGAGGGTCTTCTTCTACATCAGCAGTCGAAGCTTCATGCTTCCTTTTGATTGAACTTCGACAGCTACTGGCATAATGATCGTATTTCTTGCACTTGTAGCACTGTATCTTAGATAAATCCTTCTTCTCTTGTTTCTTCTGATTTAGGGGAGGACTTGATCTCTTATCTTGGTGCTTATGATTGGAGGACTTCCTTCCCCTTCCCTTGCCTTTCTTGGCATGAGATATGAATGCTTGATTCTCCGCAGGTTGAGCGCCATGAAGTCTTTGGCGTGCTGTGATTCTTGTTTCTTCCTGAGTGCATTCTGCCCATAGCTTATCAAATTTGGGCAACTTTGTCCGACCACTTATAGTTTGGATAAAAGACTCCCAAGATGGTGGGAGACCATTTAGGGTGGTCATAACGAGATCCTTTTCTTCAAGATTGTCTCCATTGGTCTTTAGCTTGTCCCAAAGTTCGGTGATCCTCATGAAATATGAGGCAATATTCTCGAACTTCGTTATATTCATATTCGACAGTTTATTCCTCAATATGAGAGTCACATTGATATTACTGTGTTCAAATAGCTTCTTTAAGGTTTTGAACATCTTCCTCGCTGTCGTCTTTTCTGAGATCTAAGGAACCAAGTGGTCTCTAACCGAGTCAACCAAAATCCTTCTTGCTTTGGCATCATTCTTCCTTCACTGAGGTTTGTCTTCTCTAGCTTCTGGTTTTGGGACCTTTTCATTTACACTGTAATAATTCATTTTCTTCTAGTAGAAGAACCCTAGACTTCCAGGGGATGAAGTTGGAAGCTCCTTCTAGACGATCTTCAACCTTCACGTTGATCATCTTGACTGTAGATCTGGATTTGAAACCCTAGCAGAGATTAGGTCAAAACTGGAGGTTGGAGTTTTGGAAAACTGACTCCACAGATAAATGCGCCCTATAGATGCGAGTTCAGAGAAGGTAGAGTCTAGCCAAAACTGGGGAGGGAGTAGGTAAAAAACTGAAACCCTAATTTCTGTTGCAGCTGTGGAATTAAGTCAAAATTGAAAATTCTCAGAATTGAATTATGTCTTCACCAAAAGATGCGCTCTTCTTAAAGCAAAATTCCCAAGGCTCTTTTTCTGCCAAAAGGTTGAGTGAAGACCTTGAAAGATGAAACCCTAGTTCCGACAAAGTTCTGGCAATGGCTTCTTCTAGCACTGCTTTGATACCATGTTAGATTTTTATAAGATTATAGCAGTATATCTTAATTGTATTTATCAATAGGTTCACTAGAAGATAGACAAAGCACAGAACAATAACATGAGTATTTTTATCCTGGGAAACCCAAATGGGAGAAAACCCAACAACCTCCGTCTAGAGATGATAATTCTGAGATCAGAGTACAATGAAGAAGAAAAAGAAAATATGGAGAAGCTTTCCAAAGACAGAAACCCTAAAAAAACAGTCTTCTCCTGCTTGTCCATTTTCCCAATTAGTTCTAGCGTACCATCCTGTTGCAGCTGCAACTGTTTTCCCAAATTTTTGAAATTATGGACCCTCCTTTTTATTTTATCTTGCCTGGGAGTGTTTGGATTCCTGAACTTTGTTTTCTCTGCTAAATTCGGATTTTGAGGTTGATTGTTTTCTTTCATCTTAGAAGTTGAATGACCTTGCTTTGATTGTGAAACTTAGCAATTTCCCGCTGTTTTGATTGTATCGCTGTCAGAGTTTGGTTGAAGTTCAAGTCGGGGTTTTTCTTATCTATGTCGCCGCTGTTTCGGAGATGAAATAAACTATTTAACCGCTGCACAACTTTAAAGTTTTCCAAGCACTTAACGTTTTCGGTGATTTTTCTACTCGCTATCAGAAGCCTATTCATGTTTGAATCGAAGCTTTAGTTGTCTATGCAGCCGCCGTTTCGGAGGACAAATAGAGAACAGGCTGATGGATTGTTATTACGTCCGTCGATGTGTGGTTTTATTGGTTCAAACCTTTTTGCTTTGCAATGATATATTTTTGTTTTCGCTGTCGGAAGTCTTTTGAACAGTAAGTCGGAGGTTGTAGTCTGATTGCTTTCCGCAGTTGCGGCTCCGGAGCGGACTTACCATCCGCCATATAACTCTTCTTTTTGCCGATGTGTGGTTCAACCTTTTGGCTTTGCGATGATATATTTTTGTTTTTTATCGGAAGTTTTTTGAACATTGAATCGGGGCCATAGTTCTTTACGTAGCTGCTGTTGCAGAAGCCAACGTATGAACATTTCGACGGGTTAGTGCTTTTTCTCGCCGATCGACGATGCCTTTGTTCTTAGTGGGTAATGGTTCTGATTTTCGATGCGTGGACGACAGCGTTTAGTGTTTTATTTCACCGACCTTTTATGTTGACTCGAGATCCTTAGCCTATAAAGTTCCGCCGTTGCGGCAGCTTAGGGAGCTAACTTTCCGACTTATAGTTTTCCCGTCAATGGGGTTTTCCCGCTGTTTTTTTTGTGAGCTCTTAACATTTTTCATGGGCGACGGGAGTTCTTTGTTTTTGATTGATTTAGGGTTTTGTGATGAGAACACAGGGCAGGATCCCACATTTGATGATGATTCTTATTGGTAGTATAGTTTACATTTATCGAAGTTAGATGTTTCAAATGCAATCCGAAGTAACGATGAATTTTTTGTTTAACTGCAGACAGACTTAGAAGATTCTCCAGACCCAGTTTGATGATTACTGTTGCGAAGAAGGACAAAGCAAAAGGAAGTTGGCTGAAAAGTGAGTGATAGGCAGAGATGTTCTGAGATCAACGGATCTTAAAAAGGACAAATAAAAGACAAAGCAGAATCGATAGCAACAGAGGCCCATGCTTGGAAAATGTTCATCAGTTACTGAGCTGGTCCCGCTTGGAAAATGTTCATCAGTTACTGAGCTGGTCCCGTTTTATGAAGTACTCATAAGTCTTAATCCGAAATGTAACGCATTATATGAATCATGAGCACTCACAAAATGACAAAATTGTGAGATTAAACGGTTGGGGGAGCCCAAAGGTCACCCCGGGGGGCATCTCAAGGGTTTTGTTGTTTTGTTTAAAGATAGAAAAGTTAGAGGGAATAGAGGACTTTTTCCCAGTTAGATATGTGAAGACATATTGTAAGAAGAACTATTTCCTTTTGCAATAGATAATTATAATTTGCCTGTTGGAGAAAGCTTGGTGGGATGTTCAAATGTTGTGCTATGGATTTGTTGAAGAGGAACTATTTCATTTTCAGCTTTGTGTCCATTAACTGTGAGATCGTTCTAACTCTTTGAACCTATGTTCTTGTATGAATGTTCTCTGGTTTATTTTATGAAAATTTCCACTATGAGTAATGAATGTTGTTCATAAACAATTGGCTATTTGGTTGTTCAAATATCTTTAAATGTTCATGTGTTTTTAAAGAAGTATCAACTATCTGTGATTTTTCATAATGCATGCACAAAATACATTACTCCTCAATGAATGATAATCTTGCTCCCTAGGGATAGGTTAGGTAGTTAGTATTTGTTTTTTTTTCAGTTGTGTGTGATTTAGATGCGAGAGAGTCTAAGACGNGTTTTGAAAGAAGTATTAGCTATCTGTGATTTTTCATCATGCATGTACAAAATACATTACTCATTAATGAATGACAATTTTGCTCCCTAGGGATAGGTTAGGTAGTTAGTTTTAATTTTTTGCTGTGTGTGATTTAGATGTGAGAGAGTTTAAGACGAGAGGTAAGAACCTGCCTATCACATTGTGACCGCTCGTATTCTCTATCAATTTGCATTTTAGATAGGCACTTGCATATCATACTTAAAATTAAAAACACAAAAATATACACGGTGGATCGGGCCGCAATCTGTAAAACCTTTTATTTTTGTTACTTGACCTACGGTAGCCAGACTGCAAATCGGACAGATTCCCTACACCAAACAGTCACGGGCTAGTTGGGAACGTTGACTGGGGAGAATCCCTTACTGTTGTTGCCTGCGAATTTCCAGGCCTCAACAGTTTCTGGTGCTAGAAGGAGGGCCGCCAGTGCATGGCTGGTCGGGGAAATCCATTTCCTCGAAATTACTCCACCAGTGATAGTTTTGAAAGCAGTTTTCCTGATCCAAATACTGAAGAGAATAGAGAACATTTGTTTGCTGTGGACAACCAAGTAGTAAATGATCTGAGAAGACACACGCGGACTTATGTAAAGAGTATTGGAGGATTACCCATTATTCCTAATTCACCCCGAAGAGAATACAAGAAGAAAGATCGTTCCATCTTGGAAGATTCAGTGTTGGTTGGAGACTTGGAAGAGTTAGTAGAAGTAGCATTACAGGAGGTTGTTCAGCCTTTGAATCAAGTGGGCCCAAACACACCTTACTGTTCACCTGTGCGGACTCATGTTCCCTCGCCTCCTCACTCTCCACCCAGACTCATGGCAGGTGTAAATACAAACCAGCCACCTAACCCACCAAATCCACCGCCGGCTTGGAAGGCCAGATCACCCCTGAACCTAACACCCTCCATTGCATGACTTACCCCAAGCTTTTGAAAAGATGCTGCCTAAGTTTGATCCAAATGAGAAAATGTTAGTGGATGACCATTTACAAAGTTTTTACTTGGCAATAGAAGGATTGAGGGCTGGGGAACATGAGGATGTCGTTTGCAGGCTTTTTCCGCATACCCTTAAAGGAGCAGCAGCATCATGGTATTTTGGTTTTCCTGCCAACTCTATCCCAGACTGGGATACCTTTAAAAGGATTTTTAGAAGTAAATATGCAACCCAAAAAACTCATGCTGCTCTCATGAAAGGGCTGTGTGCCTTAAAGAAAGAAAGAAAAGAGAAGGTGCATAGTTTTACCCAAAGATTTGCAGCTTATCTTAATAATTTTTCTGAAACTGACAAACCTTCGGATAAAGTTCTGATTGAGTATTATACTTCAGCTCTAGGACCCGAGTTGGCTATGTTTGCCAAAATGAAAGCCAAACCTACGCTAGCAGAGACCTATGAAGAAGCCGAAAGAGTGGAAGTTGAAAAGGAAAGCATCGAAGACTATCCTGAGCAGTCGGGAGAAAAAATTGTTGGGAGGAAAGCTATGTTATTTACTAAGCCTAAAGAGGAGCAATCACCAGATTTCGAAGGAATGGCAAAGATGATGCAGAAGCTCTCTAACTGAATAATAGATTTGGAAAAGGAAAAGGAAGTCCAGAAGTTTTATAAGCCTTATTACAAGAAAAAGGAAGATAACAATCAATCCCAACCCCCTCCGCATAGCCCTGCATCTATGAACTTAACGGAGCTAGGGATGGACAAGTTTTGCACGTTTCACCAACAACCCCACTTTGAAAAGAATTGTCCTCAATGGATAAATTCGATGACTTTGGTTATGAATCAGCTGTTGGATTCCAAATTAACCGAGGATAATGATGAGGAAGGGAAAGACAACAATAAATCAACAGAAAAACAGGAGGATGAGGCCATGGTTATATGGGATTGCGTATCGTTGTTTGATGCCGAGGAAGAAAAGGATCTGAGACATGAAGACGTCCTGGAAACAAATGTAACGACGAGGAGCCAAGCGTTGATTAAGGAAAACAGTCTTATGCTCCCAAAAATTAGGAGACTTCAAAAGAATGTTAAGAAATTTCAAAAAAACTCCTCAGCTAATAAAATTCCGGAATTTACCCTCACCAGTCAAAATCCTAGACAGATCGACATGTCTATTAAGCCCAATGAAGAAAAGATAAATAATGTTAAACCGAATCTCACAGAACATAAGATGGATTATGACATTGTGGAGGATATCAAAAAGGTAAGGGCGAACATCTCCTTATTTGAGATGTGCAATGTGCCGCAGTAGAAAGAAAAGCTATTGAAAGCACTTGAAATATCAGAGGAGAAGCTTCCCACTGACCATCAGCCCCAAGAAGAAGAAATTGGTGAAGCAAGTGTGGGAGGTAAGCCTAAATGCAAGACTCCACCTTTCCTCCTTACTTTTGAAATTTTCAACCATAACGTGCATAACTGCCTAGTAGACTCGGGGGCATCAGTCAACGTTATGCCGCTGTCAGTCTGCAAAAAGATAAATGGGCAACCTAAACCATCTACCTGGAGGGTTATTCAGTTGGATAGAACGAATGTGAAGGTAATTGGGGAAATGGAGGATGTTCTCATTCGCTTATCTTCAAATGATAAGGTATGTCAATTCATTGACATCGTGGTGGCTGACATACCAGAAGCTTACGGACTTGTTTTGAGTAGAGATTGGTCGACAAAGCTTAGTGGATATTTTGCCTCAGATTGGTCACATCTGTGGCTAGCTTATAAAGGAAGCCCAAATCAAATTAAAGTTTTAAGGGAGCCGCACATGAAACACAATGTTACTCGGTTCAAAGAAAACAATGAACCAGTGAATTCTATTTTGGGAAATTATTTTATTGAACTAGAACCGGGAAATTATCAAGCGGAAGAAGCCAACGATATATCAGACGCTCAGCCTGATCTCCTTCGGTTCTCACAGGCTGATGAAATCGATTGTAAAATAGTAGATTTAACTGTAGATGTAGGTATTGATTCATGCACAGTAGTGGTAAGCGATTTTTGGACGCTTTTCTTTGATGGTTCTAAAAGTTTAGAGGGGTCAGGAGCCGGCTGTGTCCTGACTGATCCTAAGAAAAATAAACATTTCCTTTCATGTAGGTTAGAGTTTGAATGTACCAATAACACAGCTGAATATGAAGCATTAGTTCAGGGACTAAGAAAAGCAGTTGAATTAAAGGCAAAAAATCTTAAAGTGTTTGGAGATTCTGAAATAATTGTAAAACAAATTCGAAATCAAATACATTGCATTTCTCCTCATTTAAAAGCTTATCAAAATGAAGTATGGGATTTGCTTAAATGTTTTAGTGCATTTAACATTGTATCGATTCCTAGACTTAAGAATGCAGCAGCTGACTTGTTGGCCACCTCAGCTGCAAGGCTTGTGCCCTCTAATAATCGGTGCTCTATTGAATTACTTTTCAGGCCTTCAGTTCCAAATATGATTACCAACCTACGAGTCTTTGATGATGATCAACAAATTATATAATGCTTGACAAATGACGACACCTTCAAAGGGGCGATTATTGATGATGAAGAACATCAAGCCGAGCTAAAATTCGATAATTTTATTCCTAAAGGAGTCAGGACTTTAGAGCGAATGTTTGATCTAAATGAGAAATTTAGAAGGCCAGTGAATGTGAAGACTCATAGCTCGTCTCTACAGTTCAAGTTGATTAATTTGGGGACTGAAATTGAGCCTAAATACGTGAATTTGGGAAAGTGTTGCTCCCTAGGTGAAAGGAATAAATTCATCAGTCTATTCAAACAATACAAAGATGCTTTTGCCTGGACGTATGAAGATTTGAAGACATATGACACCAATATTATTCAGCATGTTATCCCCATCAGATTTGGAATCAAACCTAAGCAGCAGCCTTTAAGGAAAATGCATCCAAAACTAGAACCTTTGATTCAGAATGAAGTAAAGAAGCCGTTGGATGCTAGAATTATCTTCAAGGTTAGACATTCGGAATGGGTTTCAAATTTGGTATCGGTAAGGAAGAAATCCGGAGAAATTAGGCTGTGTCGATTTCAGAAACTTAAATCACGCTTCGGATAAAGACAATTATCCTGTCCCACCCATGGAACAGATATTGCAATTGGTTTCAGGTTCTGAATTATTCTCTTTATTAGATGGATTCTCAGGCTACAATCAAGTTTTAGTAGCTGAAGAAGATAGACTTAAAACTACATTCAGAACCAGATGGGGCACTGTTGCTTACAGAAGGATGCCCTTTGGACTCATAAACGCTGGAGCTACTTTCTAGAGGGCTATGGACATAGCTTTTCGCGGTCTGATTGGCCGCAGTGCTGTAGTATACCTCGATGACATCACGATATTCTCAAAGAAAAGAGAGGAACACACATTTCATCTAAAGCAGATTTTTGAACGCTGCCGAAAATATGGTATCTCACTAAACCCCAAGAAGTGCGTGTTTGCCGTTACAGAAGGTAAGTTGTTAGGTCATGTGGTTTCTAAGAAGGGGATCTCCATAGACCCAGAGAGGATCAAAGCCATCGAACATATTCCCTTACCCCATAATAAAAGGGGCATACAATCATTTATGGGGACAATAAATTTCGTGCGAAGGTTTGTGCTTGATTTCGCTCAGATTGTTAAACCTTTGCAACAAATGGTAAAACAAAGTGTACAATTCAAGTGGACTGATGTAGAGAAGAATGCATTCAGTAAAATAAAGACAGCGGTTGCGCACACACCCTCCCTCAAGAGTCCGGATTTTGAGAAAGATTTTATTTTGTACATTTTTGCATCTGACGATTCACTAGCAGCGGTACTTACCCAAAAGGAAAATGGGAAAGATGAGTTTCCCATATCATTTATGAGTACTGGTCTGCAGGGGGCCGAATTGAATTACCCCGCTGTGGATAAACAAGCTTATGCCGTGTTCAAAGCAGTCAAACAATTCAGACCATATATACTTAAGAACCAGACAAAGGTAATAGTTCCCCACCCAACTGTGAGGTCTCTTTTCGTACAAAAGGAGTTAGGAGAAAGAAGAGGCAAATGGGTAACAACTCTATAGGAGTATGACCTTGAATTCAAGCCATCCTCCATAGTTAAAGGGCAAGGATTGTGCAAACTGATGACTGAAAGTAAAGACAATGAAGAGCATGACTGAGAAGACGAAGTTGAGTTACATTTGATGGATGTATGCCCTCTTTTCACAGCTCCAGACTCTTGGTATCGAGACCTTGTGCATTACCTTCAAGCGGGATTGTTACTAGAACATTGGAATTTTAAGCAAAGAGGAGCATTGCGTCTTAAATCAGCCTCATATTAGATTACTGAAGGAATATTATTCAGAAAGAATTATGATGGAGTTCTTCTTAGATGCTTAGAGAAATGAGATGCGAAGAAGGTCATGATAGATTTACATGATGGGCCTGCTGGAGGACATTTCTCCGGAGATACTATAGCTCATAAAATTCTCAGAGCCGGATACTATTGGCCCACACTGTTCAAAGATGCACACGCTCATGTCAGAAAGTGCGACATTTGTCAAAGGTGTGGTGGAAGACAAGTTAAAGCAGCAGGACCATTAAAGCCTGTGATGATAACAGAACCTTTTGAGCAGTGGGGGATGGATATTATTGGGGAGATCAAGCCAAATTCTTCTTTGCAACACAAATATATTTTGACGGCAACCGATTACTTCACTCGTTGGGTCGAAGCCATTCCGTTGCGCAAAGTGAATGAAGATGAGGTCATGGACTTCTTGCACGATCATATTATAACCAGGTTTGGAGTTCCAATTTCTCTAGTTTTCGATAATGCTACTTATTTTTCCTCTATTAGATTAATTGCATTTGCCCATGAGAAAGGAATTAAGTTGCATTACTCTGCAAATTACTTTCCACAAGGAAATGGTTTGGCTGAATCTATGAACAAGAATCTGATTAGAATTTAAAAAAAGACTGTTATAGAAAACCAGAAGAGTTGGCACTCAGCATTACCAAATGCTCTTTGGGCTGATAGGGTAACCCCCAAGACTTCATTAGGTGTGTCCCCGTATACCCTTGTTTATGGAAAAGATGCCATTCTACCCCCCAATATCATGCTACCCTCTTCCATAATAGCTCAGGAATCAAGAGGATCAGATAATGAAGTTTTGCAGATGAAGATACATAATCTTTTGAAGGCAGAAGAATCTAGATCCAAGGCTAGAGAACGTTTTAAACAACAACAGGAGGTAGTGAAGAGGTGGTTTGATAAGCACAAAGCTGGAACAAAAGAATTTGAGGTGGGAGATTTGGTTCTCAAGTGGGATCACCCTCATGATGAGAAAGGAAAACACACGAAATTTCAACAGTTAGGGGTAGGCCCTTTCTAGATTGCAGCAAAACTTGGCCCCTCAACCTACAAATTGCAAGATTTACAGGGGTGGGAAGAGAACTTACTAGTTAATGGTTTAGTTCTCAAACCGTATTTTTCTTGAGTTTTGTTTTGGATTTTTGTTGTACATAAATAAATTGATTTGGTTGTTTATTTTGATTTACTTTATTTCGGTTTGTTCTAGTTTAGATTTTGATTGATTTCAATAAAAGAAGCGAACTTTGGTTGCATGGAGGGCATCAGAATTCTGGATTAACTAAAAGTCCTTGAGTGTAAGACTGCGTACTATTGTTTTATCTGAAAGAATTTCTTCTAGTTTAGCAGTTTTCCTAAATGGCTATGAACACATTGAAGTCCTACTTAATCCTTGTAAAATAGCTCAGGATTAAAAGTCTGAAATACTCTTTCGAGGCTCCATCCATCTCACATTTAAAATGTCTCAGGGGGTGATAGCAAAAGACCCATGGAAAGGAAACAAGGTAAACAATATTTTATATATAAATGATCCCATGCCAAGAATTGAAATCCTAAAAGGCAAATAAGAGTCAAAATCTCCTAAGAAAGCAATATGTATCAAAACAAAGTACTGAACCATACAAGTACAAAATTGCCAAAGTTCTTCTCCGTCCGTGAGCTGAAAATTAAATACATCTCTCACACAAAAGGACACTATGGATAGAGAAGCCTGAATAGAAAATTCAGAAAGAAAGGTATGCAGGAGGACTCAAATGAAAGGACAAAAAAGTCTAAAAGCACAAAAAGTGAAAATGGCATGGGAATGGGGAACAAATGAATATTTCTGTTTACCATATGTTACGATCTTGTGGTGTCCGAGCTGGAAGCTACCCAAAGACAGAGGTAAAAAATGAAACTCACATTCTTGGCCTCAAAAGAGTTATCTTGACTTTGAGATCTTAGTTCCCATTTTCCTAAATTGGACTATCATCAATGATTAAAAGTACATATATTTGCCACTTGGGAAATCGAAACATCTAGAAAAATTCAACATGTTGGTCTTATTGTTAAACAGTCTGTTACTTAAGGAATAAATTATCCAGAGATTTAGGTTCACCAGGTAGTCGCCAATTGTTGCAGCTGCAACTATTTTCCCAAATTTTTGAAATTTTGGACCCTCCTTTTTATTTTATCTTGCCTGGGAGTGTTTGGATTCTTGAACTCTGTTTTCTTTGCTAAATTCGGATTTTGAGGTTGATTGTTTTCTTTCATCTCAGAAGTTGAATGACCTTGCTTTGACGGTGAAACTTAGCAATTTCTCGCTGTTTCGATTGTATCGTTGTCAGAGTTTGGTTGAAGTTCGAGTCGGGGTTTTTCTTCTCTATGCCGTCGCTGTTTCGGAGATGAAATAAACTATTTAACCGCTGCACAACTTTAAAGTTTTCCAAGCACTTAACGTTTTCGATGATTTTTCTACTCGCTATCGGAAGCCTATTCATGTTTGAATCGAAGCTTTAGTTGTCTATGCAGCCGTCGTTTCGGAGGACAAATAGAGAACGGGCCGATGGACTATTATTACGTCCGCCGATGCGTGGTTTTATTGGCTCAAACCTTTTTGCTTTGCAATGATATATTTTTGTTTTCGCTGTCGGAAGTCTTTTGAACAGTAAGTCGGAGGCTGTAGTCTGATTGCTTTTCGCAGTTGCGGCCCCGGAGCGGACTAACCATCCGCCATATAACTCTTCTTTTTGCCGATGTGTGGTTCAACCTTTTGGCTTTGCAATGATATATTTTTGTTTTTTATCGAAAGTTTTTTGAACATTGAATCGGGGCCATAGTTCCTTACGTGGCCGCCGTTGCGGAAGCCAACGTATGAACATTCCGACGGGTTAGTGCTTTTTCTCGCCGATCGACGATGCCTTTGTTCTTAGTGGGTAATGGTTCCGATTTCCGATGCGTGGACGGCAGCGTTTAGTGTTTTATTTCACCGACCTTTTATGTTGACTCGGGATCCTTAGCCTATAAAGTTCCGCCGTTGCGGCAGCTTAGGGAGCTAACTTTCCGACTTATAGTTTTCCCGTCAATGGGGTTTTCCTGCTTTTTTTTTGTGAGCTCTTAACATTTTTCATGGGCGATGAGAGTTCTCTGTTTTTGATTGAGTTAGGGTTTTGTGATGAGAACACAGGGCAGGGTCCCACATTTGATGATGATTCTTATTGGTAGTATAGTTTACATTTATCGAAGTTAGATGTTTCAAATGCAATCCGAATTAACGATGAATTTTTCATTTAATTGCAGACAGACTTAGAAGATTCTCCAGACCCAGTTTGATGATTACTGTTGCGAAGAAGGACAAAGCAGAAGGAAGTTGGCTGAAAAGTGATAGGCAGATATGTTCTGAGATCAACGGATCTTAAAAAGGACAAATAAAAGACAAAGCAGAATCGATAGCAACAGAGGCCTAGGCTTGGAAAAGGTTCATTAGTTACCGAGTTGGTCCCGTTTTATGAAGTACTCATAAGTCTTAATCCGAAATGTAACGCATTATATGAATCATGAGCACTCACAAAAGGACAAAATTGTGAGATTAAACGGTTGGGGGAGCCCAAAGGTCATCCGGGAGGGGGGCAGCCCAAAAGTTTTGCTGTTTTTGTATAAATATAGGAAAGCTAGAGGGAACAAGGACTTTTTCCCAGTGAGATTTGTGAGGACATATTGTAAGAAGAACTATTTCCTTTTGCAATAGATAATTACAATTTTCCTGTTGGAGAAAGCTTGGTGGAATGTTCAAATGTTGTGCTATGGATTTGTTGAAGATGAACTATTTCGTATTCAGCTTTGTGTCCATCAACTATGAGATCGTTTTAACTCTTTGAACCTATGTTCTTGTATGAATGTTCTTTGGTTTATTTTATGAAAATTTCCATTATGAGTAATGAATGTTGTCCATAAACAATTGGCTATCTGGTTGTTCAAATATCTTTAAATGTTCATGTATTTTGAAAGAAGTATCAGCTATCTGTGATTTTTTATAATGCATGTACAAAATACATTACTCATTAATGAATGACAATTTTGCTCCCTAGGGATAGGTTAGGTAGTTAGTTTTAATTTCTT
Organism: Pseudotsuga menziesii; assembly: GCA_001517045.1. Classification (NCBI taxonomy): domain Eukaryota; kingdom Viridiplantae; phylum Streptophyta; class Pinopsida; order Pinales; family Pinaceae; genus Pseudotsuga; species Pseudotsuga menziesii. Next base: position 720,516 of record LPNX011183410.1, read on the forward strand.
GCTGTGTGTGATTTAGATGCGAGAGAGTTTAAGACGAGAGGTAAGAACCTGCACATCACATTGTGACCGCTCATATTCTCTATCAATCTGCATTTTAGATATGCACTTGCATATCATACTTAAAACTAAAAACACAAAAATATACACGGTGGATCGGGATGCAATCGTTAAAACCTTTTATTTTTGTTACTTGACCTACGGTAGCCGGACCGCAAACTGGACAGATTCCCTACACCAAACAGTCATGGGCTAGTTGGGAACTTTGACTGGGGAGAATCCCTTCCTGTTGTTGCCTGCGAATTTCCAGGCCTCAACACACACATCCTTTCTCGACGCTCCCCTTTGTCACCCGACCTTGACCCTTCCTCTATGTTCTCCCACACCTCCAAGCTCTATGACATTCCCGGCTAGGATGACATTCTTGTGGCTTCCCCCCCTCCTCCCGCCACCTCTTCACTAACAATGATGTCACTGAAGCCCTCTGGGCGATGAGCAGCAACAAATCAGTAGATGAGGAAGGCTACCAAGCAAGAGTTCTTCAAGCATGGTCTCCGGGTTTTGGTTAGCTACTTGGCTAATCTCTTTAACCACGTGGTGCATGAAGGATTTCCATCGGTTTGGTCTCATCATATCATCCATCCGATTCACAAGTTAGGAGCCACTTCTGAACCTAGGAACTACATAACGATTGTAGTAGGCCACACGTTCTCAAAACTCTATGCTACCGTTCCCCACATGAAGCTTTCCACAGAGAAATCTTAGAGCTCGGGGTCAGGCAGGGTTCATTCCAACACATCAGACTATCGACTACATCTTTACTCTCCGAGCTGTGATTAAGGAGGCACGTCACCGTTCCTCGAAAGTCTACTGCTGCTTTGTAGACTTCCGGAAAGCATTCGACTTAGTTCCGAGAGAGGACTTATTGCAGCGACTCAGAGACATTGGCGTCTCGACGATCCTATTGACAACCATTATGTGTCTATACGAGTCTGTTTGGGGCCGCCTTCGCACAACATGAGGGTTATTCGAGTTCATCCGCAACACCATTGGGGTGAAACAAGGTTGCCCGCTTTCCCCCACCGTGTTTGGAATCTACATTGACGAGTTGGAGACCTTCCTCTAGGAGCACACACAGGAAACAGATGGATGCCTTCTCCACAAGGTCCTGATCTCTATCCTTCTTTTCGCTAATGACATTGTACTCCTATCTTCCTCCCCGGAAGGTCTGCAAAGACAGCTTGATGCTCTAGCCCTGTTCTGTGAACTCCGGAAGCTGACTGTGAATCTGGGCAAAACAAAGGTTATGATCTTCAATGGGACAAAGAAAACCTCAGACTTTAATTTCCTATTTAAAGGGGAGGAAGTTGAGATCACCAGTACTTATACTTATTTAGGAGTGCAGTTCTCTTGGCCCTGCTTCAGTCTACGACCAGCGCTCCAGCCTCGAATCAACAAGGGGTACGGCTCTCTAGCCCTCCTTAAGAGACAATGCTTTCGTCACCATTTCCAAGATATCTCATCCAAGATGGACCTGCTAAATACTTTGATCCGTCCCATTGTTTTATATGGATAAGAAATCTGGGGCCCCTCCCTACTCAAGTCAGATTGGGCATTGGCTGAAGGAGTCCAATCCTCCTTCTTCGACGTACCATCAGGTGCAAGCAGACAGTGCCACAGCACATCATCCTCGCTAAGTTTGGAGCCCATCCCTTTCGCCTCAAGACAGTTTTAAGATTGGTCTCCTTCCTACATCAGATCTGAGGGCTAGCCGATTCATCAAAGGGCCGGAATAGGTACCCCTATCTAGCTTATTGCTCTGCCTAGACTATTGCTCGTGCTACCCACTTAGGCAGGGCCAAGTGTTGGCTCACAAGGGTCTCAAGCCTTCTTGCTTCAGTGGGGATCCAGTTAGATCGTCATCCCTCGTTCCAGTACTCTCTAGATGCCCCGGGACACCTTCTACCTATCCGACAAGAGTTGAATAAGATCATCAGAGAAGATATTTACAAGCAGTTCGTCCAGGTCACTTGGATCAAGCCTCCGGGAGGATTGCGCCCAAAGATGGCCTTTTATGTTGAACATTTCTTGGAGATCAGAGACGGGCTCATTGTCCACCTCAATATACGTTTCGTCACTAGATGCATGCCCTTCAGATCCCTCTCGGACAGTTCAGAGTAGGATCACATAGACTCCGGGTAGAGTCATACCACCAGATCGATAGATCAGATAGGATCTGCCAACTCTGTCACCTACAGGAAGTGGAAATCGAGTCACGTTTTATCTTCAGATGTCCTGTCTACTATGAGATCAGAGGACGCTGCTATTGCTTGTTCAGGGGGCCCCAAACTCTAGCCGCTTTCTTCAGATACACCGTTCAGAGATGTCTAGCGCTTTATATTCAGGAGGCTCTTAGGTTTTGATCCTAGATCCTTCAGCCTCCCACTAGACTATACACCACACAGCGGATCACCGCGTTCTTCAACTTGCTACCATCATCCAGGGGCACCAAGAGATCTATTGATCTTGATACTGACCCAACTCCCAAATCAGTAAAGGCTAGGGGTTCTCGACCCACGAGAGCTCAGCGGCAGCTCCATACCAGACCTCCCTCTAGGAGGCGTTCAGGACCCTCCAGACCCCATCGACACCATTCTAGAGGGCGATCCGTGCCTACCGGCCCTGACTCGAGACAACAGACACTTTTACAGTTCTCTCAGTTTTCCTCGTTCAACCTCGGATGTTAGGAGTACCAGACCCTCCTCAGTCTTTTCGGCCCTTGGATCTTGTCCACCTGAGCTCCTTCGCCGCTGTGCAGGGTTACATGATTGGAATTCGAGCAGGAACTCTTCTATGCTTCAAGCGTAGCTCGACTTGTATATCTTTACTTCTTTCTACTTCATTGCTTATATTGTATTTCCTTTTTCTGTAAGGGAGATCGTTTGATCCTCCCACATGCATAAACATTCATTGTAACCGATAGTCCCGTTGACCTACTTTGTGGTCATTAGTGGACATTAATAAAATTATCATTTCTTATCTTATCTTATCTCTCTCCCAGAAAACTTCGAACTTTACTGTGCTGCTGCTATGTGGAATGATGAGGACGGGCGCCTCCTATTTATACAGATTTTCCACTAATAATTTAACTAGGGCCGACTTCACGTGGGGGAGCAACATAATTTATATTTTATAATTTATATTTTGTCTTTTCTTTTGCTTGCTTTTCTTCCCAATGTCTACATTGTTCTTCTAGGGTTTGTATGATTGATTACAATAAGTTCATCTTCCGTAGGAGGTACAATACAAGAACAATAAGAAATAAGAATAGCTTTTGAAGTTGCACAAACTCCAACACTTCTGGAACATATTCTTTAAATAAATGATTCCCATGACCTTGGGTGACCATTCAATGTAGTCATCACTATTTCGGCTTCTTCAACTGTCTCCAATGGCTTCAAACTGTTCTTTGATTTGAGATACTCTTGTGAAGTAGGACTAAATTGTTTTTGAGTTCTGCATCTTCCATTCTTGAGTTGTGTTCTGAGTGTCATCTTTCGATTCGTATTCTTGTATGCATATAATTTGGTCAATGCATCAAACATTTGTCTTGTAGTCTTGGAAGATGAGACATGAGGGATCATTATCAACCCCTTCAAGCTTCTGATCAACCTTGGTGTTGCTTGTCACCTTGCCAAATTCGGTTTTGGAAACCCTAGTTTTCTCGACAATAAAAACTAGGCCAAAAATGAAAACGCTATGATCTAAAATCTGCCTCCATAGGATGATGCGCCCTTCAAGGGCGAGTTCAATGATGCTAAGGTTGAATTTGATTTGTGGATGGAAAGGATAGAAACAAGGATCCTTAATGTTCGACAGTTGTAGCTGTTGCAACTCTTACGATTGTTGTAATGAATTATTTCAGCACAGCTTTGATACCATGTTAAAATTTGACTTACAAGCAATTATGTTAGACTTTCATTCATTTAATATGTAACATCATAATAATTGCATGCATGAGGATCACTGAAAGAAACACATTCGACAGTCGACACAAAGACACAAATTTATCTTGGGAAAACCCTTCCACGAGAAAAACCTAGCAGAACTTCTCAGTATAGATTCGTCAACCAAGTACAATGTCACAGTGTTAACAAGAAGCTTAGAGTCAAACCCTAGAACAAGAGATAGATGTCTTCGAACAATAGCGAACTCAAAGAAGTCTTCGACAACCCAAAAATAGTCTTCCTCTTCTAAATGGAGCGAACTTGCTTGCTTTAGCGTGTCTCAAATGAGGAGTTCGCCTAAGGTAAATGTCAAACATGAAGAAAATAATTGACATTAATATGAAAAACTTCCATCACACATTTCATCAAACACTTGAATCTCTAGGGTTCTAATAAAAATTTTACTCTTAAATTCTAAAATTAAAACTACCACTTCAAGATCTTCTTGAAAAATGAAGTATCAATCAAACACATGAAACACAAATATTTTCGGTCAAAAGACCGGGCAAAACCCCAAATCCGGGGAAAACCCTAAGAAGAAGATTTTTCATTAAGAAGAGCATAAATTTCAATACACCCAATTTTTTCTTTCAAATCCTCACAGGCAAAATTTCACAAATTTGAAATAGCAGCAAATTAACTCAAAAACAAATTTATCTCGAAATCTATGCCAATCTTGAAATTCTTGCTTGAAAATTGATGTACGACCTATTGTACGGACTGTACTATCTGCTGTACTTTTTTGCCTCTGCATTTAGTGCACTGCTAGTTTCTTGGGTTTACTATTGTATGGCTTGAAACCCAAGAAACTAGCAGTGCACTAAATGCAGAGGCAAAATAGTACAGCAGATAGTACAGTCCGTACAATAGGTCGTAATTATTGCAATAATTACTATTGTATGGTTGCTACAGACTGCCTAGGGATGCGTGCTACTCCTTTTTCTTGGAAATTGTGTCATTCTTTTCTTGGGAACTCTTCTTGGTCTTCAATCTTCTTCTTCTTCTCTTGATGGTGAGTGTCTTCAAAATGTCCTTTCACTTTGTCTTATACTTCAAATTTGTAACTATATTCCCTAACTACCCTAATTTAGGGTTGAGAATAAATTACAAGATCAAGGGTCATCATTTATAACTCACTTCTTAATAATTAAATACATCACTTAAAGTGACCCACTTTATAAAATATAAGTCAAAGATCACTTTATTTATATAAAAGACTCTTTTTACATAAATACAAAGGACAAAGCCTTTTCTAGACCTTCTCATCACACTCACACCAAAATTATGAGAAAGGACCCGTAGAGTTATCTTCTTCCAACAGAACCAAGGTAAACCTCTACCTCCCTGACAATGGCGCCAAAAATGTTATCACAATTTTTGTAGTTGCCCCTTAAGACGATCCTATCCAAGATGGTAGAGGGGAAGGCAACTAAAGACGTGACCTACGATAGCCAAGACCTTTGAAATGGTTTAGTTGTGACATCGGTCAAGGCTATCGACACTTTAGACAAAGCTAATAGCTAAGCTAAGGGGGCGTCCCTAGTCAATCTAGACAACCTTGTAATGGACAAATTAGGTGAATTTGTGGAGGTATCTTGATGAAATCTCTTAGTGCTTATGGTTAATTAGGGTTTGGATAAACTTCTAAGAGATAATATGTGCTTATGTAAAAAGCCCCAAATTGCCCTAGCTAGGGTTTATCCAAAAAATCAAATCTTAGGACAAAAGGACGAAATTAAGTAATTTAGGCACCGAATTCAATTACTAAGTGATAGATGTGGTAATTAAAGGCGATTCTAGCAATACCCTGATCACACAACCAACAAAATGATTAGTTACCCAGGGATGGCGATTTGGCCCAAATAGACCAGTGCCTTCGGATGGGTGAATGGAGTCGGATTCAAATAAAATTTGGTCCTTGGGGGTTCTAGAGGATTTCCAACTTGGGTTTTCGATCACTCAGCCAAAAGATGACCCAAAATACTATGGCTAAGAAACGAGGGTTAAAAGTGAGGGTTTTATCAATTAATTTTATGACAAATGGAATACAAATTTAAAACAAGAGATATAGAGTAGATCTTAAACGAAAAATCTTGTAGAAGCCTTGCAAATGATGATCTATCCCATCTCGATCAATTTGAAGTAATTTGAATGAAGCCACAAGTGGAATCGATTTTCCCAATGGAGGTAGTGAGCCCCTCTTCCTGCACAGTCAAACTATCGAACTCAGATTTGCTATACATGAAAAGAAACTATAGATGCAAAAGAAATAGAGAGCATATGGAATATCAAATGATGCTATTGAAACCCCTTGATTATAGCCTTCAAGATGAATGAGTTAGGGAAGCCCACAAAAACGCCCAAGTGAAGTCGCCCTCTTGCATGCAAACTCTATCTCTTCCAAAATATTTTTGATACTTCATGAAATTACTCAAATGCTCAACAAGATAGACTTTTCAATCACATACAATAACATCCCATAAAGAAGAACCAAGAATCTTTGCAAAAATCTCTTTTTCCAAATGTTCTAGAGCTAAGAGTCTCGCTCAGATACAATGAGGGGATCACCTCTCTTAAAAAGATCAAGAGTGTGCCCACATTCTAACCGAATCAATCCAATGGTTGATTATATAACATCATCAAAGGTGGAGATCTTTTTATTTTTTGTTACATACATGGATCAAGATGACCAAATCAAATGGGGACGCACTTTTGCCCAATGATGCCTTAGGTGTTGATTTTTCTGAGCAACATTGAGAGCCATTCTCTTAGGAGAATGAAGACACCTGGTCCGGGACCAGGGTGTGGACTCATCCTAGAGTTGAGTGACCATTCTATTGAATGGGGATATCTGGTCCAGGACCATGATATGGAACCAGTCCAACATTGGGGGACTCAACCTTGAGTTGAGTGACCATTCTGTTGAATGGTGACATCAGGTCCGGGACCAGGTTGTGGAACCAGTCTAGCACTGGGGGACTCGGCCTAGAGCTGAGTGGCCATTCTTTGAATGGAGGCACCTTGTCAGTTACCGAGAGTTTACCTAGTCCAAGACTAGGGATTCAACCTAGGGTTGAGGGCCATTCCTCGGGAGAATGGAGGCGCTTGGTCTGTTACCAAGTATTTGACCTTGTGTCAAATTATGCAGCCTATGGCTGAGGCACCTGGTCTGTTACCAGGAAGACACTATAAGCCCTAGACCGGGTCTAGGCATGTGTGACACTCGGACCCCCGATCAGTGGGCTTTGTGATCTTCTCCAAGGCTTAGCTACCCTTGGTTAAGACACCTTAGTATTTGATCTTGGTGTCACACAGAGTGTGAGATAAAAGCATTAGTAATTCTCTCTGTTTATGATGATGTACTTTGAGTGGGGATGAAAGACCACCTTGACCACTTATTTTGACCATAGGGCACTTGAAGAAGGCTAAAGCAAAAGCCAAAAATACATAAGGACCCTTAGTACCACTAAGGTGTCAAAGTGAAAGTGCAAAAAGACCTTTAGTACCACTAAGGTGTCAAAGTGAAAGTGCAAAAAGACCTTTAGTACCACTAAGGGTAAAAGTCAAAGTGAGAAAAGAATAAAATAATAATATTTTGTTCTTTTGAGTTTTGGTCCACTTACAGGTGACTCAAAGGATATAAAAGAAGATCAATCCATTTCATTAACACACACACACACTTGCTCTCACAGGTACAACTGCTCCAACAAAAGAATTTGTTGAAGAGAAGGAAAGGTTTGTGTATGCCCTAGCATGGATGAGTCTAGCTAGGGCATTCACATTTGTTTTTTGATCAAACCCTAGACTAGGATTTCAACATCATTTTTGCAGCATTTTGATGTCTTAGGGTTTTACCCTAAATCTACCAACAGAAGGACTACTACCTCACGACAACCTCCTCTCTTCTTCATGGGCTAGTTCACGGGCAACCCCTCGTCATCACGGGTAGCCCTCATCTTCCACCAGGCAGCTTCACCACTTGGGAAGGGTTCCCTTTCTTCACGACAACCCTACCTTGCCTCCAAGCTGCTACAATAGGCTCGAGGCAGGTTGGTTGGCCTCCTGGGCTGCTACAACAAGCTCCGGGCAACCTGCAAGTTCCCACAGGCTGCTATAGTCGGCTCGGGGCAGCTTGTTAGGGCCTTTGACCAGCAACAAACAGGCCTAGATCTATTCTGGGCAGGCTACCAACTCTCGGGCCAGCAGCAGAGGAACTTGACAGGGTTCGGGCAGCAGTAGAGCTGCCCAACATATCATCCGAGCTGCAGATCTGCCCTCTGGGCAGGGAGGAAGGAAATTCAGGCAGGGAAAAACTGAAGTTTGGGCAGCCTGTGATTTTTTTGGGCAGGAGAGAGAGTTTAGGGCAACAAGCCCTAATTTGCTAAAAGCCCTAATTGGGCATTTTTGTGTAAAAATATTATCTTCTGTAATTGTGGATCTGTGGTACAAACCCAGTTAGGGTTTGTGGAATTCTTTGAAGAACTCAGTCATCTCATTTACGAGATGAATTACTAATGCTTTTTGGGGTTTTTGTTCTTTAAAGGTTTCCCTAGTGAAAAACTCTTGTGTTCAGTGTGTTGATGTATTGATGTTATTTACTACACTTGTCATTTGTTATGTTAGTCTGCAAATTTTAAAAGTATTCATGCTAATGCTAAAAATTCAACCTGGTATCATAGCTTAGCATGTGAAGACCCAGTAAGAAGAAATCGTCGTTGTCTTCCTAGACCTTGCGATATTTTGCAGACTTAACATTTGACTAAGTGGCAGAGATGGCCGTCAACATCGTCAGACCCAAAGAGAAGCCATAAGGTTCAACTAACTACAACTACTGGAAAGCTAGGCTTACAACTATTCTCGAAGAAAATGACCTTGATGACATTGTGTTCAATATCAGTGAAGAGCTAACATCTAATGTTGGAAGACTAGCTTACAAGAAGAAGCAAGCTAAGGCTAGAAGGACCATCTATGATTCTATCATAGAAACTGTGATGCCCAATATCACAGCATTGAAGACTTCCAAAGAATGCTTTGACACCTTGGCTAACTTGTATGAGAAGAAGGCTCCCAGTCAGAAGGGAGTCTTCAAGAAAAGGCTATGAACTTTGAAGCTGAACAAGGATGAAGGGGTTGGTTCCTTCTTCACAAAGATTGCACAGGTAAGAGATCAACTTATTGCTATTGGTATTGCTGTTGATAACGATGACCTTGTGCAGACCGTGGTTGATGGTCTCCCAAGCTCTTGGGTAACCTTCTTGGCATCTGTCAGTGGACGTGAAAATCAGCCAAACTTTGAAAGACTTTGGCATGATTGCATAGAAGAAGAGGGAATGACTTCAGTCAAGGAAACTAAGGAAGTAAGCCTTGCACTTGTAGTAAAGACAAAGAAGTTCAAGAAGCCCTCCTCTCAGCAAAAGAAGGGAAATAAACCTTAAGGTAAGTTCTTTGATGTTTCAAAGGTGGAATGTTATAATTGCCACAAGTTTGGACACTTTGCCAGGGTCTGCAGGAAGACCAAGAAGAAATTCAAGAGACTATTTCAAGCGTCTGTTGCAGAAGAAGAAGAAGAAGAAACCAAGAAGAAGAAGAACACCAGGGCTAACAAAGAAGACGGACCTAGAAGAGAGTACTACCTGATCTTCGCTCTCTCTGGATCCATCACAGACAGTGCTACCTCCTGGTTGGTGGATAGTGGTGCCTCTAGGCACATGACGGATAACCATGGAGCTCTCACCAGTTATAGAAAGAAGAAGTTCACCACATAGGTGGAACTTGGAGATGACTCCACGTACAAGAATGAAGGAATTGGCTCAACTTCACTTCAACTTGATTCATGTATGGTTTTACATATTGATGATGTCTTATATGTTCCTGGTTTGAAGAAGAGTCTTCTATCTGTTGCTGGCTTAGAGGACAAGGGCTACAATGTCCTTTTCATGGACAAGAAGGTCCTTCTATGGGCAAAGGATGAAAAGCTAAGCTCAGTTGTACAGATTGGGGTTCGAGAGGGAGGCCTTCACAAGGCTTTCAAAGATTCCACTCATGCTTTGATACATCATATAGTTGACCCATGTGAGCTCTCACCAACTATAGAAAGAAGTTCACCACACAGGTGGAACTTGGAGATGACTCCACGTACAAGATTGAAGGAGTTGGCTCAACTTCACTTCAACTTGATTCATGTACGGTTTTACATATTGATGATGTCTTATATGTTCCTGGTTTGAAGAAGAGTCTTCCATTTGTTGTTGGCTTAGAGGACAAGGGCTACAAAGTCCTTTTCATGGACAAGAAGGTCCTTCTATGGGCAAAGGATGAAAAGCTAAGCTCAACTGTACAGATTGGGGTTCGAGAGGGAGGCCTTTACAAGGCTTTCGAAGATTCCACTCATGCTTTGGTACATCATATAGTTGACCCATGTGAGCTGTGGCATAAAAGGTTTGGACACCTTCACTACACAACTCCTCCTGTCTTGCAGAAGATGGTCACAGGTATGCCTGAGGTATCTCCAAAACATGATGGAATTTGCAAAGGATGTGCTCTAGGTAATAACACTAAGAGCTTTCAAAGGAAGATGAAATACCTCCCCTTGAGTTTCCAGATTCAGAAATTGAAAGGGAGGAAGAGGAATTTGAGGATCAAATTCCAGATGCACCTGAGGACACTGAAAGTCCACCAGAAGAACTGCTTGAAGTTCCTCCTTTTAAAAGTAGACTTGCTTGGTACCAAGAAACAATACAAGAAGGCGAGAAGCATAAAGCTCCTATCGGGACTTTCAGAGAAAGCATAAGACCATAGAAGTACTCCGGTCTTATGAGCCAGCTCATCATGTAGAACCTTCCTCATATGAAGAAGCAGCAAGTCAACAGGTATGGGCTGATGCCATGATTGAAGAGTACAGTTCGATCATGAAGAATGATGTGTGGGAAGTTGTTCCCAGACCAACAGGAAAGTCAGTGGTGACATCCAGATGGCTTTACAAAATCAAGCATGTTGCTGATGGTAGTGTGGAGAAGTATAAAGCCAAATTCGTAGCTCGTGGCTTCACTCAGAAAGAAGGCATTGACTATGATGAGACATTTGCTCCTATTGCTAGGTATACTACCATTAAAACCATCATTTCTCTTGCTACAGTATTCAGATGGAAGTTACATTAGATGGATGTAAAGACAACCTTCCTCAATGGCAAGATTGAGGAGGAAGTCTACATTGAACAACTTGAAGGCTTTGTGACTCATGGGAATAATACCCATGTGTGTAAACTGAAGAAAGCCTTGTATGGACTGAAACAGGCTCTGAGAGTCTGATATGCGAGGATGGATGGATTTCTCCACAGGTTGGGGTTTTCCAAAAGTACAACTGATTCTAACTTGTACTTTATGGTTGTTCATAATCATGTTTTGATCCTTGTTCTATATGTAGATGATTTGTTTCTTACAGGTGATGAACAATTGATAGAACAATGTAAGAGGGAGCTTACCTCTGAATTTGAGATGAAGGATCTCGGTTTGATCATTACTTCCTTGGCTTAGAAGTCTGGCAAAAGCTAGGCGAGATTTTCCTGACACAAGGAAAGTATGCAGTGGAAATCTTGCAGAGATTTGGGATGCAGGACTGCAAGTCCATGAGCGTACCCATGACTACCAACTTGACAAAGTTGTGTGGCTCAACAACTAGTTCACAAAGCGTGGACTCTACTCTGTACAAACAACTTATTGGATCCTTGACGCATCTCGTGCATACGAGGCCTGACATCTGTTACACAGTGAATGCTCTGAGTCAGTTCTTGTTCGATCCGAAACACATACATTAGGTAGCTGCTAAACATGTACTCAGATATGTGCGAGGTACTATCACTTATGGGCTCAGGTATACTTCCAGCAGTGGAGTATTATTATTTGGATATGCTGATTCAGATTGGGATGGCAGTGCAATAGAGCGGAAAAGCACCTCTGGTTACTGCTTTAGTATGTGATTTGCAATGATCTCTTGGTCCAGCAGGAAGCATGGTTCCATTGCTTAGAGTATAGCTAAGGCAGAGTATATTGCTGCAAGTGATGCCTGCAAGGAAGCAGTTTGGCTTAGAAAACTTCTATATGATTTGTTCGGTGGAAAGTTGGACTCAACGATCACCCATTGCGATAATTAGAGTTGCATTAAGCTTTCGGAGAACCCGGTGTTTCATGAGAGATTGAAACACATTGAAATGAAGTATCATTTCATCAAAGACCCAATGCAAAGAGGTGCTCTGAAGTTGCAGCACATTTGCACGGATGAACAGATCGCAGATATCTTGACCAAGCCTCTAACAACATCAAAGTTCGTGTACTTTCATGACAAGCTTAGCATGGCAGAGAATGCCTGTCTCACTGAGAGGGAGTGTTGATTTTTCTGAGCAGCATCAAGAGCCATTCTCTTAGGAGAATGGAGACATCTAGTCTGGGACCAGGGTGTGGACTCAACCTAGAGTTGAGTGACCATTCTATTGAATGGGTATATTTGGTCCGAGACAATGATATGGAACCAATCCAAAACTGGGGGACTCAACCTTGATGTGGAACTAGTCTAGCATTGGGGGACTCAGCTCTACCCAACCTAGAGTTGAGTGGCCATTTTTTGAATGGAGGCACCTGGTCAGTTACCAGGAAATTACCTAGTCCGGGACAAGGGACTTCGCCCGGGGTTGAGGGCTATTATCCGGGAGAATGGAGGCGCAAAAAGACCTTTAGTACCACTAAGGTGTCAAAGTGAAAGTGCAAAAAGACCTTTAGTACCACTAAGGGTTAGAGTCAAAGTGAGAAAAGAATAAAATAATAATATTTTGTTCTTTTGAGTTTTGGTCCACTTACAGGTGACTCAAAGGAACCCGTTGGTGTTGGGTCCTGAGAATAGGTGACTTGGGATTCTAAAGCCTTGACCTCTTTGGTCGGTTGCCCTCGATGTTTGGTCCAAATTGTGGATGATCCCCACTAGTTGCCTAAGTTGTGTCAGCTAAAACTTGAAGCAAATTGTACTAGCATCATTACATGCCTTTGTGTTGTATTGCTATATATCTTGAAATGTAAGCCCATGGTAAAATTGAAAATAAACTGTACTTTTAAGCGCATGTAATAGGGCTATGAAATGAAATGTCAAAGGCCTAAAAGCAAAATGTATAACAAATGCTATATCTAAATGACTGCTGGCCAAAATTTATATGATATGTAATGATTATTTCCTCACGGAGCCCATGGGTTGGGATGTGAGATGGAGTAAAGGAAAGTTAATTCTAAGTGTCCCCTAGGATCTCTACATTACAGTTTCTTGTGTACTCAACGCAAGGGTCCTAGAAAATATCCTCACAAAGCTTGATCCAAGCTTGGATGTGAGTTGTAGACATTTGCTAGAGTTGAATGGACACTTCTCAAATCAACTTATTCCATTTGTGGGACACTACCTTTCCCTATTGTTCTTTGTGCTTCATAGGTACAAGTGGAATCTTGTTTCCCTTGTCTGAAAAATCAGTGTGTTAAAGTCAACAAGTCTTTCCCTTCATCTTAATCCTTGGTTTACTCACCTCACCCATCATAACAAATTGTTAAGTCTATAGTGAGCATATATAGGGGGCTTTATAAAGGATTTAATGGTTACTCTAACTCAAGTCATGTGTTTATTTATGTTAATGTACCACTATTGTGCTATGAATGTTTAAAATTTAGCTATTAACATAATCATGTGAGCTTCATTCATCCCTTATGCATGCAACATTCTCCAGAACATTGCTCAGCCTTTCGTTTGAGTATTTTGACTTGGTCAAAAATAGTTTGACCTGGTCAACACAATTACCAAGACAGTTTGGCTATAAGATTCGAGATTGCACATTTATACTCCAAATGTGTCCAGTATACCATTCCCATGCTCAATTGATGGTTATTGGCCATTTCATGGTTTATTATTATTATTATGGTCGTATTTTTATTCTTGGGCATGGTATTGACATTTAGATCCATATTCAGACGAGCATATGTGGTATTTGTAGTCATTATTACTTTTTTTTTGGTCTTTGGATCACTGGTACATTCAGATCATGTTTTCGGGCAAAGGAAAAGGGCAGAATGGTACTTCTATTCTATAGCAATGACTATCAGGCACTGTATTCATTGAAAAATGACCATGGCTACACTAAGAAAGTCGATTTGGCTAATGTTGGCTAGGAAATGGCTTGGCATGTTACATTATGATGAGACGGGGCTTTCCACACATGTTTCATGCCTTAGACCTTGCAAAGGAGCTTCTATTATGTTTTATCTGGGTATTAGGGAGGACGACTCCTTGGAGAGGGCGCACTTGTCCTTGGTTTGATGTACCACCATGTTATATCTTATGTCAATGTATTGTTAGGGAGCTTAGGGTGATTTATGTCCCTAAGGCTTCCCCATTCCATGTATACATCGCTGTTATATCATACTCGTGTATATTTTTCCTTTCCTAAGGTGTCATTGGGCAAAAGTGCGCCCCCCTTCGATGTAATAAAAAATAAAAAGATCTTCACCGTTGATGATGTTATAATCTCAAACGTAGGATTGATTCGGTTACAATGTGAACACACTCTCGATCTATTTACGAGAGCTTATCCCCTCATTGTATCCGAGCAGGACTCTTGGCTCTAGAACATTTGGAATAAAAGTCTTTTGCAGAGATTTTTGGTTCTTTGGGGGATGTTCTTGTATGTGATTGAAAAGTCTTATCTTGCTTGGCATTTGAGTAATTTCTTGAAGTATCAAAAATATTTTAGAAGAGATAGTGTCTGCATGCAGGAGGGCGACTTCACTTGGGCGTTGCTGAGGCCTAGAAATTCGCAGGCAACAACAGGAAGGGATTCTCCCCAGTCAACGTTCCCAACTAGCCCGTGACTGTTTGGTGTAGGGAATCCATTCGGTTTGCGGTCCGGCTACCGTAGGTCAAGTAACAAAAATAAAAGGGTTTTACCGGTTGCGGCCCGGTCCACCGTGTATATTTTTGTATTTTTGACTATAAGTATGATATGCAAGTGCCTATCTAAAATGCAGATTGATGTAGAATACGAGGAGCGGTCACAATGTGATGCGCAGGTTCTTACCTCTCGTCTTAAACTCTCTCGCATCTAAATCACACACAAGAAGAAAATAAAACTAACTACCTATCCCTAGGGAGCAAGATTATCATTCATTTATGAGTAATGTATTTTATACATGCATCATGAAAAATCACAGATAGCTGATACCTCTTTCAAAACACATGAACATTGAAAGATATTTGAACAGCCAGATAGCCAATTGTTTATGAACAACATTCATTACTCATAGTGGAAATTTTCATAAAATAAACCAGAGAACATTCATACAAGAACATAGGTTCACAGAGTTAGAACGATCTCACAGTTAATGGACACACAGCTGAAAACGAAATAGTTCCTCTTAAACAAATCCATAGCACAACATTTGAACATTCCACCAAGCTTTCTCCAACAGGCAAATTGTAATTATCTATTGTAAAATGAAATAGTTCTTCTTACAATATGTCCTCACAAATCTCACTAGGAAAAAGTCATTTTTCTCTCTAATTCTCTTATATTTATACAAACAACAAAACTTTTGGGTTTCCCCCCCGCGGGTGACCTTTGGGCTCCCCCAACCGTTTAATCTCACGATTTTGTCCTTTGTGAGTGCTCATGATTCATACAATATGTTACATTTTAGATTAAGACTTACAAACACTTTGTAAAAACGGACCGTCTTGGTAACTGATGAGCCATTTCCAAGCCTGGGCCTTTGCTGCTATTAATTCTCTTTAATAACCTGTTGATCGCAACCTTTCACTATCTTCCGTCTGTGAACAACATCTCTGCTTCTGACTTTTCTTTTAGAAACGTGTTCTTCACAACAACAATCATCAAACTGGATCTAAAAAAAAAAACTTCTATGTCTGTCTGCAGTTAAACGGAAAAAACTCAACATTAATATGGACAGCATTCAAGAAAATGTAAACCACACTATTAATGAGACTAAGCATCAGACATGCGACCCCGCGTTGTGTCCTCATCACAAAAATCCTAACAAGAATAAGAAACCACCGCCGCCCACAAAAGGGGTTAAAAACTCACAAAACGGCGAGAAAAACCCTTATCGGCGGCTTGAACCATTAAAGCATCGGCAGGATAGTTTTATTCACAGCCACAACGACGGGTTTCAGACAGACAATGAGTTCTGCGAGACCATTAAGTCTATCGACGTCGGAAAGACTAAATACTAAAGCACCGGGCGGGAAAACTCCTTGTCGGCGAATGGAACGACATAAACGTCGGGTGGTTAGTGCATTACGCAGCCGCAATGGCGGAAGACAGAAAGACTACGGGCTCCGCGGCAAATAAAACATATCGGCGAAAACCATAACAAAACATCGGCAAGCGGAGCAGTTATATCATATATGGCGGATGGTTAGTCCGCTTCGGAGCTGCAACGGCGGACGGCATAAGGACTATGGCTTCCGATTAAAGCTATAAACCGTTCCGAGAGCGAAAAGCAAACAAAAAAAAAACCACAAAGTCAAAACCTCGGCATCGAAAAAGAAAAGAGCTAACCGTTGGAACATTCAGCGTTTAGCTTCCGCAACGACGGCTGCGTAGAGAACTACGGCCCCGTTTTATTGTTCAAAAAACTTCCGACAGCGAAAATTTATCGAAAAACAAAGTGTTAAGTGTTCGAAAGATTTAGGCTGGGTAGCGATGAAACCAGTTCATTTAACCTCCGAAACAGTGACAACAAAGAGAAATAAGGTCCGACTCGAACGTAAACAGACTTTCGATTAGCGCTGAAGAAAATCATTCAGACCAAAATACATCATTTTCAAAACTCCACCGTTAACGCGTTTGCAGACAGGAAGCAGTTTTCTGAAAAGCATGAAAGCAATTTACCTCACTTCAACTTCAAACAATCCAAGTTTGTAGCAGAGGGAAAACATAAACATAGTTCAGCAATCCAAACAATCTGAGGCAAGATAAAAATTAAAAGGAGGGTCCAAAATTTTTCAAAATTTTGGGAAAACGTTGCAGCTGCAACAGGCGTTTTTGTGGGGTTCCCCAACTCGTTTCTCTTGAAGGAGTTGTATAATCAAGGGGTTTTCAATAGCATTGTTTGATCTTTCATATGCTCTCTATTTCTTTTGCATCTATAGTTTCTTTTCATGTATAGCAAATCTCACTTTGGTAGTTTGGTTGTGCAAGAAGAGAGGCGCACTACCTCCATTGGCCAAATCGATTTCACTTGTGGCTTCATCCGAATTACTTCAAATTGATCGAGATGGGATAGATCATCATTTGCAAGGCTTCTACAAGATTTTTTGGGTAAGATCTATTCTATATCTCTTGTTTTAAATTTATATTCCATTAATCATAAAATTAACTATTAAAACCCTCACTTAAAACCCTCATTTTTTAGCCGTAGTATTTTGGGTCAGCTTTTGGCTTAGTGATCGAAAACCAAATTGGAAATCCTCGAGAACCCCTAGGGACCAATTTTTATTTGAATCTGATTCCATTCACTCGTCCAAAGGCACTGGGTCTCTTTGGGAAAAACCACCCTCCTTAGGTAATTGATCATTTAGTTGGTTGTGTGATCTGGGTATTGCTAGAATCGCCTTTAATTACCACATCCATCACCTAGCAATTGAATTCGGTGCCTAATTTACTTAATTTCATCCTTTTGTCTTGAGATTTGATTTTCTGGATAAACCCTAGCTAGGGCAATTTGGGGCTTTTTACATAGGCACATTATCTCTTAGAATTTGATCCAAACTCTAATTAACCATAAGGACTCAAAAAATGTGTCAAGATACCTTCACAAAATCACCTACTTTATCCATTACAAGGTTGTCTTGATTGACTAGGTACACCCCCATGGCTTAAAAATTAACTTTGTCTAAAGTGTCGATAGCCTTGACCAATGTAACAACTGAACCATTTCAAAGGTCTTGGTTGTCATAGGTCACATCTTTAATTGCCTTCTCTTCTACCATCCTGGATAGGATCATCTTAAGGGGTAACTACAAAAATTGTGATAACATTTTTGGCGCCATTGTCGGGGAGGTAGAGGCTTGCTTACCTTGGTTCGACATTTACCTTCGGTGTCTACGAGTGTACCTGTGCTTGCTTATTTATCATGTCACATCCGGTTTTGATTTCAATGGTTATATTTGTATCTGCTTAAATATTCATAACCATTGCATTTGATTCGCTCACCTCTCATTATGACATCATCTTTTCGTGAACACAACAATTCGTTCACCTGGAGGCTCCACAACGCAACTCCACCGAGGGACCAACCCATAGTAACAATCTGTATAATCGTGATCCAAGAAATTATCAAGGAAGTCCTTTAACTTATCGCATAAAAATATTAAAACTCAATCTTCTTACGTTTTCAGAGGGTGTTAATTCACATACATCATTAGGTCAACTCTTAGGAAACTCTCTTGCTGATCATCAGTCTAATCCTCAGAGATATCCACAAACTCAGTCTTAGATGGCCAACACAAATCCACCTGCAAGTCCCAAGCGTTTTGGGAATAGAACGAGAGCCTCTGGAGACAATCGTGAGAGAAATTCAACCCGCAATATCACCTAATAACCACTCTCAATCATAGATCCAGAAGGATCTTCGAGATCGATGAAAATTAAAGTCTTCAAATTGTGAACAAAAGCTTGTTGCTGTGTGGAGCTCGACAAGAGCTTTTCGACCACGTTCGTTTCGTGCAAAACTAACTCCGGGCGTGAAAGTTATTCAGCTCTAAACTTTCGGAAAAACAGGTAAAGTTGGGCAAAAAGGGGTAGAACGCGGCACCAATGTAAGAGTGACATGTGGCTTGTACAACGCTAACGTGGTACACTCACAGAGCGCCACATGGCAGGTTGTAGTCATGTTGGTAGTGCTTAGTTGGCAGGTTTGTGGCACAGTTGGCATCCAATGGGCAGACATGTGGACCAATCAAGGGACGCCACATGGCGATCCGATTGGCCACCCAATGGCTTCAGTTACCAAAAAATATTGGCAACCAAGGGATTCAAACCCCCAACCTCTCCTCCGCTAGAGTCTTTGCACCGTCCGCATAACTATGATCTCTGTCGATGTTTCTTAACCGTATAGGAGTCCACTCCTAGTTAAAATTGAGTGGTTTGTTATTTTGCAAAAGGGGCGCCCTCGGCCCCCATGTGTATGTTCAAATCTATGTTATATTACAAACCAACAACTATGCCACCGGTGGATCACAGAACCATGGGCCAAGTGCCAAACCATTGCCACAACATATATATGTCGCCACAACCATATGCCACAACAAAAATCGTGATATGGGGAGAGGTCTGCGGGTTTGACCCCGTGACCTCCTCCCCCAATGCCAACGCTCCAAACCATTGCACCTGAAACTCCGCTTGTTAAGGGAGTCGAACTATAATAGTTTTAAATTAGCTTTGGGTTGGATTTTAGCCCAAATGGGCACGCCTCCTTTTTGGCCTAAAATTAAACCAAATCCAAAGTTCAAACTATTATATGGTTATTTTCAAACCATATATGTTATATTTTAGATTTTAATTATTATTTTCAACAAAGAATTGTATTATTTATGGAGATTTACATATATTTTATCCATTTTTTAATGGATCTTATCCAATTTAATTGAGATCAAATTTTTGTAAGCATTGCTCAACACTCTTACAAGCTTGTAAGCATTGCTCATTTTGTAAGAGGCTTTTTAGCCACTCTTTGGAGATTTTGGAGAGTGAGAGGACTTCTTTTTTGAAGCCCAAGTCTCTTTGTAGTTGTTTTGAAAAAGGCATTTTGTACCTGTTCAAGCATTTTGAAGACTAATAAGATCGGTCCTCATTGGAGCTGGACCCAGAGACGTAGTCCATCAGGGATGAACTCCGTTATCATAGTGTCCACATTCTTATGGTTAGCATTATTTGTTCACTTATATTCTTTTAGTTATTTGTGAGCCTTTGATAAGCTTGTTATTTCAAGTCTTTTTATAAGTTAACTGGTTTAAGAATTCACATGCAAATTCAAGTGTTGGTAGATACTGTCATTTTCAAATCAATCATTCCCTAAGGATGTTGCTCACAATGAAACGATTACACAACATGAGTTACATGTCTAGAGGGGAAGTATTAGTAACTTCTGCTATCCTCCTCCATTGAATTTTCCAAGTTTCTTATTTCTTCGTGAACGTCCTTTCCCTACAGGAGAAGGAACAAATACCAACATTGATTCATCCCCCATTCCTAATTCTCCTTCAACCTCTCTGGAAGAGATGGAGTTGAAAGAAATATGTCCATGACTTCCAAAAAAGGAAAATTACCAATTCCCCATGAAGAAGATACTAGTCGACAACTTGACCACTCTAATATAATCTCTCCCATTTCCAACGACATTGATAGAGTCTTCCGTGTTTTTTGGACTGTGGGTGAGATACCTATACAGACTAAAACCCCAAAACCCAAGGAATTTAGTGACGCGTCCAACAAAAGGAGAAGTGAAATAAGAAAGGTTTTGATTGGGAGAGTTGCTCTTCCAATAGACAAGGGTTTCCCACGCTTCAATGTAATAAGTCAAGAAAGGGATCGAAGGATGCTACCACCCCGTGTTCAAGGCAATGTTGATGCCTCCATTTTACCTACCCGCGATATTCAAGTTATTCCCTCATGAATAAATCGGCGTAGGTTCACTTATGGTGATAAGGTCATTATTGAGAATCTTGTTTTCAATCATATATCAAGATAGGTAGGGAATCCTTGGATTGGTCCATTGACAGTGGAAAGATTTGACGGTAACACGCACAATTTAGCCACTAAAGATTGATACAGATTTGAAATTCCTGTAAATCATGTTCATTTAAGGGATTATGTCTCAGGCATGACTTAGTAATGACCCATTCAATATAGCTCAGTTAGAGTAGGTAGGGTTGAATAAGCTCACTTGAGCAATAGGATTTGAGTCTCTTTTTATTTTTATTTTTTTGTGCTAAGTTTTGGCCATTGAGTCTGGCCCTTTCTACTTTTCTTTTTCAGTTAATAAATTTGCAACTATCTTAGCAGTTCTTATAGGCTAGATGCTTTATTTTAAGCATTTCATTTTCAGCACCTGTTTCCAACATTTGATTTCAGTATTTATTTTTCAACATGATTTTTCTTTATGATGCCCTAACAGTTGGTCTACAGAGATTGGTAGGACGTTTGCTTGATGCAGGAACATGTACATTTGAAGATGAAGCAGATCTTCAAGTGCACGTTCGTTGATGACAAGAAGGGTGTTACGGACCAGAGATTTATGAGGTTCTTGAGCACTCTCACCCTTAGAGCACTAGTCCCAGTTGGTGCCAGATGTTATAACATATATTGTAACTGGAGCTACTAGGATGCAGATCATTTCTTGTCAGAGATATGAGGATTCGGTAAATTTTGTTGGACAAATCAGAGCAGAGACACATGACAACATGGGGCTTATCAACATAATGATCCAAGTGGGGGAAAAAGGTCTTCAATCTCACAAGTGAAAGTCCAAGTCTGGGGTAAACCTCAAAATAGAAGATGCGGATGGGTGGAATAAGTGAAACATGGTGCCAATACAACAAGATATGATAAGTTCACACAAGGTAAGCAATAATAGTGAGAATACATAATGGCCATACATGAAAGATCGTTTCACTATTCATAAAACAAGTTATTCACACCAATATAGTACCATTGTCATCTAATTACGCCAAGTTACAACTATTAAAATAATCAATAAAGACAACGATACATCCCAATTTAACTTGTATACTTGCTCAACTATATACCTGTCTTTGGAACCATGGGCAAAGGAATTATACCGCTTCCTGCAATGCTACTCCATAAATGAACCATGGCCAAACCAAAATCATCTCAATGGGGTCATGGTGGATTAGTCTTGGCATGGGGATTTTGGATCAATGCTTTGAATAGCTCTAATCTGATCATTATGTATGCAAAAGTATCCACCATAATAAAAGGGATTGGGTCATATCTTTGACAAGAAATGATTTGCATCCTGGTAGCTCCAGCTACAATATATGTGCTAACAAAGATGCTCTCAATCTCCACACCCTGGAAGTAAAAAATTAAAAACGAATACTTTGAGAGAACATTCTTTGACTCATTGAAGATCGTGACTTCGGTTTTTCCAAGGTTGACTGCTAATTGATGGAGATCAAAGTAACTAGATAAGGCATCGAGTTGTCTCTGCAAGCCCTTATGGGTGGAGGCCAAGAGGATCGCTTCAATTGCAAAAAGGAAGATGGAGGTCAAGAATCAGTGTAGGAGGCACCTATCCCTGGGTTGGATATACTCCTAGAGAAAAGACTTAACCCATATATTTATATACCAAAGTAGGCGAAAGATGACATCCTTGCTTCATCCTAATGGTGCTCTGGATAAAGTTTTATACTTTGTGTGATGTTGCAGAGTCTATTGAGAACAGATTTATAGAATTCATGGTAGATGTGATAAGGATCTCTAAGATGCCAATGTCTCTAAGTCTTTAGAATAGGGTCTCCCTTGGGATTGAGTCAAACACCTCTTGAAAGTCTAACAAAAGTGTAACGAACTTTCAAAGAGAGACGGCTTGCCTCCTTAGTGATTGCTTGGAGTAGGAGGTTATGATGAATGATATTAGTTAATTAAGTTATGTTAGGTAATGATCAACTAGATTAATAATGTGTCATTAGTGACATTAGTTAAGTAAGTTAGGTATCACAATAAGGTGAGGAAATCTACCTCATTGTATGAGATGACTACAATTGAATGAAATATTTTAATCCGCATCTCCCTTGTATTTACATTCATATTTTTCAACATAAGTCTTTCTAAACATTTGGAGAGGCACAAGCTTCATGTTAACGGGGAGACATGTTATAGAAGGGAATATTAGACGACTTAACACTTTTTTACACTTCGTGCCATCATTGAGTACGCTAGATAATGCTCTTCAAAAGTCTTTTGTTGTTTTGTAGATTTTAGAATGTATGAGATTCTGTGTTGAGAGACTCCCATTGTCGCCTTTCGTTGTTTTAGAGGCTTTGTGGCGTGGGAATCCCTAATTCCCTCATTATTACAATTGTGAGGCTCTATGAGACTGATCCTACGCTCTTGGGAGCGGGAGCAAAAAGCGAAATTTTCAAAAGATTCCGTTTTGGGAGCGTTTTTTATATAATACATATTTTAATATATTTTGATGCATATATATTTAAAAAGATATATTATGCCAAATTAGCTATAGAAAACATAGATATAACCATTTCATACACATATAACATCAATCATCTAGGAGCTATGACTTTCTAACATTGTCATCAAATAATCAATCATCAACAACATCAACCTTCAAATTTCAACATATAATATTTGCCATCAACAAACTCTAACAGTCTAACAGATAACAACAACCTTGAAATGAAACAAAGCATCATAATATCATATTCAATACCAAAGAGTTGTAAGATCATAAGATGATAAGATGCAATTGACAATTCCAAGTTCAAACTTCACAGTAGGCCATAATGTTTACAAAATAGGCCATAATAAACATGAAATACAAAGTACTATGATACTATCTAGTAATCTACT
The DNA here is from genome assembly GCA_001517045.1 of Pseudotsuga menziesii. Lineage (NCBI taxonomy): Eukaryota > Viridiplantae > Streptophyta > Pinopsida > Pinales > Pinaceae > Pseudotsuga > Pseudotsuga menziesii. The sequence continues at coordinate 744,171 of LPNX011183410.1, forward strand.
AAGTTTTCCTCTTGCCATGAGAAACTTCCAATTTTTTTTCTCGTGTTCTAGGTGGAATAGGAGCCCCTGGAAGTGATTGTGGAACACGAGAAGATGAATGGCCCCCACGGATTGCTGGACGTTGTGAAGCTAAAGGCAAAACTCCTGCATCTGGAAACCTGTTGGTGGTTGGGGGTGGCATCTCTGATGTATGAATTGGATCACCCTCATTATCACCCAATAGTTCAGCTTCCAAGCGCTCTAATGCAATGGCTCCATCCTCCACATTAGCCTCCTCTGGATTGTTGTTCCAAGTAAAAAATGTTTATCATTTTTGGCCGCTTCACAATAATGGGACAACAGCCTCAAGTTGTAGTGCACACAAACCAAACTTTGAGCCCATTCTATATTCAAACTGTTTCTCTTGAAGCTGTGGATGAAGCTGTAGGTGCTCCAACACCTCTTTGCAGAAGAACTATTGACAACCTGTGAAAGCACCCTCGCCGCCAATTTATGCAAATGTGGCACCACTTCTATACATGTTCCACCAACGGATAGGATCCAACCTCTCTCGATCTTTGGTTGCATGCAAGGTACCAAAGACTCCATGTTCACTGATGTATTGGCTCTATTCACTCCGTACTTGAGCACACTCTTCCTCATTAGGGACCAAATTGTCTAATGCAAGCATATACCCTTTTTGCACCTCTGGATCTGTGTGGTCTTTTCCTAACTCCACCACTAGGTGCAGGTTGGGCCAACCAAGATGGAGAATAATATATTGGGTAAAGGACATATGCAAGGGCATGGAGTGGAACATTCGAATTATCCCACCTTTTGACCACATGTTTATGAATATGGTAATACAAGATTGCATCTCTTTGCTCAACAATGTCTTTGATATGACCAAGCATGCTATCCATTTGCTCATACACCTCCCCAATCGCCCACTGATTTGTATTTGCAAAACGAATCATACTATAAACAGGCTTGGTGAACTGTAGAACATATTTAACCTGTGCCCAGAACTGACCATAAAGAACAATGTCTTCCACCTCTTGAAAGTCATGTCTATCAGATGCACTTGCAGCTCCGTCTTTCAATCCTTGCCATGAATCACTTGAGACCATACTAGCCAATGCCTCTCTTACCTTCAAAAGCCTCCTGAAGGTGAGGTAGTAGCTAGCAAATCTAGTCTTCGCAATCTTCAATAGCTCCAACCTAGAGTGATTGCGAAAAATGTGGTGGGCCATGCTACGATTGGTGATACTGATAAATTTTATCATTTTCTTACCTTTCTTGTATAAGGCGCCAATCCATTGGTAAATAGGGTTCATCATCTTAACAATATCATGCATCAGAAGGTTCAATTCGTGAACCAAACACCCTGACCAAAATATGTTGGGATACTTATCGTCAATGATTGCTCTTGCCGCCTTACAATTAGTAGCATTATCTGTGATGACTTGAACGACATTGTATGGCCCAAACATTTGAATGGTTTCAAGTAAAGGTTGTGCAATATTAATACCAGTCTTTTAGCGATTTGAGTAGTCATGAGCTGAAAGGAAGACTACACCACTAGCGGGCACACCAAGAATATTTATCAATGGCTTGCCTTTAACATTTGCCCACCCATCAGATACAATGGATACCCCATAGTTGGAGCAATCATTTGTAAACTTTCCAAGAGCACTATTGATTTTGGCTCTTTCCCCGTCAAGTTCCATGGTTCTAGCTTTGTCACACCCAGGGCTCCTGTATCCTTTAGGGGCACCATTGATGGCTTGTACCATTTCATGCCAATAAGGTGAGCGAAGAACATTGAATGGCACACCACATGCATAGAGAAACCTCTAAATTTTTGAATCCACATCATCTTTGCAACCAAGGTCAAATAAATCTGATAATGTTTTTTGCATAGGTGAGAATCCACTACCATGGGTGGATGATGATCGAGATCCACTCCTAAACATTCTCTGTGGGATTTAGGTTCAGCCCTTGATCTCTTGGAATTGTTTTGAGCGACCTCTTCTTCCATCCTGTATTTGTTTCTTTCTTTAGCTGACACTGTCATAGGTTTTGACTCCAGTAGCCTTACCTTGATCACATGCCATAAGCCCACACAAATGTTTTTTCACACGGGTATATGAACCTGTGTAAGTTTTATTACAATGGAGGCATGTAAACTTCGTGGTTCCACCCCCTCTCCCTCCCCCAAGCCTTGTCACATACTTCCACAAAGGTGTTGTGTATTTTTGTTTTTTCCCCTCATCACTCTCAATCTCCTCCTCCTCCTCCTCCCCCTCTTCCTCCTCCTATCCATGGTATTTGCCATTCCCTATCTCTTCTTCCTTATCATTGCCACCACCAAATCTACTTCCCACAACCATCATCATGAGAAGGATCGGAACCAAAAACAAAAACCACATACCCATCGTGCTTCTTGGTTCAATATGAGAATCACTTCTTTCCTGCAATAAAATGATGGAGAAGAAGAAATTGGAAAGAGTAGGAAAAAAAACACATACAAGATTTAAAATTTTAACATAGTGAAATATTTTCTTTCCAAAACAAATAAAGATATGGTTTTTAGAGCCTACCTCTTTAGCTCTTCAAGGATGGTTGAATGTCTCCATGGAAGCCTTCAATCTTCCTTCCAAGCTCTCACAAATAGAAGTTTTCAATCTCCCTTCCAAGCTCCTACAAATTTGCTCTCAAATAACTAGCAAACCCACTCAAAGTCGTAGCAAGAGAGATGAAAACAAGCAAAGAGAAATAGAATGAGTCCAAATGGAGTCCAATAGTGTTTCTAAAGGCTAATTGAACCCTAGCCAATCACTAAAAAACAAATTTTTTTGTTGCAAAATTGAGAAAATTGGAAAAAAAATTCTCTTAACCCGCGGGATCGTCGAGGGAGCAATTTTTTTTGCTCGGGATCGCTAAGGGAGCGTCGCTCCCTTAGGGAATGGCAGGGAGCTTTTTTTCCCCCAAGGAATCGCGATTCCGCGCTCCCTTAGGGAATGGCAGGGAGCGTTTTTTTCCCCAAGGAATCGCGATTCCCAAAAAGGCTCCTAAGAGGAATCGATGAGGATTCGCAATTCAATTCTGGTATCGATTCCTCCAGGAGTGCGAATTGAGAGCAATTCACTGGGGGGTCTAGCGATTCCCCGCAGCGTAGCTCTGATCAGTAGGCTACACAGTCCTCAGGGATTTTAATGTTTCATTAGGAGCATGATCGGAGTGAAGCAGGTTTGTAGCTTGTCATTGATCTTGTTTGGTGGTTATATTGATGAGCTAGAGGTCTACCTCAGGTAGTACATACTACACACATGTTGATGATGGATGCCTTCTATGTTGGGTCTTAATTTCTCTTCTTGTATGCAGGCAATGCCATTCTCTTAGCATCCTACATGAGCGTCTATAGAGGTAACTTGGTGCTTTCATTGATTTCAGTGACAATTAGAGGCTGTACTATATCATGGATGTCATACCAAACCATATCATAGATGAAGATATTTGAAATTTTTTAAAGCATCTTTACCTCAAGATTATTGATACTACTAATGTTTCTTTTGAGGATTTAAATTGAATGGCTACAAAGCGAAAGCTTCCTCAATGCCTGTATCTTCATTTATCTAATATTTGTACTCCAGGTTCAGAATAAGAAATCTTGATCGTCATCTCTAAGGCTATGTCTTTGATTAGTCTCTACCCGTGTTTATGAAATGTGAAAACATCACTGGCTTCTATGTTCTCAGTTCCTTGTTCCTATGAACAATTTTAATCTCCTGAAGTCTTGATTTCTCTGTTGGTTTGCCTGAATGCATACTCCTGATTTGAACTTGAGTCTTTAAATTTAAAAGAAATGATTTCACTAGCCTCCATGTTTCAGTGTCATGGTTGTGTTATCTAGTACTGATAATTACTGCTTCATAATTTTATCATGCTAGCTGATTGATTTAAACACCTGAAACTGCACTAAAATCTGAGTTATTGTTTGTGTTTGTCTGATGCAAATGGCTTTAGGATGCATATTGGTTTTCTTTGGCGCACTAAGAAAGTTGAAAAGGACCTTAATCGCCAGATAGAAGCTGAAACAGAGAAGAAAATGGATATTGAAAGAAGGAAACTAGTATCTGCAATGCAGTCCAAGATTATATCTGAAAGATTGGGTTCATTTCTGTCTAGCAACAAGGAAACCACCACCTCTGGTCACAAACATATAAGGTTTGAGACAGTTTCAAGTTCAGATAATGATGAGGATCTTGCAGTTAGAAACACGAGTGTAAAATTGGCACCAAAGAGAAAACTAGATTACCAGTGTGAGAAATCTGGGGTTAGGTGCCCATACCCATCAGCAGCGGAAGAATTGGCACGGTTAGGGAAACAACCATCAGCAGAGAAAGAAAGAAATTGTGTTAATGGCTCTTCTAATGATGATGAGGATACAGGTGAAAAATCACAGGATATATCCAGGAGGAAGAGGAGAAAGGTTCTGCAAAATGAGAAATCCTTGGTTAGTCGGCCTTGCCATTCAACAGCAGAAGAGCATGCTATGTTGGGGAAACAACTATCCAAAGAAAAATCCAAATTTGTAAAAGCTGATGTTCTTCTTCTCAAAGATAATGAACTAAAAATATTTATCGCAGCTTGGAAGGACATTTGTCGGGAACAATCAGTGTATGAGGTTTGTATTTTCCAATTTCTATGGTTCTAATACAGAGCAGCTTACTTTCTTGATGGACCTCATACAATGAATCTATAGTAATAAAGAGCATGAATATTGCAACAGTTTTCATTCTTTTCCAATTAATAATGTCTTAATGTAGGGAGAAGTATAATAAATCAGTTTCCAATTTTGTTATTATGCATATGCAGTGAACACAAACAGTTAAAAGGGGCTGTATATGGTTATTGGATAATTGCTAAACTAGATGTTTGAGTTGTATTACTTGTAAATTTTCTTTACTTGCCTGTCAAAGAACATCTCCAGCTATTAATGGGCTAGTTGTTTCAAGTTTTTTATCTTTTAGAATGTGGGTCTGGATATTTGGCCTTTTCAGTTGTCTCTAGGTAGTTTTCCTTTGGTGTATTTTTTTCTCTGAAGCTACTCATGTAATCCTTTTTTTAAGTGTCTTTGCTCTTTATTGTTGTCTTTGAAGCTGCCGATGTAATCCCTTGTATTCTTTCCTCTTTATTATTATCTAAGAAGCTGATTATGTAATCCCTTTGATATTTTCTTTACTCTTTAAAGACTATGATGAGATTTAGTCTGGAACAACCACAATGGGCTGTTACGAGATAAATACACAAGTGTGCAATAATAATATATTGAATGATTGCTTTACAATAACCTTCATGACAATAAAAATACATGTTTATAATTCATGAGGTGAGGGCTGTATTTAAGGGTTATGACCATCTCTTAAGTTTTTTTACAAGACGTACCCCCTCGCCCCCCATGTCCGTATCCCATGTGTTGGACACAGATTTGTGGTAATATGTGTCCTACACGTGTCCTGCAATAGGACACATGCCAAAACATGTGTCCGACATGTGCCCTAACGTCTCCCATGTGTTCGACATGTGCAGTGCAAAAGAGAACCCATGGGCCTCTTAAATTGTGTTTCTCATTAATTTTAGACTTTTTTTTTGGAGAGATAGAGCTGTAACAGGTTTGAAGGTGCATTTGAAGTATTTGCAGGTAGAATTTAGATGCTGCTGTTTTTTTCATTAATTCGATAGTTTTCATGGTTCAATCATCAAAGGCAACTTGTAAAGGTCAAAGCAAAGGGAGGAATGTCCCTGTTGGTGTGCCCCCCCCCCCTGCAAGCTCATCTACCTCTGCTGTTGGTAGTGTTCCATCTATTGCAAGTGGAGATACTTCCAATGTTGAAAGAAACCCTGCTGTAGAAAGACAACAAGCTCAAGAAAATAAATATCTGTAACGGTTAAAATCCGTTTACTAGAATTTCTCGAACTTCCACTTTCGAAAATACAAATAATCCATGAATAGATATAAAAGTTGATAAATAAGATATGATATTTTATATTTACATTGGTTGGGCTTTATATAAGCCTTACCGTGCCTTTTCAAATGAAAGTGTACATCTCTTTATTTTTTCTAATTAACTAATTAATCATTAATATACATTAATATTAATAATTAATATTGATATTTAATATTGATATGTTTATATATATTTATATATTATGTTATATTTTTTAGATAACATTGCCTTCCCCTTAAGAGAAGCTTTGTCCTCAAAGCTTAGAGAAGACAAGGCTTTGTCTGATGTCTTGTTTGTAATGACATCTTCTCGAACTTTGTGTTAGTAACTTCGACATTTGATGAAACGAACCAATATGAGTTACAGATTCCCAATAAAACTTGTCGCATTGTTTGTGAAGTCGTCTATTCGAGGTCTATCTTTATGGGATTTGTTTGTTGACTGCTTTGTTGGATGGAATTTCTCGATTTCTGCTTAGCTTGTTCATTTTGTGTTCTTTCTCTTTTGAAATCATCTCCTCTGTTTATGTTCATTTTGACCTTGTCGTTGGTAATAATGCTTTTTGTAATTCGGGTGTCGACAAGGAGTTCTTATTGTTAGGTTTTTTGCTGAATTGAGTTCCTTTTGAACTATGACGAGGACCAAATTTGTATTTGTTTCTTCTTCCTCAACTTGGGCTTGTTTTCCAGAGAATCTGGATGCCTTCTTCTGGATTTGAACTAATTTGTTCTCTAAACATAGATTATTATTAGTCTGAATCTTCTCGAACCTTTCATCTTGCGACTGTTTGTCCTCTTTTAACTTCTTGATTTGTTCCTTTAGTTCTTGATTACCATTTCTTAGACGATGTTTTTTTTTTGTTGTTTTATTATTCTTCCTTCGAGGTCTTCATTGGAAAGTTCCGTCTTTCGACTATTTTTTAGTTTCTTGATTTTCGTAAGTAATGTCTTGTTATGAATTTTTAGTCCAAATTGTTGATTTTTATACTTTGGAGATGTTCCCCTAAGTGATATTTGCCTAAGTCACTAGGAAAAGGGGTTAAGTCACTTGGACTTCATATTAATGACTTGAGATGAGCTTCAAATGCACTTTAGAGAATAAAGTGCACTTTAAGTAAAAATTTAAAAAGTGAGTGAATTAAATTTTATTTTGTGGAGAAAAGTGATTTTAATCACAACCACTCATCTAATCTAATCTGAGCCCTTGGATTAGATGGCTTTTCATTCACCCTAACTTTTTACCTAAAAGGAAAGTTTTCCAGGTGAAGAGGCACTTTTTGCATTTTGAGAGAGAAGAGAGCCATTTTTGAGAAAGAGAGAAAAATAGCTGCTGGAACAATTTTTCTTTGGCACACAAATCGAGGTGGAGAAATCAACAGACACCTTGGCACAAAAATCGAGGTAAATAGCAGGACCATTTATTGTTGTTTCGTACAGGTCATACTGTATGGATTCTATACAGGGCACAAATCCCAAGGCAAAAAATTGAGGCACAGGTTTCGAGGTAGAGATATTGGGTACAGTTTTCAAGACACGAGTTTGGGCATGGATCTCGAGGCAATTACAGCGAGCATGGTTTTTGAGACAGGTCCGTACAGAATAGGCCGTACAACCTGTCCGTATGGCTGCTGTACAGCAGAACAAAAATCAAGGAGGGTGCAGCAGAAATTTCTGAGTTTGATGTTTTTTATTTTGGCATGAAAATCGAGGCAGATTTTCTTTCTTTCGGTTGAGATAAATTGGGATTGATTTTTCTGTCTACTGCTATAATTTTTCAAGATAAATAAAATTTTCTCTCACAGGTTTTCTCCGGAGGTTGGGGTTTTTCCTGGGTCATTGGACCAAAATTTCTGTGTCTGAAAATTTATGTGTGAATGTGTTTTATTTGCTGTTGCTCATAAAAAGTTGTAGAAATTCTTCTTGTGTTTCAGTCCTATATTGTTTATGAGAAAAACTTAATTTGCAACAGTATGTTGAATTTGGTTGGGCATTAAACAATGTTTAAACAGAGTTGGAAACTGGGTTGGGAGAGTGTTGAAAATTCTACATGGTATTAGAGCTCTGATAAAAAGAGGGCAGACTTTTACACAGTTAAAAATTTCGGACTTAAGTGATTTCTTTTGTCAGTGGGCAACACCTTGTTGAAACTTGAACTTTGCAGAGAAAATGGCAACAGGACTTGGGTTGGAGGATAGGGTTGATGGGGCTGGGAATTTTGTCCCATGGAAAGCTAGGTTAGTGCTGATATTGGAGGAAAATGAGTTGTGGGATGAGGTGGTTCATAACACTACAGCTAATCCCATTGTGATACCTGCTTCCACTGATGTAGCAGGACTTTCTGCCTTCAACAAGAAGGACATAAAAGCTAGAAGAAGTATCCTAGATGTAGTGAAAGACCATGTGATCCCATACATCTCGAGTAAGACCCATGCATATCAGATGCGAGATGCTTTGACCAGCTTGTTTTAAAGCTCAAATGAGAATAGGAAGATGGTTTTGAGAGAGAAGTTGAAAAGTATCAAGATGGCCAAAGATGAGGGTGTGATTTTCTACCTTACTAGGATATCTCAGGTGAGAGATGAGCTTGCAGTAGTGGGGGAGGTTGTTCCTAGTTTGGAGCTAGTGCAGACAACTTTGGATGGGGTTTCAAAGCCTTGGGTTGTTTTTGTGGAGGCCATAGTAGCCAGGGAGAACTTACCTACATGGGTTAGGACTTGGGATGACTTTATTCAGGAGGAGACCCGAAGAGGTCTTGTGCAGTGCAACTCTTCTACTAGCAAGGAGGATGAGGAGAATGTGGCGTTGACTGCAAAGGGGAAGAAGAAGTTCAAGTAGGCCCCCAAGAAGGGTTGGGCTAAGCAGCAGGAGGGACAGAAGAAGGATTTGAGCATTGTGAAGTGCTTCGCTTGTCAAAAGTTTAGGCACTATGCTGTGCAGTGTCCACAGAAGAAGAAGAAGAAACAACAGCAGACAACAACTTCGACAGAGGTGGAGGAGTTTATAGCTAGATTCGAGAGAGAGTTTTCTCTCTGTACTGGGCATGTTGATAGGGAGAGAGCACCCATCATCACTAGTGTAGATATTGATATTGAGAGGGAGTATTCCTCGTTGACTGGCCATTCTTTAAGTGCATCCACCACCAACACGTGGTATATTGATAGTGGAGCTTCGAGCGACAGGTGCTCGAGAGATGTTCTCCGAGCTTTCACAGGCAGGGGTTGATGAGGAGGTAGTGTTGGGGGATAACACATTTGTCAAAGATGTTGGACGTGGGACCATTTCATTTCATAGAGAGTCCATGAGTCCCATGATTTGGAGAGGTGTATTGTTTGTACTTGGGTTGAAGAAGAACTTGATCTCAGTTTCCATGATCGAGGATAGGGGTCTTGGGGGGTCCTTCCTGGATGGACATGTGCTTGTTTTTCCCAAGACTGCAGGACCATCTGCTTCAATACTCCATTGGATTCAGATGTGGGAAACTATACAAGCTCTTGTTTCAGCCCCAACATGCTTTGGCACATAGTAGCGGCAGCGAGCTTTGTGAGTTGTGGCACAGGAGGATGGCTCATCTACATCATCCATCTTTGAGGATGTTGAGGTATATGGTTACAGGTTTGTCAGAATTCAGCATGGAGCACAATGATGTTTGTATAGGGTGTGCTTTAGGAAAGTACACCAAGACTATTTTAACGAGCAGTGATAGCAGGTCAGCAGGAGTTCTCGATTTGATACATTCCGACTTGTGTGGTCCAATGTTAGTTGTTTCTCTGAGAGGGTTCGAGTATTATGTGACATTCATCGATGACCATTCCAGGAAGACCTGGATCTACTTTCTGAAGAGCAAGAAATTTGAGGAGGTTTTGCAGAGGTTCCAAGAGTTCAAAGCGCTTGTGGAGAACCAGACTGGGAGGAAGATTCGAGCACTTAGATCAGATAACAGGGGTGAGTATACCTCTAAGGAGTTCGAGGAGTACTGCAGACAAGCGGGCATTCAGAGACAGTTGATGGTACCATACACTCTTGAGCAAAATGGAGTGGCAGAGAGGAAGAACAGATCTATTGTTGGAGCTGTGAGAGCCATGTTACATGATCAGTCACGTTCGTTCTTCCTTTGCGTGAAGGCATGCACTACAATTGTATACCTTCACAACAGGGGTCCCCATCGTGCCGTGGGGAACAAGACATATGAGGAGAGTTTCACAGGGAAGAAGCTTGAGGTTAGTCATTTTCGGATATTTGGTTGCTTGACTTATTCACATGTCCCTTCTGAGAAGAGGACAAAGATTGAGCCCACAACAGAGAGAGGCATCTTTGTGGGGTATGATGAGACTTTGAAGGCCTTCTGCATTTATCTTCCTTCAAAGAGGAAGGTTGTTGTGAGGAGGGAAGTGAGATTTGGGGAGGAGCGGGCTTTCAGGAAGTCTAGAGAGTCAGAGCAGTGAGAGCAGCAGGTTCCCACCCCTTAGGTAGTTTCACATGTACCTTCAGTGCAGACGACAGGTTCATAGGTTTCTGGGGTTACTGGACCACAGAGTATAGGCATAGGATCTCCAGTTTTTGTGGTTCAGCCAATAGGATCTGTTATCACATATATAGTAGCCAGGCTACCATATTCTATTTTTTAGATACAGTACATTTTTCAGCCAGATCTCTTACATATGAGATGCTGAGATGAGCAGTTTTGACGGATCATTATTTTGTTAGTGGACTATTATACTCTCCCATGTCAGGACTGAGTCTCAGGACACTCAGATTCCAGGATTGATGTAGCCATTTAGTCATTTACAGAGTAGTTGATGATGCCCAGATTGGTTTTAGTGTTTTATCATTGGACAGATGATGGTTCAGATGGATTATTTGCATGGTTATGACTCAACGTTTATTATATTGTGTTATGGTTATCATTGCTCTTATACTCATTTTTGTGACATATACTAGCATTTAGTGTCATGATCTGACAGTCATAAAAATATGGACTTGGATGTATTTTGTATTATGTATTGATGTCCCTACTTAGACTTCGAAGTTCCTGATCTTTGAAAGGGTATGAGTATACACCCTACATGGATTTGGACTCTCTGAGTCTAACGAGATAGTTTATTTTCAGTTCTGGGCACTTGCAGAGATGATTAGGCTCATTTTACCCTTCTGATGTAGTTTTGCTTCATTGGATGATGTGTCTGAGCAGGGAGATGTTTTTATTGGATCTCCTAGTGCGCTGTATGGGGCATAAGGGGTGCAGCCACTTGATTGTACCATAGTACCCCCATCCCAGGGAGCCTGTTGGGCTCAGTTTGACAACGCAGACAACCTAGGAGGCTATTTTTGCAAGTTCATGTTTCCCGAGGCAGATTAAAAAATGATTAAATGGCTATTGAAGAAATCGATTTGGCTATCGAGGCAAGGAAATGACATGGGATGAGTCATCATGATGAGTGTAATGTCCTCCGCACCTCCAGCAGTTATAGCACCTGATTGGGCCCACACCTATTTTTCGGGCATTTTTATATTATTTTCTGGAGCTTTTGGGAGGCTCACTATTTCCTCAAGGAGGCACAAAGTCAAAAAATTTAAATATTATATTATTTTATTGTGCCATGGGGAACCCAAAGGGAGTTAGTTAACACTCCAAAGTCCATGGACCCACCATGTGCTTCATTTATTTCTTGTTGAGTGGGGTACCCTCTTTATGGGTGATATAGTCCACTTTGGTACTTTATGGTTATATTGATCCATGTATTGTATGTTGAGCTCATCTCAACCGTTGACTAGAACATTTATGTCTTTTAATCTTAGCCACTCGTTTTGAAAGTGGTTGGGATTTTGGTTCTCTCATTTCTATTTAAAGGAGAGAGCTTTTCATTTGTAAAGGGTCTTTGGCTCTTGAATCTGAATAATAGAAAGATTTTTTGTGGATATTTTTTGGATCTGCTTTGCATCTGATGTTCTTCGGTGGTGATTGGAAAATCTCTTGCTTCCTAGCATTCGAAATATTGTGTGAAATTTGTATCTTTTTTCAGGATGATTGTCTTGTCTATAGGAGGGCGTTTTCAGTTGGAGCGTTTTTGCGAGGGGACCTCAACTCGCTCGGATTGTCTTCGTCTTGTATCATGGGGTTTTCATTAGCTTCATTGTGATCTATGATTACATCTTGTTACTTTTCTGTAGATCTAGCTTTTTTTTTCGTGGTACAACAAATCTAATATTGTTGACATCTGCTTGTGCAGGATAGGGGGGCGCATTGGTCACTTGGAGCATAACGTTGGTCCTAGAACTCACTCAGATCTTCCAGAATTGATCGGGATGGCGGGGATCATCATCATCAAGGCGTTTGCAAGCATTTCCAGGTAAGATCTACATGTCAGTCTCTTCTCTTTCAGATCTTAATCTGTTGTACCTGCTTTTTGTTAGTTTTTGTACCTAGGCAGATGTTCCCTAGGTGACTTTATTTTGCCTAAGTCACTAAAAGAGGGAAAAAGGTGACCCTCACATTAAATGTCACTTAATGAGACTTTATAAACATAAAGTCACTTTTTGATAAATTTAAGTGAGTGAGTAATTTTATTTATGTGAAATAAATAAAAGGGATTTTTACTCTCATTGATTCTCATCCATTGGATTAGATTTCTTTTCCACCGTTGGATTAGAAACTCACTTAGGGTTAAACAAAAGGGCTGAGGGAGGCAAAAGGACATTCACTTTTCATTTTCAGGAGAAGAGAAGGAAGAGCTGAGAGAGAAGGATTTTCGAGCTAGGGTTTTGGCACATTTTCCAGGAAAAATTTATGCACAGAAATCGAGGAGTACAGGGCATTAACTCAGGCACAGAAATCGAGAAGATAGTACGGCCCCTTTAATGCTGTACGGCTGCATTTTGCTTGCATAGAAATCGAGGAATAGTACGGCCCATTAAATGCTGTACGGTTTGCATTAAATTTTCAGCACAGAAATCGAGGACATTAAAGTCTGTACGGCCTGCATTAATTGCTGTACGGACAACATTAAATTTGCACACAGTTCGAGGGTACGAACAACACTGAAAATTGAGGGTACGGCCCTGCATTAAATGCTGTACGATTTTTGCACAGAAATCGAGGTCAGTTTGTGAGTGTACGGCCTGCATTTATTGCTGTACGGTTGGCTCAGGAATCGAGAAGCTGTTCATGCACAGAAATCGAAAATGTCTGCTGCTGGTCAAAATTCTGGGTTGAGATAAGTTGGAATATTTGACTGTAAATTTAATGTCTGATTTTTTTGCTGAAGAAAATAATAAATCTCTCCTCTCTCTGACTGGTTTTCCCCGTGGGGGTTTTTCCAGGGCTGATTAGCCAAAAATCTCTGAATCAAATTTATGGTGTGACTGTCTATGTGTTTATTTCTGCCTGTTAGTAATTTTACTGTGTGTTTAAAATTGTTCGGCAAATTTTTTAAGTAGTTCTCAGCCTATGCAAAACCGGCTGAAGTGAAAAACACAAAATGTTCATTTAAACCAGCAAGTAGTAAAACTCAGTTTTCTACACTTTTCTTCAAATTTTCTGAAAAAACTCCTAAATAATAAAAATCCAAAAAATAGTTAATCAGGGAACTGCTAGATCTTTCGACAAACCACTGCTGGGTTTTGTAGATCGGGCACCCCTCTCACCAAATTCTCCTCAACATTGTCCAAATTGTGAATGGCTTGCCCTAGATTTGACTTTCTGATTGCTCAAACCCCAACGCCCCTACTGAAATTTTGACTTTTCAAGATTTGACTTTTTTTTTCCGGAAAATAATCACTTGGGTTTGTAGATCAGGTCTCCCTCATTCCAGAACACCCCCAACGCTGAGCTAGTTCCTGCCAGGTAGCCCTAGACCTGAAAAACTGACTTTCAACATCCTAGCTTCCCTCATTAGATTTTGACTTTTCCAGATTTGATTTTTCTGAAATTTTTGGACTTGGGTTTGTAGATCAGGCATTCTGATCTCATCTCCCTTCCAACACTGAGATGATAGTCTCCTGGTTGTCCTAGATCTACAGATATGCCTGTCCAAACCCTAGTGCTAGCCCTCCTTTTGATGGTTTCCCCTGCAAACTGAATTTTCCGCGGCAAACACTTATTTGGGTCCATAGATCAAGGCATATCCCAAGTGGGTTCACTCTAATGCTATGCAGATACTGACTCCATTGCCCGAGGCCCAACATGCACTGTTCTCCAATCCTAACGCTAGCCTTCCTTTGACCTCTTTTCATTGAGTCTATCCCTTTGGTACTAGATAGTCCCAACTTTGTCCTTAGTCACCTTGCATTGGTTACTTTTCCCAAGGCAACGATTATCTTCATCAGTTGCCAGTACTTTAACCCCAGATCTTGTATCCATCGCATAAGTTACCTTGGTTCCACTTTGGAACGAATTTAATACTTCTAGAACCCTAATCCAAAGCCTTGGCACACCTGGTAACATCTCCCATAGATCTAGGGTCTTCAATTACCGTACGCCTTACGTACCTCAAGCCTACTTGATCTGATTTGGTGTCTAGGTCTGATCTCTCCTACCGGGAGTAGATCTGGGTCTCCCCCTTTGTTGTCTTGGACTTAGATAACATAAAGTGAAGGATGCCTTAATTGACGTGACAACCATCCATTTGGGTGTCTAGGTAGTCTTGGTTCTACCTCCTTAGTTGCTTGCCCCTCTACCATCCATCCTGGATCCACCATACATAGGCAACTACAAGGTTGGTGGTAACAGGATCTTTGGGGACAAGTTTTGGTTCTCATGTCACAGGTTCACCATATAGAGCTACAGAATCACATGGTTACTGGTTGTTGGTTCACCAGCTCCTGGTTCACAGGTTACGGGGCCTTCTACCTCTGGGAGTTCATCAGATGAGGACAGACCAGTGTGGGAGCAACCTTCAGGGAAGAAGAAGCCTAAGTGGCTTCGGGAGACCTTGAAGGAAGCAAAGGAGTTTGGAACGCCCAAGGAGCAAGTGGGGGCTATAGTGATGCTAGACAGATTGGGTATGGCATTGGTTGCTAGTCTTCGTGATTCAGAGCCATCTACTTTTGAGGAAGCCTCTCAGCATCATGTTTGGAGAGATGCCATGATGGAAGAGTACCATTCCATCATGAAGAACGATGTTTGGGAGATTGTTTCGAGACCCGAGGGGAAGTCAGTGGTGACTTCTCGTTGGCTTTACAAGCTAAAACATGCTGTAGATGGTAGTGTGGAGAAGTACAAGGCTCGATTTGTGGCGCGAGGGTTCTCACAGGTAGAGGGAGTTGATTATGATGAGACCTTTGCACCAGGTGCTCGTTATACTTCTATCAGGGCATTGATTTCCATTGCTGCGGAAATGGGTTGGAAGATCCATCAGATGGATGTGAAGACCGCATTTCTCAATGGAATCATACAGGAGGAGGTTTATGTGGAGCAACCTCGGGGCTTTGAGATTCATGGGAGAGAGTCTCATGTGTACAGGCTGAAGAAAGCCTTGTATGGGCATAAGCAAGCTCCTCGAGCTGGGTATTCCAAGATAGTCTCTTACTTACTGTGGATGGGTTTTCAAAAGAGTGAGGTTGTTCCAAATCTCTATTTCATTGTGGTTGGAGATGATCCGCTCATTCTTTTGTTGTATGTGGATGACTTGTTTATCACAGGGGGAGAGAGACATATTGCAATTTGCAAGAGAGATCTTGCTTCAGAGTATGAGATGACAGACATTGGGTTGATGCACTATTTTTTGGGATCGGAGGTTTGGCAGGAGCCTGGTTATATTTTCCTGGGACAGGGAAAGTATGTAGTTGATATTTTGAGGAGATTTTGGATGGAGGATTGCAGGCCGATGTCTACGCCTATGGTCACCAACTGGAAGAAGCTCCATGCTTCTAAGGGAGAGTTGGTGTATCCTACATTATATCGTCAACTCAGGTTCTTTGATGTATCTGGTCAACTCTAGGCCAGATTTGTGTTTTGCGGTGAACACTCTCAGTCAATTCATGGTGGAGCCTAGAAGAGTGCATTGGGTAGCCGCAAAACATGTGTTGAGATACCTTGCAGGGACAGTGGATTATGGTCTGGATTATAGGAGATCGGATGGGATTAGATTGATTGGCTTCACAGATTCAGATTGGGCAGGCAGTGTGGCAGACCGGAAGAGCACTTTCGAATGTTGTTTCAGTTTGGGCTCGGCAGTAGTGTTGAGGTTCAGTCAGAAGCAAAAGTTTGTTGCTTTGAGTTTTTCAACGGCTGAGTATATGGCAGTTAGTCAGGCTAGTTGCAAGGCGTCGTGGCTTCACAAGTTATTGGTGGACTTATTTGATCAGGAGTTGAGGCCTACGGTGATTTACTGTGACAATGAGAGTTGCATCCAACTTTCTAAGAATCCTGTATTTCACGACAGGTCAAAGCATATTGAGATCAGATACCATTTCATCTGTGATTATGTTCAGAGAGGTGCTGTGCAATTGCAGTACATTTGCACTGATGAGCAGGTTGCAGATATCTCGACGAAGTGTCTTGGAAGAGGCAAGTTTATTCATTTCAGAGACAAGTTGGGTGTGGTGAAGAACAACTTCCTCAACAAGAGGGAGTGTTGATTTTTATACCTTGGAGTTGTTCCCCTAAGTGACATTTGCCTAAGTCACTAGGAAAAGGGGTTAAGTCACTTGGATTTTATATTAATGACTTGAGATGAGCATTAAATGCACTTTAGAAAATAAAGTGCACTTTAAGTAAAAATTGAAAACGTAAGTGAATTAAATTTTATTGTGTGGGGAAAAGCGATTTTAGTCACAACCACATATCTAATCTATTATGAGCCCTTGGATTAGATGGCTTTTCATTCACCTTAACTTTTTACCTAAAAGGAAAGTTTTCCAATCGAAGAGGCACTTTTTGCATTTTGAGAGAGAAGAGAGCCATTTTTGAGAAAGAGAGAAAAATAGTAGTTGGAGGAATTTTTCTTTGGCACGCAAATTGAGGTGGAGAAATCAGCAGGCAGCTTGGCATGAAAATCGAGGTAAATAGCAGGAGCATTTATTGTTGTTCCGTCCAGGCAGTACTGTATGGATTTTGTACAGGGAATAAATCCCAAGGCAGAAAATCGAGGCACGAGTTTCGAGGCAGAGATATTGGGCATTGTTTTTGAGGCAAAGATATTGTGCACTGTTTTCGAGGCACAAGTTTGGGTACAAATCCCAAGGCAATCACAACGAACACGGTTTTCGAGATAGGTCCGTACAAAACAGGCTGTACAGCCTGTCCGTACGGCTGCTGTACAGTCTGTACATCAGCACAAAAATCGAGGAGGGTGCAACAAAAATTTCTGAGTTTGATGTTTTCTGTTTTGGCACGAAAATGGAGGGAGATTTTCTTTCTTTCGGTTGAGATAAGTTGGGACTGATTTTTCTGTCTACTGTTGTAATTTTTCAAGATAAATAAAGTTCTCTCTCACAGGTTTTTCCCGAAGGTTGGGGTTTTTCCTAGGTCATTGGACCAAAATTCCTGTGTCTGAAAATTTATGTGTGAATGTGTTTTATTTGCTGCTCATAAAAAGTTGTAGAAATTCTTCTTGTGTTTCAGTCCTATATTGTTTATGAGAAAAATCTAATTTGCAGCAGTATGTTGGATTGGGTTGGGCATTAAACAATGTTTAAATGGAGTTGGAAACCGGGTTGGGAGAGTGCTGAAAATTCTACATAAATAGTTCCTCGGTATTGCTTGCTAATTTTCCATTGATTTTTGTAATTTTTAACGTGTGCTTCTTTTTAGTGTCGTCATACTTTTACTGGAGTTCTTTCTTCTGTTACTGATGTTGACATATATCTGACTCTTGACTTTTATCTTTCTCTGGATTTGCGTGAATTCATCATCTTTGTCCATGATGAGGTTGTTTAAACGCTTTATGTCTTCTAAATCGTTATCACTTCTATACGGTGGTCCTTCATTATCTTCGAACTTTTTGATTTTGTCTTTAAGGTCTTGGTTGTGATTTTTTAATTGAGATATTTCTTCATCTTTATCTGACAACAGTTTCTTGAGTTCTTCATTATCTCCTTGGGACCATTGGTTTTTTTGCTCCCATAATTGGTTTGTGACTTCCTGCTTTGTAATCTCATATTGGAGATGATGATAGTTTGCTTTATATTGCTCTAACTTGCTTAGTACTGTCTGTAATCGTAACTGTAGTTTTGATTTTATAATCGCCATAATTCAATGTGTGGACGATAACTTGGTCTTGCTTTGACTTTGAGTTCTTCTATGATAATGGTCTTCGACTTTAAAAGCAATTATTCTTTTGACTTGAATTTGTCTTCGTAAAACTTCTTTGCAGATTGTGTGTAGATTGGGTGGTTGGGAAGAAGGAATGTTACCCTGTGGACGATAACTTGGTCTTTCTTTGACTTTGAGTTCTTCTATGATAATGGCCTTCGACTTTAAAAGAAATTATTCTTTTGACTTGAATTTATGTCTTTTTAAAACTTCTTTGCGGATTGTGTGTAGATTGGATGGTTGGGAAGAAAGAATGTTATCCTCTCCACCCAATTTCAAATCTCACTTGCTCTTTAGTAGCCTTAAGACTTCTTATGCACTTCTAGATTTCAAATATTTACTTTATTATTAGTTTTCACAAATGCTTCTTTGTTGGAAAATAAACCATGTGTTGTTTTTAAGTGTGGTTTCTATTGTTTTTACTTTTCCCTTCTTTTTTTTCTTTTACTTTTCCCCGTTCCTTCTTTTCTCCTTTTTTATTACTTTCTCTCTTTTTTTTTCGAGTAAGGCCAAAGACCTAAATTCAAGGAAACCTTGACAATTTTGGCCACAAGCCAGAATTAGATTCGTTTTGATACCAATGTAACGGTAAAAAGATGTTTACTGGAATTTCTCGGACTTCCACTTTCGAAAATACAAATAATCCATGAATAGATATAAAAGTTGATAAATAAGATATGATATTTTACATTTACATTGGTCGGGCTTTATATAAGCCTTATCGTGCCTTTTCAAATGAAAGGGTACATCTCTTTATTTTTTCTAATTAACTAATTAATCATTATTAATTATTAATATATATTAATATTAATAATTAATATTGATATTTGATATTGATATGTTTATATATATTTATATATTATGTTATATTTTTTATATAAAAATATCCATTGTGGAAGTATGTGAGAAGACACCAAGGGCTTGGGGCTAAGGTGGTTGGGGTAGGGGAATGTTTCTTGCACATGTAGTTTTTGCAACACTACATACAAGAGCACCTACTTCCAAGTTAAGGGCCATTTATTGTTGCTTGAATGTGGACTTGTACCATGTAGAGGGGTGAGTGCTAGCAAACAAAAATACATGGAAATAGATGATAGAATTGGCCTGTGAAAGGTGGCAGAAACAAGTAGGAAACATGAAAATGAGGATTCTCTTCCATGATTGAAGAAACATACAAGCAAATATGGGAGTGGAAGTGCAAGACAGCCACAAAGAAAGAGGCTAGCTCCAAGTGGTGGTCCAATGGACAAGATGTTTCAACAAGAGAATCGAGATGAGATTAATCGTACCATTGTGATCTCTTTCTATCTCAACTTATATGTTGCCATTGTTTATTGAGATGTGTCAAGCTCTAGTTTACCAAGCTCTAACAAGTTATGTACCTTAAGTTCAGAGAAGATTAGAACCACATTGTTGGGTAAGGTAAAGAAGGAGGTGGATAAAATTCTAAAACCCATTAAATTAACATGGCCTTCATTCAGTGTTAGTATTTTTTCTAATGGATGGATAGATATAGCACACCACCCACTTATTAATTTCATGGTGTCTTCCCTAAATTGACTAGTGTTCTTGAAAGCAGTGGGTGCTTTTGGAAAATACAAGGATACACAATATATGGGTGAGTTGTTCATTTAAGTTATTGAAGATATCGGTTTTGATTCTTGAGTGCAAATTATCATAGGTAACGCACCTGTTTGCAAGGTTGCTGACATGCTTGTGGAAGCTAAATATCCACAGATATTTTGGAAACCTTACATTGTTCATTCTTTGAATTTAACACTTGAATCTATTGCTTTTGATGTGACATAGATGGAAAGTGTAATTGATGATGCATGCCTTATCCATAATTTTGTACAAAACCATACAAATGCCCTCACAATCTATAAAGAGTACACACATCTATCACTGTTGAAGATTACAGATGCTTGGTTTGCCTCCTAATTTATCTTACTTCAGAAGTTGAGGAAGGCTAAGACCAGTTTTGGTTCCAAGGTTATTTCGGTGTTTTGGTCTTGTTGGAGAAAGTCCAATAAAACTTCTTCAAAAAAGGTCAATGATACAGTGTTAGATGATGTCTGGTTGGAGGGGGTCAATTTTGCCATTAAGATCGTGGATCCTATCATTTCTTTGTTGCAGTTTGTAGACACGGACCAACCCATTTTAGAGGATGTTTATGAGGGGTCATATTCTATAATTGAGGTGGTGAAGACCGTTATTTTACAGAATGGGTGCCTTGAGTATGGGACATTAGCAGAGAGCTTATTCATCACCATATGAGATAATCTTATTAATAGGTGGGATTAGAATTGCACACCTTTGCATTGCTTTGCTCACTCATTGAATCCCAAGTACTACAGTCATGATTGACTCGATGTTGGGACTTCACATAGAGTCCCTCCTCATAGTGATAGAGAGATTTAACAAGGGAGGAAGCATTTAGAAGGATATTTTAGGATAGAGCATCCCTTGATTAGGTGGAGGGGGGCTTTGTAGAGTTTTTCATTGGCAGTGGGATATTTGGAGGTTATGATGTGCTTAGAGACAAGGGGTTAAGAAGTCCTATGCTTGGTGGGAACTGGGAAACTCATGGGGCAACATGCGCTATTCTACAGGATCTATCCATGATGATCCTCTCTCATGTTACTTCATCCTCTTGTTGTGAGCTATGATACTAGACACATCTATACAGGCCACTGTGTCCCATGTCATCGTGTTGGACACAGATACGTCTTGACACGATGTCAGACACTTGTGTCGGACACTTGTTTTGGATGTGTCTTGTTTTAGGACACATCCAAAACACGTGTCTGTCACTATGTCAGGATATGTCCTAAAAACAAGACATCGTGTCCCTAAAATAAGACACTTCTAACCTAAAAAAATTGTAGAAAAACAATTTTATCCTCATTCATTCACATTTCTCATTCAGGATTGAGCTCTAAGAGGGTTTTTTTGTTGGTGAAGAGCATTAGAAGGTTTTCCATCTTGACCTACCCCTTTTTGTATTTGCCTTCGGCATTCTGACATCTATGTAATACATTTTGGTTTTGATGACTTAATGAGAAATATCATTATGACATTTATGTAATAGAACATTTTGATTTTGATGACTTAATGAGAAATTTTATGAGTCTATGAGAACATTGCACTGATGGAATTACATATTGTCATCCATCTCTCTTTGCAGTTTGTGATGTATTTTTATTATTTTTCCATATACATTTACATATTACATTGTTTGGCTCTTAGTTGTAATGTATTTTTATTGTTCTTCCATGTACATTCACATATTACATTGTTTGGCTCTTAGCCTCTCAAATCAAGTCAGGGACGACACCAACAAGTATTCTGTGGGGGCATATTCCGCAAACAACATCACAAGGGTATTCATTTCACACAGGGGAGGTTACCCCTTATTTCTATTCCTACCCATGACATTCAATCTCGGTGGCATCATCATTGTAAGTGGCATAATCTAAAATATAAATGGTGTAGTAATGGGAAAAAATAATAATAGGTTGTAGCCCCCCATCCATGTAATGTAATCAAATAGAAATAGTCCTATTTTGGTTGGCTTTCTTATGCATCTCATGGGCATCAAAGTCATAGTCCTTTTTCCCTTGTTTCAATAGTGGATTGAGGCCTATCCCTTTTCGCTAATGGGGGTTTCAGTTAGATCTATCATTAACATATGCATTGTGATTTGTGAATTTGTAATGTGTATTGAATTATAATTTCTATTGAATATTTAATATTCTAGTTGCACCGAGAGGCGCTCTACAACCTAGTATGGGGGACATGTTGTAACGTTCCTACTTAACAAAATAATGTTTTTTTTTTAATTATCCGCCAAAATAAATGTCGGCTAGAAAAACAACCCAATACGGGGGAGATGTTGTAATGTTCCTACATAACAAAACAATAAAAAATAAAAAATTTAATTATCCGCCAAAAAAATGTTGGCCAGAAAAACAATCCAATATGGGGGAATTGTTGTAATGTTCCTACCTAATAAAATAATAATAATAAAAAAAAATTAATTATTCGCAAAAAAATGTTGGCCTTGCACATGGTTTTAAAACCATGTGTAAGGCCTCCAAAACAACCCATGGTTTTATTGTACATGGTTTAGTAGGGCCTTGCAAATGGTTTTAAAACCATGTGCAAGGCCTCCTAAACAACCCATGGTTTTGTTGTACATGGTTTAGTAGGGCCTTGCACATGGTTTTAAACCATGTGCAAGGAATAGTGTTGTAGGAATCGGACCAGAACCGAAAAAACCGACCGGTCAGCCCAGGTTCGGTGGTTTTCCGGTCCGAACTGTTTTGGGTCGGTTCGATATCGAACCGCCCAGTTTGGTCCGCGAACCTCTTGGTTTGGTACCGAGCCGGTCCCAAATCAGTTTCTTTAGAAAATCGTCCGGTTCGTACTGGTTTGTACGACACCGTACTGCGACGAAAAATTGGTATTTTTTATTTTTTATTTTTATTTTTTGCAAATGGGTTGGGGGGGATGCATCTAGACACACTTAAAACACTTACTGATTCTATAAAAAGACCCCCACGCCCTCTTTTTAACTCACACTATTCATCCGAGTGTTTTCGAGTTTGTGCTTGAGTGTCTTTGGATCTTTGAAAGTGCTCGTTGTTAAGGGTCTTAGAGCTGGTTCTTAGGTTGATTGGAAGAGAAGATTGAAGGAGTATTTTGAAGAATTTGTGGGTTGAATCTCTTTGGAGACAGTTGCAGCAGATTTGGAGATCTTTCAAGGTAGATTGTAGGGTGATTTCAAGCTCATTCAACGCTGAACTTTTTGGTCAGATTTGGAGGCGCTCTTCAAGGTATGTAAATACTAAAATGTGCACCGTATTCCTTTAATTTTGTAGTGATTAGTCTCTTTAGACTTTGATAGCATTATTTTTTTTTCATAGAATTAAAAAACTAGGGTTTTAATTTGCAGATTTATATTGCTTGCCATGGCTCCGAAAGATAGAAAAGATGCTGCATGGGTACATTGTCAATTAGTTGAGGGGCAAATGGTGTGTAACTATTGTCAGAAGGAGGTTGGGGGGGAGGTATAAATAGGCTGAAACAACACTTAGCTGGTACAAGGGGGAATTTAAGACCATGCCTCAAAGTCTCTGATGACTTGAGAGTTGAGATGCTTGGTCTTCTTGAATCTTACCAAGTTGAAAAATCCAAAAACAAGAGGGTGGAAAGAGATATAGGGAGAAGTTGTAGCTCTGATTTTCTTGAGAGAAACCCTAGTTTTGAAGAATCCTCTAGTTTTCCCAGCCCTATCCACGATCCTTATACCATTCCTAGGGAATAAAATGTTGCAGTTGGTGGTGTTGGTAGCAAGACATCCCAATTTGAAAAACTCCGTGGTAGCCTTGGGTCTTTCTTTCAACCCCGCACTACCCCTTGTGCTCAACCCACCATTGATGCCAAATGGAAGAAGGTGGAAAAGGAGGCTGCTTGGGAATGCATTGCTAGATGGTGGTATGATGTAGACATACCGTTGAATGCTTCAAGGTCGATATATTATGAACCTATGTTGGATGCTATAGCTTCATGTCGTCCAGGCTTCAAGGGCCTTGTCTATGAGGTTATTAGGGGGCCACTTTTGAAAAATGAAGTGGAAAGAGTACAAGAATACCTCGTAGAGTTCTAAAACTGATGGACTAAAACATGTTGCACAATCATGTTTGATGGATGGACTGATGCAAGAGGTCACACCATTCTGAACTTCCTAGTTGCTTGCCTAAAAGGGACTATGTTCCTTAGATCAGTGGATGCATCTGATCAAGTGAAGGATGCACATTTACTAATTCGTCTTTTGTATGACGTAGTTGAAGAGGTGGGGGTGCAAAATGTAGTGCAGGTTATCACAGACAATGCCTCCAACTATGTTGCAGCTGGAAAGTTGTTAGAGGACAAACATCCCACCATTTGGTGGACTCCATGTGCAGCCCATTGTTTGGACTTCATGCTTGAGGGTATTGGGAAAATTGAGTGGGTGAAAAAGTGTGTGGAACAAGCAAAATCTATCACAAGATACTTTTACAACCACTCATGGGTTTTGACCCTTATGAGAAAATGCACTGGTGGAAAAGAGCTTGTCAGGCCAGCTATCACAAGATTTGCAACTAATTTCCTTACATTGCAGTCCTTGATTGAGCAAAAGGCCAACTTGAGGAAGATGTTCTCTTGTGATGAGTGGAATGCATCTCAATGGAGCAAGAAGGCTGATGGAAAAGACATTGTTGATAAAGACTATGAGAAAGCATTTTGGAAAAAGGCAGAGGAGATTGTACTTTTTAGCGAGCCTCTTGTGAAAGTCCCGAGAATGGTGGATGGTGATAAAGCAGCGATGGGGTTTATTTATGAGGCCATGGATCAAGCGAAAGAGGCAACAAAGGAAGCATATGAGGGAAAAAGACAAAAATATCTTCCTATGTGGAAAATAATTGATGAACGATGGAACAAACAACTCCATCGGCCTTTACATGCTGCAGGGTATTACTTGAATGCCACGCATGCACGTTACATACTCCCCACTACTTGATGCTGAACTCTGGAAGACCTGTGACCATCTCTTTAGAATAGGGAACACCTTATGGTGCAGGTGCCCCATAAGGTGCACTTGCACCATAAACTAGGGCCAGGGCTCAAACAGGTTCACCTGTAACCTGTATAAATTGCCTTACCTAATCCTGATCACTTGTGTTGATTATGGACTAGAGTCCTTCGGTCTAATAAGGACTTGTTAGTTGTTGAACTCTACTACAAAGCCCTTGATGGGTGCCCGATATGCCACTTTTGGAACCTACTAACTACCTCAAGCTAATAACTTTCTGACTCCGTTATTGTAATACCCCAGGCCAATATGGACTAAATTTTTTCACAATCCAATAGTGTGGATAAAGGTTTCATAGAGCCTGGTGAACCTTTGAGACCATCTACTGTCAATATAAATGCACCTCATTGTAAAGTTCCCAACCCAAGGATATAAAAATAATTTTTCAAACTGCCTGGCAAGTATGAACTTCATCAAATATTTGCTGTTCAACTGCACTAGCTTACTGTTGATGTCTTTTACTTGGAATGAACTGTAGCAATCAACTGTATTGTGGCGTTGGATAACATTTATGTATTTACTGCTGTACATGTAAGTGGATGCTTGTGGTATTGTTTATCAAATGTAGGTGTTTATATATTTCAGATCTTTAAACCAAGGACACTATGTATACTAACACTTGCAAACCATTGAGGAATAATACTGAAAAGTACCAAATTTGTAACAGCAGCAATTCAACACTTTAAATCTGATATAAATATGTAAATATTAAACAGTGTTCACATGCCTGGATTTAATGGATGGACAGATCTGGAGTTGTTTGCTCTTGCCACAGTATAGATAACTCCCCTGGGTGACATAATGAGTTCCACAAGGTCTGAATGTAATAGATACTAGTGCTGAACGTATCTTCTTTACTATATAAAAATCAAACTTCCTGTAGCAGCTTCAACATGATCTGAAATAAGACAGAGAGTCCCCCCTTCACTGTAAGGCAAAGCATATAAAGGTCTCATAGTCCTCTACAATAGTTTATTTTCCACAAGAAGAACAACTCCCCTTCTTGAGTGAAACACAATCTACAGCAGTGTGCCCTTACTGTAGGTGACACTTTCATAGCAGACTCATGCCCCAGACTGTCTATGCTTATCTTTTTGACTCACATTCATGTACACACACAGAGAATCGGATTTGAATTGCTGTAGCTTCTCTTTTGCAGATAACATGAGTTGGGAGAATGTATATGTCCATGGTGTGCCCTCCTTGAAGCAGTGACTGCGCCCCTTCTTTGACAATGCGTATTCCCTCTTCCTACCTCAGGTGCACCATTCTTGAAGCTGTGTGTCCCTCTCTTGGTGAACTCGCCTCCCACACAAAAACCAAGTTCCTACCTCTTCTACTGCGCCTTATCTCCAAGAACACTGGAAAACTCCATCATATTTTCGAATCTGAGACCAATACTGGAAAATATGTGATAGCCATGAAGCACAATGAGAAAACCTGTGTGATCTTCTCCTTTCGCTGACTAGAGTGGATAGTCTCACTACTGAAATCACTCCCTCTTAGGGTTTCATCCAAGAGAAAGCCGAAGCCCAAGAGCTCTTTATTTTCGAAAATGCAATTGATAAAAATGAACGAGAATGGGTTCTCATGTCCTTTTTATAATTCACGTTTCCCCCTCTTGTGACTTTCTGACTTCCCTTGACACTTTCTCACTTTTTAATATTATAAAAGTGACTTTAGTGAGACATGACCCCCTTTTTATCATTTAATTTCCTCTTGACCCTTCATTTTGCCCAACTTTACTTTTTCCGTTCACTCATTATTGAAGTGATTTTTATAAAGCCACTTTATTAAATTAATTACTAATGTCACTTTAGAAAGTGTTTTTGGTCTAGGTGACATTAAATAATTAATTAATTCCCTGTCCCACCGACTATAGCCTACGGGAACTGGATAGGCTACTAAGTCGTCTCTATGGGTCATTCGGAGAGGGACATGACAGTTATGCTTCATTTTCTCCCAAAATCAGCATTACATTTCCATTTCTTTGCCCATATAACAGAGGTATGATAGATTGTTGTTTAAAAGATTAGTTGGTTTACGTAGGGAATTTGAACCAATGGTTTAGAGTTTAATATATGATATATGAACAGTTTAGTGTTTTATATGGATTAGAAGCATTGTACAGATTATGGACAACGCATAGTGAAACAAGAGAGGACAGGGTACTTCACACATATTCACCATTCCATAAGGCCTCAATTATCAACACTAAAGACAAGGTTCCATGCACAGTGTACCACCTAAGTTGTACTTGGTGGATTTTTCAAGCAAGCTGGTGAAGTGGAACAAGTATACTTGTTCATTCGTTAGAGTTCAGAAGTCCGCCATGCTTTTTCTGGGAGTCTGTTCGGATTTTTTTTTGTAACACATGTTCATACCCCCTTGGGGAAAATTGTAAAAAATGTCCTAGCATTTAATTTTTTATAAAAGGATTGACTTCTTAGACTTGAGCATCAAGCCAACTAGCCCAGAGTGTTTTTTCCCTTGGTTATTATTGGTTGTTGAACAAATGACTAATAATTTCTGAGTTTTTCACTCACACCTCCAAAGCTGGGGTAGTCATCTTTGTGTTTCGGCTTAGAGAGGTTATTAGAGACTTCGTGTCGGTGTTTTTCACCATGCTAGGCATTCGAATTGAGTCGTATGGACATGTACTAGGTCTCCCTAGAGTTTTGTCGGATTCCGAGAAAAATAAATTTTCTCTGTTTTTTAAGCCATTTTTTAATGGTTTAATTAAAAAATTTCAAAATGTGATAAAAGTTAGATACAGAGTCCGTTTATAACGTGGGGACACTCGTTTTCGCACTCGGAGTGTCCACTTAACCCTAGGGACCACATTCTACATCAGTCGGGCAGCCGGAGCACCCCGTGAGGCATTATTTGGCTAAAAATGCTTCAAGATGGCATTTAAATGCAGGTTTGGACAAATTGGCACTATGGTTAAAAGTTGAAAAGTCAAAAATATTAAAATATTTATGGATGGGGTGACATGGCATGCTGTAATATCCCAAATACTGATATTCTCTAATGTTCTATGATAGGGCTGACTTGCACACTCAATCTCATACAAATTTGCAAAATCACTGTGCATGCAAACTCGCCATGCAAAAATGCCCTAAAATATAGCTGAATTAGGGTTAGGGTTTTGCATAGAGAAATTAACACTTACCACTGATATTTTGGCTGATAATGACTCCAGAGATAGCTGCATGCATAAGGATTCGGATGGGTGGTCTAATAATGCTCTTTTCCTTCGGTGTTACCGCCTTGCAGTATTGTAAAAACTCTCTAGACTGAAGGTGACGTTTTTGTAGGAGGAGAGGTCCGTTCCGGCTGAAACTTTCTGAGCTTGTCTGTTTGCTGATGCTCGAGAGATGGCCTGGCACATGCGGAGGTTTGGCTGCCTTTAAGTGCCCTAGCAAATTGATTAGCAGTTCTGCTGCTCACGCCCCCAATTGATCTGTTTCGCTGATAGCTGCAAACTGATGGCTGATAATCACTGCATACCGTAGGATAGGCTTGCTGAGAAAGATGAAGTTGACATGTAGAGGAAAGACTGGATTTTGTGGTCCCATCGAATCCTTCTGTGTTTTCCTTGCTACTTCTGGCTGCAAAACGTGGATCTGCTACTTACCCTTTGGAATGTGCTGCATCTCCGAATACTGAAATATATGATGAATGCTATGGATAAACTTGGATGATCTATCCCAATAGGAGACTAGGGCAGATATCTCACTGCCGAACCCTCGTTAGCTTAAGACACCGTCTTCAACCCCAACTGCGGCGGTTGCACGCTGTGCTGCTGCTCAAAACCCCAAAATCAATCAACAATAATCATAGATAGTTCCTTTAGTCCCATAACCTTTCTTAAATAGATTTTCATATGCTTTTAGGGTTTGCATGTCACTTTTAGGGTTTATGCTTCACTTTTGCATGCATGCAATTCTAATTTGATGTTGACTTTAATACTGACTAAACAAGGCTTGCATGCTGCGCATGCTTTGGGATATGAACTTTGATGGTCCTCCTTCTACACTGATGACTTAATAATACTCCTAGTGCTATTAGTCCTCAGTTATTCCTTTTTTATAAAAAACAGAACATTACACATGCGACCTTTTTTTTTTCAAATGTTAAGAACCGAACTTTGGTTAAAGTTTAAGGGGATTAGTATGGTTTTAATAATGGATGGTGACGTCAAAGTCTTAAAGGAATTGTAAGCATGAGGTTGATGTGTGGGTTGCACTAGCTAAGGGAGTGGCCCCACTTTGTATCCCGTATTACATGTAAAAAAAACCTTGGGTGTATTATAATACGGTTTTCCATTCCACGCGAATATTTTATGGGTGGAGCTCATGACACTTGCATTCCATACACTCGCGTGAGTTTGGGGATGGCTTGCGATTGGAGTTTTGTGAGGTGGCACCTCTTCCATGCCATCTCTTCAGTTAAACAAGTAATCACCCCTCCGATTTTTGTTGATTGGTTCAGTTCAGTTCAGCTCAACTCCGTTACACTCCGGGTTGATCTTCAGTATTGATGAGCCCCCCCTGGGTCTCTCTTTTCCTATTTAAGCAGGTTACCTCTCCATTGTTCAGGATCAAAAGGTGGAACCTCTACTTGTATACATTGTAATAGTTTTCTTGAGTATTGTGAATAAAAGGTTTTGGAGACAATTTCTGTGTGGGATCTATGGATGTTTGGATGGAGTTTACTCTACATTAGTGAGGTAACCTGTATTTGTTTTCATGCTTGCATATGTTTGGGATTAACCTGCTTTCAGAAAGAAATGGTATTTTTGTAAATATAAAAGGTAATTCTTGATAGGTTACTCTTTTATTGCAAATCGAAGAAGACTATTTGATATATGTATGATTTCATGTTTCGATCTACATTGTTGTTGTAGTCTTTTTTTGGTTTACACAGGTATTTTTTAATCCTCATTGCTAGTGTTGAGAATCTTTTGCAGGAAGCAAAAGCTAGAGTATTGATGAGCAAATGTGCTCTACCTTTCTTTCAGTAAATTGGAAAATAAGCTTTGTCCCTCTGATCTCACCAAGGAGGCGTTTTCTCTCCTTTATTTCTTGCTCTACTCTGGGTCTTTTAACTTTTGATCAACAACTTTCTTAAAAGTTTCTTTCAGTTTCAAATGTTTCCATATTAGATCTAGCATCTAAGGTTATATTAAAGGTAGATCTAATGTCTAAAAGTTTCTATTTCTAGTCTGCTTCAAAGGTACATTAAAATTCTAGATCTAGTTACTTCTCTCTTTTTTCCGCAAGTTTAAAATTTTGAAAATTAAAAAAGCTTGTTGAAGGAGTTTTGTGCATTTTAAAGTTTTATCTAGCATTTTAGTGCTTGACATTTGCTTGCCATTCTTTTCAAGAAGCAAGTAAAGATCCTAAGAAGGAAAGCTTTCTAGCTTGCCTTACTTAGTTGTTTCCTTTTTTTTATAGTCAGTTGTTCCTTAGAATTTTTTTTGTAATTTTTGTATGTTGTCCAAAGACACTTCCAAAGTGTTTTTGGGCATCTTTCACTGACATTAGCTTGCTGGTTTTTAGCAGGCCCATCAAAAAAGAGAAGGAAACTCTGCCTGAAAATACTTTTTTTGGACATCCGGATCTCTTAGGTGGCTTTCCCCTTAGCTGGGCTTATTTTCCTTGTATTTTGTAAGCCTTTGGATCCCAGATAACAAGGACCAAAGAGCATTTATGCTGAAGCATTGTAACCGATTAATAAAAGCAAGTTTGGGTAGGCTCGTTAGTGCTCGCTCCCCATCCCCCCTGGGGGGATTTGTGTCGGTGTCTATTTTTTATGATTTTCCAGCTTTTAGTTAGTTTTATCTTTATTTCCGATTTAGTTGTTTATTTGATCAAGGAAATAAAATAAATACTTACCCACGCTCTCCCAAGTACCCCGAAAGGGTGAAAGAGATTCGTGGTAGGATTAATTAGAAAATATTTCTTTTATTTATTTGTTCTTAATTTTTTAAATCAATCCGACTATTGCTTTCCCGAGTACCCGAAAGGTGAAAGAGACTCTTTGGTCGTCATTTAAACAACTCATTGTCATGTCTCTAATATCCCAAATATTGATATTCTCTAATGTTCTATGATAGGGCTGACTTGCACACTCAATCTCATACAAATTTGCAAAATCACTGTGCATGCAAACTCGCCATGCAAAAATGCCCTAAAATATAGCTGAATTAGGGTTAGGGTTTTGCATAGAGAAATTAACACTTAAAGGTGAAAGAGACTCTTTGGTCGTCATTTAAACAACTCATTGTCATGTCTCTAATAAAACAAACCAAGATTCCTTCCCCGTATGCTCTACACCGCTGCAGCTTGTCTGATCAATTGGCTATATCAGAAAGGGATACAAGTTACTAGATTTAATAGGAAAATCCACACAAGTGATTTTCTCGAGAACTCAGGAGGTTGCAAAGGGTAACTACTACAGAGTCAGGGGGCTACTCCAAGCAGGTTCATCCTCGCCCTGTTGGACATTTGGTATTACTGCTTTAGCACTCAGTTTGAAGGGACTTGACTTGTTGGGCCAAACCCACAATTAACCCATGCCCTTAATTACTCATTACTAATTTTAAAACTGACAAACGAGACAACTGCAATACTTACACGACACAACAACACTCCACTTTTACAAGCACTCCATATTCATCGGCACTGGTCTGTTTTACTTTCAGTGCTTAAATCAATTATTGCAAAATGTCGTGAATGGTGCCTACATTGTCAGATGTTGTTGATGTGATCTCTTTCTTGCAAAAGTCCATTGTGTTATTTTATCCATTTCATATTAACTCCTAGAATTAATTATTTCTCTCGTAGAGTAAAAACCCTAGATTTTACTTTTCATTAGGGTCCACCCCCCTTGGCTTTGCTAGGAGTTGGCCTAGACGGAGGAGCTGAGTATCAGGTGACAGCACTTGGCTCGAGCTTGCCCCCAAGGTCGCACCCAGTGGCTTGAAGATTTCTGCCACATTACCCGAGGTGCGAATTAGGTGGCAACACACAGTCAAATGAAGGAATATTCCACTGCCAGAAGAAGTATCAACACATTTATTGTATGAGGGGCATCATGATTCATACCTTCCCCAATCAATAGTCCCAGAATATAGGATTTGTACAATTGTGAATTTCCCAGCTGGGTGCACTCTTGAAAGCATCTTGTATTTTGCACGTATATAGAGGCTTCGTAATTGACAGTTTAAGACATTTTTTATGAAAAGCTGCCATCTTAAGTGCTATAAATTAGTGATCTCTGTTTATACGAGGGCATCGATACTCCATGAAAGATAGCTTTGTATACAGTTGTTTTTGATAATAATAATCTATTTTCAAGGTCATGGCCTATCTAGAGACCAATTTGGTGTATGAGATCTGCTTGTTTGTGGGACAAGGGTCCTCTCTCCGTGCAGCGATTTGACTACTTAAGTCTATGGAGGTGTACATGCCCCACTCTCCTCTGGATTTGAACCTATGACCTCCTAGGAACACATTTTATTAATCGTTAGGCCCACTCAGGCTGTACTTTCTTTTTATTTTAAGTTCATAGCCAAGCCGGACACCAAATTGGTGTATGTGACCTGCTTGTTTGTTGGACAAGGGATCCCCCTCCACGCAATGATTTGACTGCTAAACTCTATGAAGGTGTACATACTCTACCCCCCTCCAGATTTGAACCTATGACCTCTTAGGAGGAAACATATGTTCTTAACCGTTAGGCCTACTGAGGTTGTACTTTTAATAATTATTAATAATAATCTATTTTTAAGGCCACAACCAAGCCAAACATCAAATTGGTGTATAAGACCCGTTGTTTGTGGGACAAGGGACCCGCCTCCGCACAGCGATTTGTCTTCTAAAGTCTACGGAGGTGTACATACCCACCCCCTCCAGATTTGAATTTATGACCTCGTAGGATGAAACACATGCTCTTAACCACCGTTTTGGTGATTTTGTTCATAGAATTTGTACTTTGTTTTGTATTTCCTTTTATTGTTGTGAATTTGATGCAATTTATGAAATTACATACTAGCTGGTTAATTATACTACAGAGCTGAGTAGTTGTATGCCTGCACATGAGACTCTAAGACGTGCGAATGCTGTGAACAACAGTATAGTATAATCCGCAGATGCTGAAGTTCATATTGATTTGACTTCAAAGATCAGAGTATAGTTTGATATCCTGGAGTGTAACCAGATTGTAGTTTTTTGAAAGAACAAACCGTTTGCTGTAGCATAGAATAGAATTCTACTTCCTGTAGCTTCCACTGTGTTTAGAATAAACAGCAGCTCGATTTCTTATAGTATAGTTCTGATTCTCTGTCTTGAAGCGTTCTTTAAATTCAGTGTGATGTAAGTTCTACTCTGTATAGAATAAAGTAGAGACAGATTCCTATAACATAAAAACTCTCGTGTTAACCTGTGTAATTATAAATTACCTGTGCTTGATAGTACAGACAATAACCGTAATCCCCAGTGTTGTTTGCATAGATCGCCGGTCACAATTCCTTGTAATATATCCTCCAGATTTCTAAAATCACCTTAAGTCTATTAATCTAACAGCTAGTTGTAGTATATAGAGAGACAGCGCAGGCGTATAATCTCAGCATGTCATTCCTTGTATAATAATATAAGTCCTTTGAAATAAAGTGAATGTGTATATAGTTAGGATATTCATAACTCGATATCTGGGTAAAAATAACATATGTGATGTTGATGATTCGATAAAGGTTCATAAGATATTAGCACTTTTTTTTAACAGAAACTGTAAAGTATTTATATAATTAAAAAGGGCTGTGCACAGCCATTCAGTACAATGCCTGTGAAAAACTGAAAAAGGAAGCTGAGATAGAGTATCTACAAAAACTGCTATCCGAGATGAGAACCATCTAATGCCGACATGATAATTCCTACTGTGCATTACAACTGAAGTAGAGTATATGCATATGAACTGCTGGTTCAAGATAATACAAAAATACATAAACAAAGCAGTGGGAACTATTTTGATTTGCCTGGGAACCCCACAGGCCGGGTGACTGGAAATTCTTCCATTGGCTGAGCTGCTTCTCCAGGACGATCTTGGCAATGGCTGCATTGGTTCATTTGGACGAGTTTCTGAAGGTCTTCCTGGATGAAATTAACTGTGCCCATCAGCTCTCTAAGGTCTCTGTCGTGATCATCTATGCGGGAGTCATGGCAGCTGATTTGGTAGGATACATGGCGCATGTCAGAAACCATATGTTTCAAGTCCGAAGGCATCTCCCGGTTATCCGAGATACCCACTGCAACATAATCCGCGAGCCCGCGAATGTGAAGCTTGAGGTCATCCTGACATGCCTTAAGGTTGGAGTACCCAGAGCTTGAGCCTTTGGTTTCCATTGAATTTCGTGTGAGCTGTGGAGACTTGACCGGCGAAAGCTCTATTGAAATTCAGAGTTGAAGGGGAAGGCGTAATACTATCTACTGCAAGAGCCACTGCACAATGCAAAATGTTGTTATCGACTTCGACTGTGATTGTGGAGGAGGTTGCAACGTGCCTTTCCACTTCCAACACCGAGAGAGCTATGGAGGAGCCTGCGTAGGAAGGCTCTATGCCTTCGACAGAAGGTTTCAAATGCAAGCACAAGAGAGGAGAAGAGTTTAAGTGAAGGCCGGAGAGCTCCGCGCCATCGACAAAAGGTTTCAAATGCAAACTCGGGAGAGGTGAAGAGTGCAAGTAGAGGCAGGATAAACCAGCAAGGAGGAGCTCACAACCATCTAGCGAAGGATCCAGGTGTGGAGTATGAGGGGGAGAGGCGTTCAAATGAAGTCGAGAGTCCATGGCGTGTGTGGAGGAGTTGGCTATCACGGAGGGAAAGGACGGGGAGTTAAGGCAGGGAAGGAAGGGAGGCCACACGTCGAAGGGAAAGCCACAGATCCGACCAAGGAGGGGCACGCTGTTCAAAGTGACTTGCGATGAGGAGGGTTGAGTGCATGAAAGGGGGGAGGTTAGGGGATAAACTTATGAGCGACCCTTTGATTGTTAAATAACATAGAACCTTGGGGTAGTGAGGCCCCTTTATTGGCCAAGGTGTCTGCAAGGGCATTATTCGATCTGAGCATGTGGAAAAAGGTGGTGCGAGAGGAGAGGATTATATGAGATATTCTATCGTAGTACTTTCTGCAATTGATGGATCTAACGGAGTAACCCGAGCACATCTTTAGGATGACGTGACGGGAGTCCCCAAAGACAAGGAGATTTGAGATGGATCCTCGTTGCTTAATCTATCATTTCAAGGCCTTGTAGGAGCGCTAGTCATTTCGCCTCATTGTTTGTCTTGTGTCCAAGGCACCATGCGAAGGTCTTAACTATTTGTTCTCTAGAGTCAAGGATGACCCCTCCCGCACCTGCCTCCTCGGGGTTGCCTCTTGAGGTACCGTCAAAGAAAAGAGTGAGAATTCTGCACTTGTCTCCATTGGGCAAAGTCATCAGGATTTTTCTGGATTTCCTAGGCAAGGATGGCCTGGAAATGTTTGGATTGAGGGGAGCTTTGATGGAGAAAAAGGCTGCACCACTTTGATTCATTATTTGAGAGGTCCTCTGTGGAGGGATAACCAATGCCTTTTGAGGGCAACTTTTCTAAGATCATGTTGATTACCTTTGAAGCAACTTGATTCGGGGTTGTTTTCTTTCCTTCAAAGATGATTCCGTTCCTAGCCAATCAGAGCTGTCGACAAAGATTTTTGGGAATGGTATTCGAAAGTCTCGGCAAGATGGGTCTTTTTTTGAGAGTTCCTGGGAAGAGCGAGTTCCAGGCTATTAGAAGCTGCTTTGAATGATCTGGAGGGTTAAAACGTGGGTAGAGGACATTCATAATACATCTCCAAACTTGGGAGCAGACCCTGCATTGGAGGAAGAGATGTGAGGTTGTTTCCGAATGAGAATTGCATAGCACACATCTGGAAGGCCCTTCGATTCCTCTCCTGCTAAGGTTGTCCGCTGTGAGGAGTTTGTTGTGCATTAAAAGCCAAAAGAAGAAATTAACTTTGGGTATGCAGTCTGAGCTCCAGACCTTTTTCCAAAGGCTTGGCGGAGTTTGGTTCATATTGGTCTCTAAGAGCCTGTAACCTTCTTTCACTGTGTAGATGCCCTTTCGACCCTAGCCAATGATGTCCTTAGTCTGTTTGTGGGTGGAGGATTTCCCATGCAGAAGCAAGAGGAAAAGATCGAGAGCATGGTTGAGATGCTGAGGGTGGTGAAGGGTTTTCCAACTACACCAAGTACCAGACCTATCCCAGCTAGAAATGTTGTAGAGCGTGAAGAGGCCATTGTCGCTGGTCCATTTGGAGAAGTCTTCGAGGGAGGGAATGGAGGATAAAGGGGGTTTCTCGAGGATTCTGTCTGACCAGATCCTAATCTTTTTCCCATTACCAGGGATCCAATAGTACTCTTTTTTTATAAGGTTGATCGAGTTTTTACATAGCTGCCAGATGGATGTTCCTTTACCGTCCCAATTATTGTTCAGAATCTTGGATCTTGGCTTCTTGTTGTATTTCTTCCTTATGACCTCTTTCCACCAATCATTGTTCCCAGTTGCCATCCTCTAGATGAGTTTGGCCCCTAATGTTAGATTTTTATCATTCAAGCTAGCATTATCTTAGGATCTTTAACTGAGAGAATAACATGCACAACAATAAACACAAGAGACAAGAGACACAAAGAATTCTCCTTGGGGAAACCATAAAGGAGAAAACCCCGCAACTTCCTTAGAGATAGAATGAGCACCAATGGCAGCAGTAAAACCCGAAAACATAAAAGATGATCTCCATAGCTTGTTCTCTCTCTCACACTTGAGAGAGCTTCTCCTCTCTCACTCATGCGCCCCAATGAGTGAGTGTGTGTGTGATAAATAGAGAGGCTCACTCTCTATTTATATTCTTTCGTTCACTTAATGTCCACTTTAACATGTCGGCCCCACTTAACAATTACTTACTAGAGCCGACATCTCTAGGAGAGTCTAATAACCCTAGTGCCCCACAACTGTGGGGACTTTGCCCTCCGATCAACAAGGAGGGTTAACCTTGACACAATTGTGGGGACTATTGCCTCGACTTACAATGGAGGGTTAAGCTCAATGACTTTACATGACTTGTTACATTATTGAATCTCCCGATTGGAACATCGGGGCATGACATGACTCAATTACATTATAGATACTTCTTGGAATAAACATCGGGGTACAATACATAAGATATACAAGTGAATACATTCCGAAGTTACAAATACATCAACAGCTAAGACTTTGTTCATTTGTTCCGGATCTCTCATTCCAAGCCCCCCTTTGAGTTTGGGAGCTTTGGCTGTAGTCCAGTTTACCAGGTGAAATTTTTTGTTTTGGACTTTCCTCCCCGCGAAAGGAATTTCTTGATTTCCAAGCTGATGCTGTTCATTACCGTCTTAGGAGTTAAAATCATTGAGCTGGAGTAGATTGGGTAGGAGGATAGGACTGAATGGATCATGGTGGATTTCGCGACTAAATTTAGCCATCTAGATCTCCATAAATGGATTTTGTTTTTGAGTTTTTGGATGATAGGCCTCCACATCGAAGAAGAGATGGAATTTTTCGATATGGGCATTCCCAGATAATTGAAATGGGTCCAATCGTGGTTCACTTTTATCCTTAGAATTTGGGAGATATCTCGAAGAGTTTTGGCATTGCAGTTCCATCCATAAAGCCAACATTTATCTAGATTAGCCTTGCTGCCTGAGGTGCGAAGGAAAAGGTCAAGGGAGAGTTTGAAGTTTTTGGCAATCTGAAGAGAGGAATTTCCCAAGGGGATGGTATTGTTGACGAAGAAAGCGTGGTTGATGGGTTGGATTCCAACAGAGTAGGATAGGCCTAGGACGGTTCCGTCCAAGAGGAGCCTGTGGAGTCTTTTGCTTAGGGAATCAACCACGAGGATGTAGAGGAAGGGGGATAAAGGGAAGCCTCTCTTGATAACTCGTTTTGCTTTGAAGAAGTCAGAGGGTCTTCCATTGATTAGGGGGGCGATCCATGGAGAGCTAATGCAGGCTTGGATCTATCTGGTAAAGAAAGGGGAGACACAATACTTTTCCATGATCAAAAGGATGAAGCCGTGCCTTAAATTATCGAAAGCGTTAATAAGGTCGAGTTTTATAGCCATACCTACTTCACGCTGTTTTAAACTGGAGTGTATAGCCTCTTCGACGAGGAGAATGTTGTCGTTAATATACCGACCTGCAATGAAACCACCTTGGTTGGGTGAGATGAGATTGGGGATGACAGACTTCAGCCTTAAGGAAAGAATTTGGCAAAAATTTTGTAAGAGGCATTGCAGAGGGATATGGGGCGGAAACGTTTGATGGAGGTGGGGTTTGACTCTTTGGGGATGAGGGCTAGGATGGTGGAGTTGGTGGCCTTGCCCATTTTTCCTTTGGACTGGATCTAGGAGATGAGCCGGATTAGGTCTTTTTTGATTATATGCCAACACATTCTGTAAAAACGGATAGAGAAGCCTTTTGGCCCTGGGGGTTTGTTTGGGTGTAGGGTCTAGATAGCCTTCTTTATTTCAGCTTTAGAGATGGGGGCTTCCAGAGTTTCAGAGTCTTTTGGACTAATGAGAGTGGGGGTATTTGAGATCATATTCACCATATCGTCCTGAGTTGTTTCCTCTTTTGCACTGTAAAGATTCTCAAAAAAATTCCGTACCTCAGACGTGATCTCGGCTTGGTCTTTGATTGTGGTCCCATCTTCCTTTTTGAGTTCTTTTAAAGTGTTCCTCCTCTGCCTCTCCTTATGTTGGTTTTGATAAAACTTGGTATTTTGGTCCCCTCCCTTTAGCCAGGGATTTTGGGATCGCAGCCTCCAACCTTCTTCCTCCTTCCTGGCTATGAATTGGATTTTCCTTTCAAGCTCTAATTCTTGGTCTAGGAGATCTCTGGCTATTTCTTCCTGCTCCATTTTTCCTTGTAGGATTCCTAGTTGATTAACAAGCTCTAGCTTCTTTTTCTTTGGCTCTTGGTAGTGTTTAGTGACCCAGAGTTTGAGAGCGATCTTGACTTGCTTGAGCTTTTGCTCCCAAATATAGCTAGGGGATCCAATTATGAAAGTACTCCAAGTGTTTATAATGATAGCTAAGACGCCCTTCGAGGGAGCGGGCCAAGCTTCCCAATGTTCGAGAGAAAAAAGCAAAGAGGTTTATGATTTGAGGCTGCAGATATCAACATCTTGGACTCAGGAATTACCAATTTTTTTAAGAAGGGGGTACTTACTAGGATTTGATCAAGCCTAGCAGCTATGTGCCCCGGGCCGAGCCTTTTGTTGCTCCAATTATATTTTCCGTTTTTTGGCTTGATGTCAATCACACATCAAGCCCTAGAGAGAAATTAGGTCTTCCAACCTTTCCCCATATGGATCTCGGATTTTAGATCCTCCTCGTCTTTCCTCCGCCGAAATGGTGGCATTGAAGTCACCAACTATGATGCATGGGAGATGCTTCTTTCCAGTACTCTGATCCTCCAAGGCGTTCCAGAAAGCATCTTTGCTTTCCTGGATAGTGGGTCCATAGATGTTCCCGACCTAGAGAACCTCATTGGTTTCTTTGTCTTCTAGTTCAACAAAGAGCCAGTTCCTATTTTCAATAGGAGAGCGCAGTGAGTATCTTTCCTTGTCCCACCAGGTGAGTAGGCCCCCTGAGGCTCCAATGGCACTGAGTGCTTTTCCTTCACCTCTGGTCCAAATTTTTCCCATTGTTAAAAGACTATCTTTTGCAGTCTTTTTTGTCTCTTGGATGATGAGGATGGAGTTAGCTTCCATTGATTTAAATCTTTTGATAGCTTCTAGCTTTTGCCGACCTCCTAATCCTCGACAGTTCCAGGAGACAAGCTTCATTATTTCTTTGGGGGGGGGGGGGTGAGGCGCCCTATCTCTTCTTTCTTCATCGGCGTTGGTTAGATACTTACTGGCTAGTGTGTTTCTGACTAAGAAGTCTAGGTTGGACTGCTTCCCTACCGCTTTTTCCCTGGCTGCTTCTTGTTCCCTAACGACCTTGTTTGATTTTCTTCCCTTTCTGACTTGTGGTTCTTGGTCTTCAAGAGTGCTCTCTGACGTTTCCTCTGTTTGCGCTCTTGCCCTGGATCTGGTGACTGATCCTCCGGAGTTCGATGAGGAATCTGCTCTTGCTTTTGGGTGGGTTTGAGCAGGTATAGGCTGAGCCATAAGGTCATCATGGTCGATTTGTGGCGGGTTTTCTTTTGGATCCAAATCTTCATTGGTGTTTGGCGTGTCTTCTGCTGCCCTCGTTTCCTCTTCTTCATTGTCTTCACTTGCAAGAGCTTGAAATTTATTTTTGGCGCTATTCGTGGCCGAGGCGGGGTGTGCTTGCTAAGGTGTGGTCCTGGCGCCTTTCCATCGATTGACTTCATTCCATCCTTCTGTAGGAGCCTCATTTGTGCTGGGCCTTGATGGCCTTTTTGGGCAGAATTTTGCGAAGTGCCCATATTCATGGCAGACTTTGCACTTGAAAGGGATTTGCTCATTGTCCACTGTCTGCAGATGATTACAACCATCCATTGAGAGATTGATAGCCTCTGGGAGACCTTTCTCCAAGTCCATTTCAACACAAATCCTAGCACAGGAGAACATAGGGGCCTTGGGTTCCGATTTATCGATTTATTTTCCCAAGGTATTTCCGATTAGGCGGAAGTCCTCATCGTTCCAACAATA
Organism: Pseudotsuga menziesii; assembly: GCA_001517045.1. Classification (NCBI taxonomy): domain Eukaryota; kingdom Viridiplantae; phylum Streptophyta; class Pinopsida; order Pinales; family Pinaceae; genus Pseudotsuga; species Pseudotsuga menziesii. Next base: position 784,807 of record LPNX011183410.1, read on the forward strand.
CAGGGGAAGGTGGGGGAGCTTAACCCAGATTGGAACTGCCGTGGGAATGTCTTTCTCAGGGTTGAAAGAGAGATCCCATTTGTTGAGGTACATACCTCTAGGCCCCAAGAAGGTCTAGGTCTTCCTTCTTCTCGAAGAGAAATACGAAGTAGCCCTTTCCGCAGAAGATTTGCTGAACTTCTCCTTGGATGAGAGGTCTCCAGTTTTTGCTAAGCCAGATTTCTATGGACCTAGGGGACGGGCAAAGGCCCGTGAACATTCCTATGAGACCTTTTTCAGCAAGGGTGATGACTTTGCGCTTGGAGGCTACGGAGGAGAGCTTTACGTCTAGGATCTCAGAGTGCTTTACAAAACGCGAGGAGGGGAGGGAACCAGCAGAGGGGCGGGCCTGTGAAGCCATAGTACGCCGAAAACGGGCGTTGAAACTCGATCCATCAGGATCTGGAACAGGATGATCCATGGAAGGCAACCGTGAAGCCACCATCGACGGCGGCGAGGCTGGAGCGAAGGAAACCCTAGCGCGGCAGAATTCTGGAGCTTCCAAGACACCTTACGATTTGCACCTTAGTTTCCAAATTACTTACTATTAATAGATATTAACACTTGTTAATAAAGGACTTTCACTTTATTGAATGGTATTATTATTATTATTTTTTTAAATCTTTAAACTTTGGTTATCTAATAGGATAGTTGCATTACATTACTTTAATATTTTCATTACGATATGTTGTAACTATTTAAAATATAATTCCATTACTTTATTTTTTTAACCTGTGATATTTTCATTACTTTATTTTGTAAATAATTTAATAGGTTAGTTATATTAGTTTATTTTATTAATAGTCATTTTACTTTATCTTGTTATCTTCAATATTTTGTAAATAAATTGTCAATGCTTTGTAATATTTGTTGGTTACAATAGTATAGTGTAAATATTTAGTTAATTGCGCAAGTAATTTATAAATAATTTTAACCTTTTCATATCTACGGTATCTAAGTTGCCACGAAACTTGGGTACGGGTACGGGGACGGGGACGGGTACGGGTGCGGGGACGCCACTTTTTGAAAAAGGGTACTTGGGTACGTCGGGGGTGCTGTATATATATATATATGCCATAGTCACATCATACATGCATATAGATTTCTTCATAAATTATGAATCATGATTCATAATTATAAATTCTCTGATTATTTGAACAGCGAATATTCAGATTGAAAATTTGAAACATAAAATTTGATAAATCATAGAATCAGTAGATATCAATTAGAAGACTGGAAGTTACAAAAAAATTGATAAATCATTGTACCAGGCAGCTGTAACAGAGAATCAAACTCAGACATGAAAGTACACTTGAAATCTTATTTTAAACACCTATTTGTACTGCTGTTACAGGCAATAAAAAAATTGAAAATTTCCTGCGTTGATGTGAATGTATTTCTCTATATTAAATACATACGTATATTTTTTATGTGCATATTTGGTAGTCAAATTATGTTCCATGAGTGCTGAACACAAAACCATAAAAAAATTCATTGTAAATCAATGTAAAATCAATCTACTAGATTTGGACAATATTAAGTGGAATTTGAACAGTGTTGCAAAGTGTTTGACATAAGTCCTGAATCAGACTCCATACGTAGTTAGCAAAAAATTAGTTCAGATTTGGTGGCGGGTCTTTACATTTTCCCCAATGAATTGCATTTTATTGAGTCGGTCGTACCCCTGGAGTACCCAAACATGGGGTACGAAGTACCATCTCTCCTATAAGTACCCCTTTTTTTATAACGGAGTCTCGGGTACGCGGACCAAGTATGGGGTACGGCAGGAGACGTACCCTATGAGTACCCAAGTACCCGGTACAGGTACGTGTACCCTGGCAACATAATACGGTATATACTTGAACACTGTTGTATATAAATTCATCGCAGGCAAACCATGGTAACCAGTTAAACTCAAGCAACTTGCTCTGTACTTCAATACCAGTGTCTCACAAACTTATTAGGAGCCTTGGGTTGATATTTTATTGAGCCAGTGAACCTTCCATTCGGTGATCCTTCGGATGCATATAAAATCATTGTCATTCCCTGTCTTCCATAATTGAAAGAACACAAAATTTTCTTGAGACCTGAAACAAAGAACATTGTCAAAATTGAAGGATTTATTTGACTGGAGCTGGAAGGAAATTGTAATAACTCTTGCTACTAGATACTTGGCATCACGACCAAGCTCAATTTGAGCAAATGCCTGGTTGATGTAATATGTCAAGATCCTCCACTGTCTACATATTACACATTCCTCAGAACTGTGTTGGAAGAATGGCAAGATACCATCTAGAAATCCTCTTCAAACTCGGAGGCAAGCTTGTTCATCTTAGTTTCAATATTGGCTGCTACCTTTGTCTGCTGTTGCTTCCCTTGGCCCTTCTTGTTTGGACACTAAGATGCATAATGTCTGTAATTATGACATATGAAGCACTTGATCTTACTCAAGTCCTTCTTCCTTGGCTGTGAGGTTGACTTCTCACTATTTCCCTTGTTGTTGGTTGGGTTTTTTATCTTTGCCCACCTTTGTTTGACCAAATAGGGCATGTTCATTGTCACCACCCTTCTTACTAGTCTTTGACTCCATCCGAGCCACCTCTTGGATACAATCATCCCATAATCTTTCAAAGGCAAGTAGATGCTCACTAGCACATATGCCTTGGACAAATGTTTTCCATAAGGCTGAGAATCCGTTCAGTGCGATGTTTACTAACTTTGCATCTGCAATCTCATCCCCAATTGTTGCAAGTTGATCATGAATCTGCATGACCTTCATCAAGTAACTGGCAACTGTCTAATCTAGTCATTTCTATGGCTCTGAGTCTATTATGCAATATCATCTTTTTGTTCATTTTCTTGCTTTGCTAAAGTCTAACCAGGGCATCAAACATGTCCTTTGCCGTCTTTTTCTCGGATATGCGAGGGGGCAAATGATTTTTTATAGCATCCATGATCATCCGCTTGGCCTTTGCTTCCTTTTTCTTATGAACTGCCAAATTAGGTGGATTTGTCGGCGGGGTTACATCATCCTTGACAATATCCCAGAGATCTTTCTATTCCAACAAGAGAGACTCTGGCTTTCCAAGATAGGAAATTTGAGGCAACTTCCAATCTGTCTTCGAATTTGAGGCTCACTGATGTAATCTTTTAGATATAATTCACAAACTCTGAAAACCCTCTAATTGCTAGTCCTTGTTTTTGACAGTTGATCTATAGCTGTAAACCCTTGAGATTCTCAGTCAGAACCTGTATCTTTGATACCATGTAAAGTTTCCAATGCCTTGGTGATTGTTTTCCTTATGCTCTCAATCAACTCAATTAATTGCAAAATTTAATTAGTGCAGAAATTTAAATTCTAAACATAGCATTAACCACACAACTGGAAACAGTAAATAGTGGAAGCATAAAACAAATTCACACATACAGATAAGTTCTCATTCCTTTGTCAAAGTTTCAAAGCAACCTCCATAGTCTGCTTAAAACCAGCAGTTGCAATGTAAGCAAGTAATCTTGAACACAGTTGTATGGGCTACCTGAGAGAGGTACGACTTGCTGAAAAAGCAGGAAAACAACAACAACTGAAAACAGAAGCAAGGCTGCTCTACGACATTTTTGTACAGACTATATGGCTGGTGCTATGTGAACTGTACGGCTGCTGCTGTACGACATGTACATATTGTTACATCTTGATTTAGCACCCAAGTGGAAAAGTCTTAATGCATTAGTGCTATCAAGAGCAACTTTGGAAAGAAGCACCACCGTCACCACAACGCTAATTTCCCAATTTTAGGGCAGTTCTCAAGGCCAAGGGAAAGTTCCCTATAGGTTGATTTGGATGTAATTGATTGTTTTGAGTTATATGAGTTGTATTTAATCATCCAACCAAATGAAAATTTCCACAACATAACAAAGAATTATTTAGTCAATGTAAGATAGAATTTTCAACCAAATGAAAATTTCCACAACATAACAAAGAATTATTTAGTCAATGTAAGATAGAATTTTCAACCACCCTTAACCAAATAAACTTCAAGTATTCTTGCTGTTATATGTTACTCTTTCCATAATTCAAATATAACCACTTAGTCAATGTCCAAAGTAGATTTAGCAAGTAAAATCAATATTGCTGCTGTCCCACTTGTTTCTGCCAAACACAAATTTTCCATAATTTATTTGCTGCTGTCCCACTTGATTTTGCAGGCAATAAAATTTTAATAGAACCCAGATTTAAGGAGAAAGGTGAGTGCAAAATATTTTAGGTGCATAAATCTGAATTTTAGAGTACTAGATTGGCCTTAAAATTTTTCATAAATTAAAATACTTGCAGTAATATTTTTCAGAAATCAAAATTTGCAATTTTTAGTTGATAAAAATTACTAAATTTTCAAAAAGTTCAAGGTCTAGTGTTTATAAATTTCAGTAGTTAAGTCTAGCATAAATCCCTTGGAGAAAATATGAAGAAATTTGATATTTTGGGCTGTTTTTCAGCAAATAAAAATGCAAAAAATTAAATTAAGCAAATCTAACCCAAGGAAATTAGCTAAATTATTCTAAAGTTTTTTGGGAGTTTTTGAGATTAAATCTATTCTAGAAATTACTTCAAACTATTCTATAAAATAAGATTTACCCTAAAATGCATGGAAATGAAGATGTTTTGGTAGTGTTTTTTGGTTGAAGAATTTAGAGAAGTGACTAGTGCCTTTAAAGTTTAAACCCCTGGGCTATGGGGTCTTGGGATCAAGTCCTCAAATATTCCAAGAAACAAGACAAATACCTATCCCAAACTATTGAAACTCCATGCAAATTTTCACCAAGGGAGGGTGGTTTCTATGACACACCTCCATCCTATGGGAGGGTGGTTTCTATGACACACCTCCATCCTATGCCCTAGCTTGCGCAAATTGATTTGCAGTTCTTTCTAAGATATCCAAACCACAAACAAACAACAAAGTTAAACCAGAAAACCACAAAGTTATTCCACTCAAGCAAATTTATCCTTTTAATCAACTAGGAGCATAAACCTTACACTGATAAAAATAGCATGTTACCTCAATAAGATATCACCAAGTTGTGTCAATCATAGAAGAAGAAGAAATCCCAATAGACAACCTTTGGATGCAAAGTGATAATATTTCTCTCCAATGCTCAACGAGTCAACAACAATGAGAATGAGAAATGAGCTCTCTTATATAGGAGAAAAGCTGAACTTCCTCTACAATAAAATAATAATAAAAGTGCCAAACCCCTAGATTTCGCCTAGGAACTCTCCAAGATAGAGCCAATATACATAAAATAAAGCTCAAACCCTGAAAGAGAGAGGGTGCTCCCATCCAATCATGGCCAAAATTTGGTAAATAATACAATAGATGGCCCAAGAAAGAGGGCGCTACATCATAAATGCTTCAAGATACGACAACAAGCCCCAACAACCTAGGGCGACTTGATTAAAGAGGATCAAACTCACACATGTGGTTGGAAATGGTCCCCAAGTGGGACGTCAGCCTCAAAACATGTAATGCCCTCCTTAGTAATGAGAGCGCTAGCCTCCATAATGATGCCAAGTGTGGAGGAGGGCCATTCCAAGGTCTAAATCCTCGAACACCCTCCTCTAAATGCTCAAACAACCCTAAAATCAAGTGTTAGATTGTGGGATGGCTCCATGAAGTAGGCCCAATGGTCCTCAAGTAACCTCCACACATCATCTCAATGGTCCACATGTGTAATGCTAGGTCCAAATGTGTGGGGGGATGGGTCAAGTACGAGCCCTCATCATGCTAGAGAAGGTGACGTCGCCCCTCGTTGTGTTAGGAAACATGACATAAGATCATCCTCAAGTGTAGCGCTCCATAACCATCCAACAATCCAACATACCAATCAAGTAATAGCATGTGTGCAAATAAAATCTCTCTAGTGTAATAAAGTTAACCATTATTAAAACTTAGGCAAATGCTCATTTAATATGAATATACTACATAAGATACATATCACAACCACACCTGTTCTAATAACTCAATGATTTATAATATTCCATCCATCTAGTCTAACATTATTGTAACCCTTAAAACCCTTTTACATGGGAGAGTCCTAAGCCAACATGCATAGCATAGCTTATCTAAGTCAAGTGAGGGTACATGAGGTGAAGTATGTACATAGGGAAGAAAGGGGGTCTTTGTGAAATAACCATCCTAGTAACATGAATGTGTTGGTCTATCTCTAACTTTCAAGAGTTGAGATTTTTAGATGTTTCTTCCACATGTGTGCCTATTAAGTGCTGCAATGGGTTATCCATCCTTACGCCTTCATATGGCGATTCCTTTATTTTACTTTTTCTTTGATATTTCATTCATTTGCATTTCATTTAACCCTTTCATTGGCTTAGTCCCTTTTTCTTTAGATGTGGCTTTGGTAACGTGGAACAAGAAAACCTAGCTTTTGCAATGGGGAGTATCTACCATGAAATTTTGCATTTTCATTTTTAGCATTTAATTCATCAGTAAATCCTTTTTGGAGCGTACGAGACTCTTTTATCTTTATCTGAGGCATTCATACATTGTGATTGGAATAGTAATGAGACCATATGTTATTACTAGTGACAGATCATTCACAAAGGGGACTAATGGAGGGGATGGGTGAATGGCTAGCGAGGTGAAAAATGGCTTGGTAAAGAATTATGAAATGGATGGAAATTACTTGACTTGGTTCACCAAGATACAAATCAACATTCGTGTTGACACACTTATTAAGTTAAAAGAATAACACTGATGTTAGACTAAGAGACGAGCAACAATTTAAGTATATGAGCCACCAAGGTTAGACTAAGAAACGTGTAACAATTTAAGTATATGAGCCATTATAGAAGCATGCATGTAACATTTCATGTTGACATATCATCATATCAGAAAAACATGCTAAGAGTAAATGAAGGTTAGAAAATATTATATCACTAGAGGATCAAGCACTATCTCCAACTGGGCACATCAAGGCACATGGACCATCTGACAAAGTTGAAGGACCTCTGACCAATGATCTATGGTGAAGCCACATATCTCATCTAGAGCAAAAACTAATCAAAATCATCCCTGCTGAAAAAAGGGGTAACGATAACACATATCTTTATGGATCAGCTATATAGGCTCCTCTTTCTACTTGAATTTGTCTGCTCTATCTCCTCTGGTCGCTTCTCTATTTGATTGTCAATTTTGTCTGAATCTTTCTGTCTTGTTTGTATTAATTCTTTGTTGGAAAAGCCTGATCTGCCAAAATCCTAATCTCATCTTGAGATGTACAACTGAGATTAAATCTAAGTTACTACTACTAGTGTATTAAATACACTATTAGATTTCTTAGACTATGTAAATGGAAAAACATAAAATATCTCAATTATCCTAAGTGAATTACAGCATAGAAATAGTTGCCCACTTTTCCTATGTGGTTACTTTTGAAATGTATTGGATCACTTCTTGCACGTTCACGTTAAACTTGTCCAAGAAGTTCATGTTTGAGCTACATTTCTCAATAGGGCTTGGGCATCTATAATCCAAGCTTTCCCTTGTCGTGATCTATAACCCAAGCTAGCCCTTCCAGCATCCAAACTAGTTCTGGTGATCTATGACCCATGCTTGCCCTTCCAACACCCAAAGTCAATAATCGGAATTCTAGAGCATCAACAAAATTAGATGGTAACTATGTAGATCCCATTTTGGTTTATTCCTCCTCACGGTAATTCTAGGTTTGCATTAAGGATAAAAGATTTACAAACCTTGATTAGGATGAATTGGTTTTGCTACCAAACACTACATTGCATACATTAAGAGGCATTGCATCGACTTCTATTTCATCAATAAAATTTCCATTGATAGCAAATCGAGCTTGCATTGCTTCATAACTATTAAAGCTACATATTTATTCACCCAACCCAAAGGGTATGGATGAGGGTGATTATACATCGCTAAACCAAGCTTACTTACCAGGTCCTTTATAATGAGGCCGACTTGTGAACCAAAATCTTGGCATGGAATAACTTTGTTCATCTACTTATTTTTGTGATAGAGGCTACTTAGGTTTGTCTTCTTTTGAATTGTTGTGCAAACAATCTTTTTGTCCACATCCAAGCTACTTTCTATCTCCTTTTCCACTTCAACTAGAAGATTCTTCTTCTTGCATTGGTCGTACTTGTGCCCCCTAGGATTCAACTCTATATGCACTTTCAACATTTTTCTTCAATGTGACCATCAATATTGCAATTGTCACAACGGCTATTAGGGTCCTTGCACATGTTTATTTGTGACATTCTTCTTATTTTTTGCTTCTTCTCACTCTTATTGGGAGCTCCATGATGGTTTGACTGCTTTGAACCACTTGACTGCCCCTTTTTCTTGTTATGTTCAATGTACTAGTTCTGTACATAGGCCTCATCTATGGTCTTGGGCTTGAATAGCATAACTTGCATCCATATGTGGCTGTGAAGGCCCGTGAGGTACTTGATGACTAAGTTGGGGTTATTTGGATATCTCCCTTATTGAATGGCTTGCTTTCAGAGCTTTGTAGTATACTCATGTACACCTTGTTCTTGCCTTTGCTAGTAGTGATGCTACCAAATTCCTTTGGTCCTCTCCGTACCTATTAAGCTAAAATTGGGACTTGAGGAGGCCTTTGAATACCTCCCACTTAGTTTTTGGAGGGTCTTCCTCAGCCTAGGGGACTTTGCATGCTTTTCCAACCAAGTTTATGCATGGCCTTTGAGCTTGAGTGTGGAAAAGCTATATGTTGGGTGCTCAGGAAAGGAGAGGTGGGATCCAACCAACACCTCTTGTTTCATTGTTAGGTATTGAACCACATTAGGGAGAGGAGAAAACTACAAGTTAGTAGTTGGGAGACTATATTCCAAGAGGACCATGTAGAAGACATGACAAGGCAATCATTGGAAATGTTCTGCACAAGGGACAATCTAGTGAAAGCCACTTTGGGATAGAGACTTTTGACACAGAGGGGAAGGTCAAGTCTACATGGGCAGTCCAAAACTTCTTTGTAAGTTTGTACCATTACTCTGGATCTGACGTTCATCTTGCTCTTTTCTCTCCCATTATTTTGATAAAAATGTCAAACTTAATATAAGCATCTTTGTCCCACAACCCACTTGTCCTCGTGGTTGTTTTAATAAAATTCTGTCTTTCTACCTAACTACTTGGCGCATCCACACCCCATCAGCAAAACGGAGCAAGACGAAGCATCTTTTTTTTGTGTAGAACTTGGCCATAACTGATAGAAGAGTACATGATATCCTTAGACACATGCCAAGAACAAGGTGTTGCATGATTACCATCAGGTTGCTCCACATTTTTAGGTTGGTGACAAAGTTTGGCTTCACTTGGACAATTAATGCTAAAAAAATTGGCAACATCACAAGTTGAAATCAATTCAATACATGCATCACACCATCAAATTGCAAAAGGGTCCCAATCCCTTTGAGTTCGACTTACCACCTTAGTTTGCATCATGATGTCAGGAATGTTAGCCAACTGAAGTTGCATGAGTCCCCTCACATGGAGGATTCAGTTCTAGTCGTGCATTTAGAGGTCAGACTTCCAGATTATCAATCTCATCTTGCATGAGTACCCTCTTGCTGTTCACACCAAATGCGCTAGGCAACTTTGATTCACCACTTACTTTGTGGGCTGCAAAGGCACTTTGACTACTTATTGCAAGTGGCTGTCCTAGTGAGTATTTGAGCAGTAGTAATGCCAGCTTCGAAGCAAGGAGGAATTGATGAGACGTAGTCTAGTGAACATGTGTTATATTTGTGCTTTATCTCTTTGTTCCTTCTCGGTTTTGTATACTTGTCTTTTGTCGATTGCAACTTGCAAGTGATTTGTTCCAAAATGATCACTCACCTACTTTATTGTATTTTGTTGGAGACTTGGTTTAAGATGATCAATCTCCTGCAGTTTTTTTGTCCTATATATATCTAAAACAAATGAATGTATAACATATGTATATTTTTTGGCAATTCTCTTTTTATGCTTGCATACTTCCCTTGCGTTACTTATATGTAAGGATCTTTGCATTGTTGTAACTTGTGACTAAAGATTATATTAGAATAGCTTATTGGCATTTTGAAGGAGCACTGTATAAATTGTGGCAATCATAAACTTTTCTTTTGTCATTGTGAAATTCTTAATTTGTAAGTTTGTTTGTATGTCAGGTCTTTACGAGAATGTTGGAATTGCAATGGATGGTAAATAATAAGGGGAATAAAAAACGCACAAGAAAGTTGTTCAAACTCTTCAGAATGCAGCCTGCTATTGGTTTGCTGAATGTTGCTGTAAGATAATACTTGGTTACTTTAATGTTCTTGCCATTCAACTACTCACAATATGCGCTTTATATTGGTTTTGTGTAAAGTGTTCAATAGATTAAGTGGATGAAATATCTTAATAAATACTAAGGTGGCTTTGTCATATTAAACCTGTAGCTATGTCTCATTTATGAAAATTTTTCTCTGCTCATTTGCTTTTTGTTTTGCACTATAGTTCCCAAGCTGGCTTCGAAAAGATTGAGTGATAGTATACCTACAAATAACAATTGGAATTTTAAGAATGGTCAAGTCACCCTGTTTCTTGCAAATAACAACTGGAATTTTAAGACTAGTTCCATGATCAATTAAATAAGCTCACACAAGCAAAAGAGAGAAATAGACACCAAGAATATATGGTGGGTATTGAAAAATACCCTAAATAATTCACTATATTATGAATGGATCATACATCAGCATTGAATGAATCTCAAGAACTCGAGATAGGATGTAACGGTAAAAATCCATTTATTGGAACTTCTTGAATTTCCACTTTCAAAAATACAATAATCGATGAATAGATATAAAAGTTGATAAATAATATATCATGATTTACATTTACATTGGTAGGGCTTTATATAAGCCTTATCGTGCCTCTTCAAATGAAAGAGTACATCTCTTTACTTTTTCTAATTAACTAATTATCATTATTAATTATTAATATTGATTAATATTAATAATTAATATTGATATTTAATATTTATATGTTTATATATATTTATATATTATGTTATACTTTTTATATAACGTTGCCTTCCCCTTAAGGAAAGCTTCAAAACTTATTGAAGACAAGGTTTACGTCTGATTTCTTTCTTGTAAGGTCATCTCTCGTTCCTTTGTGTTAGTAACTGCAACACATGATGAAACAAGACGATATGAGTTACGAATTCCCAAGAAAAAATGTTGCATCGTTTGTGAAGTGGTCCATCCGAGATCTATTTTCATTAGAGTTGTTTGTTGATGGCTTTGTTGGATGGAAATTCTTGTTTTCTACTTAGTTTGTTGATTTTGTGTTCTTTCTATTATGAAATCATAACTCCTCTGTTTATGTTTATTTTGAACCCGTTGTTGGTCAAAATGAGTCTTATAATGTAATATCCCAAATACTGATATTCTCTAATGTTCTATGATAGTGCTGACTCGCACACTCAATCTCCTACAACTTTGCAAAATAACTGTGCATGCAAACTCGCCATGCAAAAATGCCCTAAAATATAGCTGAATTAGGGTTAGAGGTTTGCAGAGAGAAATTAACACTTACCACTAATATTCTGGCTGATAATGACTCCAGAGATAGCTGCATGCATAAGGATCCGGATGGGGGGTCTAATAATGCTCTTTTCCTCTCGTGTCACCGCCCCACAGCGCCGTAAAAACCCTCCAGACTGAAGGTGACGTTTTTGTAGGAGGAGAGGTTCGTTCAGGCTGAAACTTTCTGAGCTTGTCCGTCTACTGATGCTGGAGAGAATGCCTGATGCATGCGGAGGTTCTGAGACCTCTAGGCAGGGATTAGGGCTTTCTGGCTGAAAACCCTCTCTTACGGCTGCACACGTGT
>LPNX011183412.1:0-141089 GCA_001517045.1 Pseudotsuga menziesii
ACTCGACTTCTTGAGTCTCCTTATCTGCTAGTTGTTTCCTTAGTCGGGTCGTCCTCCTCTTCGAATCTTTTGCTAGGGTGTTAAGTAGCTGGCCAACTTTTGAGTCGGTCAACGAGCTTACATCCCGTAAGCTGATCCTTAGCTGATCTGGTCGATGAAGAGGCTCTGTTGGCTCCTTTGCTGGTTCGGTTGGTTTGTCGGGAGGACCTACAGAAGTGGAAGGTAGGTCAGAGGTCGAAGGTGTGTGGGTCGGAAGAGTTGGTTCAGTGGCCGGGGGTTTTTCGGTTTGGGGATGTGGTATGTGCACCTCCGGCTGTGGGATGATGGTGGTCTCGGCTGTGACTTAGGTGGAGGTGGAGGTGGTGGAGATGACGGTGGTGGGGGTGGTGATGGTGCGGAGGAAAGGTATCCGGATCCTGGGGGTGATGGAGAATGGTGTTGGGCACTTTGGCAGGAAGATAGAACGTCTTCTTCCGGTGGGACTTGGTAATCGGTGAAAGTCTGTTCGTGTCCCGCAATGTCACCACCGTCATGCACCCTTGTAAAGATAGTTGTCTGGTGGGTGTATGTTTTGTCGCTTGCTTTAAGAGGAGTTGTTGTCTTGATTGTCTGCGCTGTTTTGAACAGGGCAGGCAATGTTGCAAAGAAAGCTCGAAGCTCCTGGTCTGAGCTAGCCCTGGCTCTGAGTGCCTCAGGGATGACTCTGGCAATGTCTTCAGGGGATAGGTCGGCCACTTGGAGTATCTTCTGTCACAAAGGTACTAATGTACAAGTGCAGCTTGTAATCTTCTTCCTTCTCCTGGTCGGTGAGAGGTTCGACTATAGAGAAGTCGACCTGTGTTGCAGCCTCCGGGATTTGGATTTTGGTTTTTTGTCTGCCTAGACAACTCCTGAAAGATCTGCTCGACTGTGGGGTAGTAGTCGAGGTCCCTGGCATTAGAATCCTGAGTGTTTGACGACAATACGGATGTATGGTCGAGCTCCAGTTGTATGTGTGAGTCGGTTGGGAGGTGTCGTCGGATGTTCTGGGGCACCCTCCACCTTGTCGTGCGCAGCTTAAGCTGCTGGAACCAGTTTTGCATAAAAACCCTCCCTTGGTTGAGTTCATGCACAGTTCCTTTTTGGGAAAAGGGTTTGAACCTGTGCATCTCAAACCGAGTCGGCTCTCGGAAGAGAGGGCTGCCTTCCGGACAGATATAATACATTGCAATCCAAATAATTAAGGAGGGGAATTTGATAATACCTCCTGTCTCCTGACAGCGCTCGCATATGGTTTTAACCAAGTCTGCGAGGTAGTATGCCCACCTGAAGATTCGGCCATCCGTTGTAGTCTAGTTGGTTAGGATACTCGGCTCTCACCCGAGAGACCCGGGTTCAGGTCTCGGCAACGGAACCAATGTTGTAATCTCTAAGATCACATAAGGTTACCAATAATACATACAACAATATACACAGATGCAAGAGACAAGAACTGATAACATGAACAGATTATATTATTCTCAATAGATCATACAAAGCCAAGAACTGAACTACATTCTTGAGTGGCTCAATAGCCTAATACACAGGTTACAAACAGTTACAATCATAACTACCTGTCGGTTCACCGAACCGACACGACTATTAGTTAACAGACTAACTACTGTGTTTACTCGGCCGACCGACGTAGTCAGTACCTCGACTTAGTCGGCTGATCGACTAAGTCGGTCTTCGTTCAAGTCGACTTATGTCGACTTGCTCCTTCTACAAGAGGGCAAAAATTCTCCATTCAATTTAGCTAACTGAACTACGCCACCATCGGTAACTTTCTGAACTATGTATGGTCCTTTCCAAAGTGTCTTGAACTTACCTAGGAACTTGATGAATTTACTGTCGTACAAGAGCACAAGATCACCATTATGGAAATGCTTCTTCTTAATGTGTCTATCATGCCATACTTTTTCTCTAGCTTTCTGTACTTGCTGCTAGAAACCTGCAATAAATCTGTCTTCTTCTAGTTCCAGTATCTTTGCCAGCCTTTCTTTGAAAATGGCTGGGTCATCCATCTCTATGAAGGAAGATATTCTGAGGCTAGGAACAATGTACTCCATGGGCATAACTGATTCCTGTCCATATACCAGCCTAAAAGGTGTGTGGGCTGTCAACTTCTTGCAAGTGGTTCTATAAGCCCATAATACTGCTGGAATTCTAAGATCCAAATCATTTCTGTTAACATTGCAAACCTTCGTCAGAGCGTGCTCAAGAATCTTTTTAAAGGCTTCAATGGTTCCATTTGCTTGAGGATGGTAGGAAGTACTCTTCTGATGATATACTTGAAACTCTTCGGTCAATGCTTCAATAGTCTTATTCAGAAAATGTGATCCTTGATCACTCATAAGAATTCTAGGACACCCAAATCTCGACAAGATATTATCAAATATGAACTTCATGGCTGTAGCAGTGCTACAGTCCTTGACTGGTTGAGCTTCAGCCCAACGAGTAAGGTAATCAGTTGCTGTAATAATGTATCTTCCTCCAGATTGCTTTGCAGGGGGATTGATTGGTCCAACAAAATCAATGGCCCATTTGTCAAATTCTTGTAAAGTTATCTGTGGAACCAGAGGCATCTCATCCCTCATGGATGGTTTTCCTGTCCTTTGACAGATATCACAGCTGTGGCGATACTCTCTTGCATCCTTATGAATCGTAGGCCACCACAATCTAGCTGTCAGAATTTTCTGTGCCATAGCGTTTCCTACATAATGACCTCCTGCTGCTCCAGAATGTGCCTCAGCCAAAATCAATGGCTTTTCATGCTCCAGGACACATCTGCGTAGTATTTCATCTGGTCACATCTTATATAGTTGTCCTGCTATCAAGGTATAGTTAGCTGCTCTAACCACCAGCTGCATCTTCTACTGTGTTGTCATCTCAGAGGGTGGAAAACCTGTAAACAAGTATTGAAAAATATCCTGAAAATAGTCATCAACCATCTGGATGGCAAACAATTGGGCATTAGGAAGACCTTAATCCAAACTAGTGGGCTCTTCTCCTGACTCGAGCCTCAACAAGTGGTCAGGCCCCAGGTTAAGTCTTCTAGGATTAACTATGATCTCAAAGTCATACTCCTGAAACAAAATCAGCCATCTGCATATCCTTCCACCTAACATAGGCTTATTAACCAAATACTTCAAAGCAGAATGGTCAGTGAACATCTTAAAATGAGATCCTAACAAATAATGTTGAAATTTATGCAAGGCATAAACCATAGCTAGGCCTTCTCATTCTGTCGTAGTATAATTCATTTCTGCTGTGGACAATTTTCTACTTGCAAAAGAAATAGGGTGATCAATATTACCTTCACCTGACTGAGCCAATACTACACCTAAAGCAATGGAAGATGCATCGACATGAACATGAAACTCCTTACTCTAGTCAAGGAATACTAAGATAGGGGCAGTTACCATCTTTTCTTTCAAAATTTCCAAGCTTTCCTGACATTCAGGTGTCCACTCAAACTTAATATCTTTCTTCAATTTCTTTTCCATAGGGGCTGTAATCTAAGCATATCCTTTAATGAAATTCCTGTAATATCCAGTATGACCAGGCATAGTGCGAAGTTGCTTAACAGACTTCGGAGGTGGTAAGTTCACAATAATGGCTATCTTCGCAGGATACACCATCAATCCTTGCTTGCATACAATATGACCTAGCAGAATTCCAAAAGGTGCACAAAAGATACACTTCTTTAGGTTCAATGAAATCTGATGCTTTCTACACTTGTCCAACATAAGTCTTAAACTGCCTATATGATCTTTCACTAAACCAAAGATAGTCCAATCATCAAAGTAAACTTCCACGAACTTATGAATAAATACCTTAAATGCAGATATGACTACTCTGGAAAACATAGCAGGTGCATTCTTCAATCCAAAGGGCATAACAGTATACTGAAAAGATCCCATTTCTGTAGCGAAGGTTGTTTTATGTCGATCCTCTAGAGCAATTCTGATCTGATGGTAACCTGAAAATGCATCAGTGAAAGAATACACTTCTTGACCTCCGACATTGTCTAAAACTTCATTTGTAAAGGGAGTAGGAAAAGGATCATGTAAACAGGCATCATTCAGCTTCCTCCGATCAACACAGATTCTGATTTCTCCCTTTGTCTTCTTTTCTTGTACCACCATAGGGCTGACCCATTTGGACTCTTCGACAGGCTCAATGATTCCTGCAAGGAGCATCTTATCTAGCTCCATCCTGAATTTTTCTTTATACTTGAGGTTCAGCCTATAAGGGCGCTGCTTCATAGGCTTCGCATCAACTTTCAAAGGTATTTTTATCACTCCTATATCACCAAGGATACCTTTCATTTCTAAGAACTTCGTCGAAAATAAGTCCTGATACTCATGGAGGAGTTCAGTTAATTTGCTCACCATTTCTTCGTCCCAATAATATCCAATGGTAGCATACTTAGGCATTTATTCTGATCCAATGTTTACTTTCCTCATTTTCAAGGGCTGAGTTACTTCAGGTGATTCGACTATTGGTCCATGTACTTCGCAATGTCCCTCTGACTCAGGAATATTAATGTTGCGAGGGTCGTCATCTTCATCAATGGCAAGGTTATAGCATTATACTGCATTAGCTTCTTGTTCCTTCCAATCAGGTTGGTACTCGGCTATTTCTTTATCATCAAACACCTTAGTATGGAGCAACCTAATAGCTGCGTCCAAAGTAGGGAAAAACTCATTAATAGAAAATGTGAGCACAAAACTATCAACAAGGCTAACCCAGCTTACAGTACCATGGCGAAGCTCCACCTCCGCATTCCAGTTCTTTGCTACAGGTTCTAGAGTGTGTACAAACCTATGTACCCATTCTTCACAAGGTACATGCGTCCATGCTTCATAACACTACTCCAAATGTTCCTGAGGGCTAGTCTTACCATTAAATTTGCTTCGTACCTCCTGAGGTTGATCCATGAATCTCAGGTGAAGAAAATTTTGACAAGCTCCCCAACTATGAATATACTTTTTGTGACCATTCCACCATCTGGAAGCTATGGCTCTGAATAATGAATCTACAGTCTCCATTTTCTGTGAATCTGGTACTTGCTCTGAGAATTGTACAATAAAATCTTCTGGGTCTGTCAAGCCATCAAAAGTAGGTAAGACTCTTGTCTTTGAGCCAACCCATTTGAGAGACTTGGTAATTCTGGCACATCGATGTCCATGTAGCTCATAAAGTCTATTCTGCCAATTATCTAGGCCTTCGTCTGAATCAGTCATGCAAGAACTGTCATAGTGCCAATCCATTATACCTTCAGCAGTAGGGTTAACATAGTCTTCTTCTTTAGCTGTGATGTTGTAGATATGATCCAAAACATCCCGATGTTCATCTCTGACTGGCTCTGTATACCTTTCTCCTTGAGAAGGGTCCAACGGTACTATGACTCTCAATCCTTTTCCTTCAAAAGTCATCTTTCTATTCTTAAGGTTTATTACTGCATAATTGTCTATTGCCCATTCAATTCCTAGCAAGGCTGGATAGGGGTTTCTATCATCAATTATTTCAATGACTTCAAAATCTGCTAAGGTACTGACTCCATCAATATCCACTGGTACACTAGGGAATCTTCACAAGGGCACAATCTTCTGTCGATTGGCTAATCTCAACTGTATAGGGGACCATTCAAGCATAGGTTTTCCCATTTGTTCCCATGTCTGCTTAGTTAGGACATTCACTTCTGATCCCAGATCTAAAATGATATCAGTCATTTCATAATCTCCTATCTGAGCATGCAATCTCATTTCTCTTCCAGTCATTCTAACTCTATTAACAATTTTTCCTCTATCAAAGCTTCGCTGAGGTTCGCAAGACGCAATAACTTTCTGCAACTCATTCAAAGCATTCTGATTTCTTAATAGCTTCATACAAATCTGTAAAAATGATGTTAGCATACTTACTTGATCCAGCAAAGCTTCTTGGAACTGTAACTGCTGGTGATGTTGTTGCAAAGTTTCTATTGATGTTCTCGGATCAGCGAAGTCTTTTTTAGCTTCCATAAATGTTCATTTTTATCTTCCAAGATCGAAGGCTGGAATTTTCTCTGGGGTCTTACAGACCCAAGCCTCGTCAGGTTGTTTCCCCTTATTCTGCACCTGCGTCGTAGTTCCACTCCTTGTAACAACGTTAAAGGATGGGGCAGGTCTTTTCTCTACAGCGATCATCTGAACATTCTGAGTAGGAGGGCCATTTATTTATTGTATCTTGGCTATCAACTGTGGGCATTTCTCAATGACATGATCTACTACTCTGCAATATCGACATGTCGTAGTTGGGTTCTGATAGTCTCTAGCTACATGTCCTTCCTGATTACAGCTATAGCAAATAACCTGGCCTCGACCTCTTCCAGGCATACCACCACGACCATGAGCTCTGAAATTACCTCGACCACGGTAACCATATCGATCACTGCCTTGTGTATCGGGTTGTACCCTATAAGCATCGTAGGTTCGCTCTCTCATGAGGTCAAAGCTGCGACATTCGTCTTCGTTGTGTCCAACTAACTTACAGAACTTGC
This sequence comes from Pseudotsuga menziesii, assembly GCA_001517045.1. NCBI lineage: Eukaryota > Viridiplantae > Streptophyta > Pinopsida > Pinales > Pinaceae > Pseudotsuga > Pseudotsuga menziesii. The sequence goes on from LPNX011183412.1 coordinate 6,563, forward strand.
AGTAGGGATTCTTAGGTACTTGGACATATCTCTGCAGCAGATAGGAATCTTCAGGTCGATGTTGGCCAGTTTTTCTACAGATCTCACAATATAGGACATTAGGGTTAAATGGGTTCGGTGCACCAGTATTCAAATAATTTCTTAATGCAGGACACTGTTCTTTGTCATGACCTTCTATCTTACATCGTGTACACCAAACCTCTTCTTGAATAGATTTCCCTTTTTTCATGTCGCGAAGCTCTAAATCCATTTCTGCTAACTGTGCCTGTATCTGGGCTATTCCAGAATTATCTCCAATAGGAGTTGTTTCAAGTTTCATAGCAATTTCCAACGCCTCTTGCTGATCAAAAACATTCTATTGCATAAGTGGAGTCCTGATACGAGGAAATAGTGCTGCAATGAACCATTCTTTATGTTCTTCTGGTCCAATAGGGAAGCTAACTTGATCCAACAGAACCTTGAACCTCTGATCAAAGTCCCAAACTGATTCACCTCGCTTCTGCTGAATTTCTTTCAGTTCAGTTATACACTGTGATTCTGATTTAGGATTTTTGAACTCTTTGATCATTTCTTTTTTAATATCAGCCAAGGCATAGTTCTGAGTACTGGAAAACTTCATAAACCATGTCAAAGCTCAGTCTCTGAAAGAGGTGACCAGCTGCGCTCTTCTTGTATTTTGGTCCATAATATTCTTAGCAGTCCAAACAGCTTCGCTTAAGAACCAAAACTGCTCTGGATCCTCTGATCCAGTTCCTTTAAATACTGGGAGCTTGATATCATCATTCACATGGGCCATAGTGGATCGAGGGCGGGGGGCGCGGGAGGGGGAGGAGGAGGGGGAGGAGGGGGGGGAAGATTGGTAACAGGAGGAGGGGAACTTTCTGAGGTAGACTGACCTGCGACGGGACTACTCGGGCTAGGGTTACTTTCAGACTGGGAAGGGTTCTCAGGGATAACAGATCTTCACTGCGGAGTTATAGGAGGGTTTCCAACAAAATGGGTTTCTTCATATTTAGATTCTTCTGGGGTATAATTAGTATTTTGGCCTAGGTTATAGGATCCAAAATTTATCTTGTATATTTTACCGTTGCGAAGCAAACCACTTTGCTCGTCGAAGTCACTTTCGCTTCCAAACATAGGTTAGTAGTAATAAATCTAGCAATCTGATTGGAGAAGCAATATGCCTTTCTCAGCCAAGAGCATTTTAATTTTTAGACTTAACGAATTCAGGTACTTACCCCTTGGTCCTTTGAAAAATTGTCTTTCTACTTCACTAAAAGAAGTATGTGTGTCGATGGCGAACTCCGTCACAAATGCTTCAAGGGTTCGCGTTTTCCAAAAGTCAACAGCTCTTGATATCGCATTGTTCACACTTTTCAACAGCTTAATTCTTTCTGGGGTCCAGTCAAGAGACTGATCTTCTTTGAAGTTTGTCTTTCTTTCTGTTAACCTAGATAACCACTGGTGCAATTCTATGTGGATACTACCAAATAAAATTTCATAAATATCAGTAAAAATGTACCTTTGTAAGAAGTCATCTGAGCTACGATGAGGATCCTTATTTTCTTGTTCACCAAATTTTAGATAAGTATCTTCAACCCAGTCACTGATTTCTTTTACTGAGGGCCTCCAAAACATATCCCTCTAGGTACGACATAGATCCCTCTTGAAGCAGATACTGGCTCAGCCGGCAATGGAACCAATTTGTTGGGCTAAGGGCAGACCTGGGTTCTTATGCTTCTTTCTTCGCACCAACAAAAAGACCCACAGTGTTGGCCCTATTGGCAACAACCTGCGAACAAGTTGCAGTCTCATCCAAAACAGATATGGGGTGTCGTAGAATCAGGTTTCTATAGGCAAAAGAGGGATATTAGTGTACCTTTAGCCTTAACAAAGAACAAGTATGCAATACAGAGCTTCGATATTCACTTAAATAGCTTCGTAGTTTAGATAAAAAGACAGTTTCTTGCTTAACCCTTAACTGGGAATTCACAGTGAAGTTAATACTTAGCAATATATCTTACTTTATCATTCATCTACTTATCAAATGAATAAAAACATAACAGGAGCAAAATAAAAAGAAAGAACCACCACAACCCAAGATATACGTGGTTCACCCCCAGTGTAGGGGCTATGTCCACAGAACTGCGTTTATATTCAACAATGTACAAAACACATAGTTCTGATCTGCGCACTCAACTGCAGATCTTCTCAACAACCCAAAACTACGCACTTAGCTGCAGAACCTTTCTTCCAAAACCCTCTACGCACTCAGCTACAGGGGTCATCCATGCACTTAGCTGGAACTTAAACTTAAACCTAAAATTAGCCTTAGCTTCTTTGCATCAAATTATCATCATAACAAAAACCTTCTTTACTCCTTTACATAAGTGCCTATTTATACAAGTGCACTATTACAATACCATGGGCTTAAACCATGGGTCCTAACCATGGGTACTAACCATGGGACATTTACAAAAAGAGGGGCTTCGACCCAACCTCGAAACCCCTAAGACTATTTTGGACCGCAACTCCGCTTACAAGCTTCGCACCAAAACCGCATAGTTGCCAAAATTAAGGACCTTCAAGGTCCGCGCCCCAACAATCGTAGATCTAAATATCATGCAAAAAAGACCGATCTGTTTATCGTAAACCTCATATCTATTCAATGCATACGTAACTATTGTAAAATAACGTATTTCAAGGGTAAACAAAGCCACAATTCACATCCTGAAACGTATTCATAAATAGATCGCTAGGTAAAACAAGAAACCAGGATCAATACCCAATTTGCCCAAAACGTATGCATAAAGGATCACAAAGTAAAACAAAGATCCATATCATAAAACACATTCATAAATAGCTTGCTGGCTAAAACAAGAACCCATGATTAGTATCCGGTTTCCCCAAAACGTATGCATAAAAGATCAGAAGGTAAAACAAAGAATCATATCATAAAACACATTCATAAATAGGTTGCTGGGTAAAACAAGAACCCACGATCAGTATCCGTTTTCCCCAAAACGTATGCATAAAGGATCACAAGGTAAAATAAAGCTCCATATCATAAAACGCATGCATAAATAGGTCACTCAGTAAAACAAGAAATCATGATCAGTATCTGGTTTCCCCAAAATGTATGCATGAAGGGATCATAAGGTAAAACAAAGGATCCTTATAGACTCTTGTAATGATCACAATTGGCGTCTTCATAGGATTGGAAATAAAAATCAAAGGCTGAATCAAACAACAGGGTATCGTCGAGATTTATGAGCAACCTTAGTCGAAAATTAACAACAACAAAAATACCAAACATGCCTATAGATTCCTTCGTATTTTTGGTCTTATACAATGAAAATCGCCAGCACATAAAGTATGTTCTAGATCTAAAAAAAAGAAGACATACAATCAAGATATATCCAATTTATGTTATGGGTCAAAGATTACCTATGAAACATTATCTAGTATGTCCAACAGTAGATCAATGGAGACCATATGTAGAGTAGCGCCCAATCAAAAACCTATATTGGATTCTCGCATATGATAAACACTATAGAACTCAATCCTGAATTTTTCCAAAAGGTTGTGTCCTCTCCTTTGTGTTTTCCTTCATTTAAACTACTGTTGTTTTCTCTCTTCTTTTCCCCAGTGTATGTGGTACTAATCAAATCTTGGCACACAACCATATCACAAAACCGATCTATTTCTTTCTCAAAATATAACATGTCAAATTCTCAAGTAAACTGAACTATAGACTTAGGTTGATTGCTTACATCTATGGTCTAAGGTCGAGATCATTATTGATTTTACTAAACTCATATTCTAAGATAGCTTCATAAATTGATCGTAATATTCATTAATCATGAACTTGAAGGTCTCGATCATTGTCCACTAAGAAAAGACATTATTCTCTTTTAAATATTCATTGCTCACCTTTACAGGCTATTTAACTATACTATGAAATGTTTTTTCTTCAATGTTTGCACTTCTATTGACATAGAAAATTATCCCATAAACCCTTTACACGAAAATATGAGATATAGCTTCCTTTCTTTTAATGACCTCTTTCCTCTATCAATAATACATTAGTTATTATTAATGTCTTATAGGGGTGTTGAAGGTTCATAGTGGTAGATCTCAATCATACAATAAGCCAATAATGCTCAAAGTTCAACCAATGATCATATATATACTACTACATATTGAAGTCCAAAGGTGAGGATTGTAATTGGCATGTTATCAAAACTGTGACTTTACCAAGCTATCTTTACTAGATCCCTAGGGTTTCCCTCATATTTTACCTTTCCCCTAGTGGATTTAGTTTCCCGTCGTTAAGTTCTGCCAATGTCATAAGTCTCCTAACCACAACTTAGGGAATTAATCACCTAACGTAAAATTAGGGAATTAATCACCTAACTTACCAAGTTTTCACTAGTGGGGCCTTAGCCTTGAGCTCCTTACCAGATAACAAGTAAGTAAACATACAAAATATTTTAGGGTATGCTAGAGGGATATTACCCACGAACTAGTCACGAGGTTTGAGCCATGCTGCTCCTCATCGACCCTACCACCTGCAAACACCAAAGCATAACAAGATGAGAAGTATGCATGCTGAGTAAACAATGATTAAACCATAACGTTGTTAAGAAATCCAAAGCATGGACTTAATTTTGTTAAACAGTAGTCGCCTCCATTTTCCCCTACGCAGAGCCAAGACCAAATGCCAAACAACCAAAACAAAATGACAAGCCATCGTGGAATTCAAACCCTATGTTGGGTCTGTCATGATCCCCAAGGAGCATTAATGGTGCCAGCCTCATGTCCACTTCCCACCCAAAACCCACACTTCCATAGTTTGGTTTCGTTGCAATAACGATGGTATCCATCCCTATGAAAGATTTAAACCCCAATCTTATATGGTTCAACCATATGTTAACGCGCCACCCCAAAACTTATTACAAGTATAATACATCACAAGGTTTTGTGTAATGTAAAGTCCATACTATATATATGCCAATCCAAATTTTAAATACCAAGTATAATATATAATGGATATCATGTAACCATAGGCTTAAGCCTTGAACTTTGCTTTACGATATGCCATAAGTATTAAGCTTAAGAACCATGGCATATGAAATATGCCATGGTAATAATCACGTTTAAAATCAAAGGTTGAACTTTTAGCCCAAGTTCATAACCTGCCCAGAAACAAATAAATATTATGTTAATGCTTATAATAAAATCAACCTGAAATATAAATACATAATGAAAGTACAACATGGATAATTTAGGTATATATCTCCAATAAAGGAATTTTTATTTTTAAAATTGTAAAAGATTGTAAGATTGTTCAAACATGCTAGCACACCAAATACTCTCATCACCAAATGTTCTCATGTGAGTCCTCACCAATTGGATTGCTAAATTGTGAAACGAGGTGAGGCCTCATGCACGGCATTTGGAATTATATTGTGATATATTGGAGAAGATTGAAAGATTTGGAAATAAGCTAAACATTTTACGATATGCAATTTTTATAACTAAAATTCAATTGAAATAGTCCGATTTGCACTTTTAGGTTGTTGGAATTGCATGATCGAAGTGACCAGTTTGATGATGTTGGATACATTATGCAATCAAATTTTCAATTTGAACAATAAAAATTGAGATTAAATACAAAGTACAAAACTTGGAACTTTAAGCTTACTCCATATTAAAATAGTATTAGTCAAATATTCTAAATGACACGATGGGTGTCCTTGTTTTAAATTCCTTAAGAAATAAAAATAACTACTTAATTTGCTATTTTATCGTATGTTAGGTCAATGCTTACCGAGTGGATTGTTATACATATCAAAAAATATTTAGTGAGAATGGTCGATTTAAGTTCCATTAACTTTCCATCTCATTTTAGAATGCCATTCATTCATTAATTTGTATGCAAGAAGAGCTTACAAAAGGGATAATGAACGGAGTGAAAATAAGGCGGGAAAGTTTAAAAATTGGACAATTTTATTTGTTCTGTGATTTTTTAATGAGATATTAAATTTTTAATAAATTCAAATTTTGGGTTGGTGTTCTTTAATGCATAAATGGATTCATCGTCCTTAACTACTCAACCACAATCAGATTATGCAAGTTTAAAGATAGTTCTTGATATTTTAAAAATTTCTTCAATTTTTTTTTATCAAATTCCAAATCGTCAAACTTTTATTCTACCATTTTGAATCTAGTGGTTGGTTAATCATCAATCATAAAGTGAGCAGTGAGGTGTGAAACATATCCTATCTAAATAAGCAAGAGAGATCCCAAAGTGGAAAAAGAAATTGGCGAGGCCAAAATAACAAGTATTTCATGATGTTCTTAAAGAGGTTCATAGGTAGCTAGATAGAATGGAACATGAGATTGATAGGAATAAATACGAGTCGAATGCTTAGAATGCGTAGATGCAGTGGGTGTTAAAACTATTAGATGTTGGGAGACTAAGCATGGAAAGACAACCATTCTATACTGGAAAATGAAAATATTGATGGGTTTGGCCTTGACAGAGAATATGGAGACAAAGCCAGATACATATAACAACTTGTGAATGAATTGTCTTGGATGAGGAAACATCTATTGCACTCTAAATCCACCTTGGGTGGCATTGTTGAAGCCATCAAAGAACTGGATTGATGCATCAACATTTTGGAAAAAGCTACCATGGGAAATGTTTTCATGCCCAAGGCAGAGAATAAGTAGCCCAGTACTTCCAAGAAGATACCCTTTGAATAGTCGTAAAGATTTTTCGTTGATGCTGAGTCTCATAAATTCCTCCAACCATGTGGTGATGTATCTTTTGGTCACCTTTTCCTTTAGTTACACTCAATATTTTCAATGTTGTTTCATCTTTCCCTATCAACTCTTGAAACTCCTTCTCTTAGTTTTCTAGTTGTGTGCATAGCCATAATGATTGTTTGATATAAACTCTTGATATGATAGTATAATTTGAATAAGTTTAAAAACACTTTCTTTAAGTCCTGTATATCCTAAACTACATTTTTTTTGCCCCCTGAGGTTACCAAAAGAAAAAATTAACTAAAATATATTCATGAAATTAAAGGTACCTCTCACTTAAAATATCTCAACAATGACCAAGGCGAAGTCATTCACCCTCACTTAAATAAACCTCAAATATTTCAAAGAAACAAATGGAAAAACTCTCCCAATAATTCATTATTTATATGACTTCACCCTCACTTAGATGAACCTTGAATATTTCAAAGAAAGAAATGCTAAATATCTCCCAATGATCATTTCTTGAATGTCTTTTATTTTGGGCATTTTTAAAACATTTCAGAGCTTTGTAATTTCAAATCAGACTTTGCATAATAAGATTGAATAAATTTTATTTTTTAATATCTCAGTCAAAGAATTTTTTTTTTAATATATTTTTTTAATTTAAATGATTTTTTTATGAATAAAAACAAACTTTCAAAAAACTTCCATGAAATTTAGATGAGCATTCATTTGTCTCTATTTAATTTGTTCCCATTTTTCTTCATTTAATTTGTCTCCATTCCAAACTTTTCCAGCATGAAGTTTTGATTACCATTCAAACCATTCATTTATCTCAATTCATGTTGAAAAATTCGAATACCACCATTACCATTCAAAATTTCAAACAATTAATATTGCACATTCCAACCAAGTCTAAATAAGTGAACTAAAATTCAAAACAATTATATATATATATATAGGATTCCCTGAGTCCAAGGATGTGAAGTGTTCATGCATCAATATACATAGTCTTGATTTATTGTTGACATAGTATGCTAAAACACAACGATCATGGAAACATTAAAAAAATAGTGGATGCTCAAGTCATATCTTCTCACATCTCTTCTAAATGTTGTTGTCAATGACTGTGGTGGTGTCATGGCATTATGGAGACATGGTATCCTTCTATTGAGGATGCTTGGTGCAAATTTTCTTTATGAGATTGCTTGCTTATGGTGAAAAATCATTGGCATTATCACTTTGACGAGTTGTGTTATGTTTATGAAATTGTCTTGGGAAGTATTATTGTCATTACATTAGATATAACTACATGTTGTTTTGGAATTTTTATTAGAATTACTCTACATTAAGCTATAAAAATGTTGACCATCTTTTCTTGTAACCATGTTATAAGAAAGTGATGGATCTACAGAGATCCAAAATCTATGACATGTGACCATGGTATATTAGTGAGTTAGAAACAATTTTTTTAAGCTTTTTTTCAGCAATACGTAAGGCACATTGCAAACTAACATATTGATTTTTACTATTCATTCCACCAATACATGCCATGCCACAATATGAACTAACTTGATGAAAATATATCCCGCTGAGCACCTATTTGTAATGTGGATATATTATGGGATGGGGGATATCAGTTCCTATACATATACCAGTAAACCAACACCCACAAATATGGAATTGCATAGTTGCAAAGTTGGATGAAATTAATGGCTATATAAAAAATGCATCAATAAACCAAATATCTAGAAGAGGATGATAACTATATAAAGTTACAGGTTTCCTTGGAAACTAATGGCAATAATATGAACAACGTCACCCAACCTCACAAAGGCCATGAATGGTAAATGATAATTCTCTCCTTTCGAGAAAAAATTGAAAGAAAGCACACATATCGACAAGATTGAATCACCAATTCATGAGGAAAAATACCCCGTTGCTATTCCCATGACTGGTGTGAAATTTAAGCCCTCACAACTGTTATCTTGAGCCTCAAGTCGTGGGATCATTGGAACAATAATAAAACCCCAATAAATACATTTAGCACTTCAGGATTATGCCTTAGATCGTGCATTAGACCAAACCATACCTCTTTCTATTTGAGTGAAAGACTCTGGATCAAGGGTAAGTTTAATATTATGCAAGTCCAGTGGCCAACAAGTTCTCCAATGACAATGATTTCTTTCAACGGAATACACATATTGCTAAAGGATAGAAGAAACTTTCTAAATTCCGTCCTGGTCCAATCGATGTCTCTTATCCGTCATTTCTTCTTTAGAGACTTAAGCATCAACTGACTTACACTTCGTCTAGAGCATATTCCCGAATGAGAGACCTCATGGTTAGACCAATATAATAAAAAATATGGACCATGATCATGTTGGTTATTGAGATCAAATTATTCTTCGATATTAAAGGCCAAGGCATGCCTATAATTTTTTTTTCGTTGGAGGGATGATATATGACAAGCTAAGCTTCAAAACAGTTTCTAGTACTCTGCCAACATTTCACCAGTCATAGACTCATAATTGTGCTCATTCTCCTTTTGCGCAAACAGTATATAATACCGACTAAAAAATGTTTTAAGGCGGTTGTCGTAGCAAACCACCACATACTCACACAAAAATATTCAAATGGCTAAATCCAGACAAGATTGATTTGCTTTCTTCACATAAAAGAGCAGGTTCTCAAGTGAAAGAAGCCCTAAAATCTATTGATTGATCAAGGCCTTGCAGGCCCACTTATATCCATTTATCTAATATCTAACCAATTACATCATACTCAAGAAATACTGCACACCATAAATCATTGAGAACATCATGGTGGTTTGATCCAATTTCCACTATTGAATACAAATTTTTGAGGGGCCATAACTAGTCAGACAACCAGTGTCATCCATAGGAGAAAATGTTGTTCGATTGCTCAAATGAATGAAATAAGTATTGCTTGCAAGCTCGAAAGGTAGTTACCACATTGTCACTCCCGATCATTTCTTACCTCTCAAGTGAAACTAGATTAAATCGTATCTCAAAGCTTAACATAGCTGATTTTTTATGGATTAAGTGAGAACATTCAAGGAAGTGTTTTATTTATAGGAGGAATGATGATTCAAAAACCGTGCCCACAAACCCAGCTCCGAAAAAGAAATGCCTTTGGCATAAATATTTTATGATGTTAACAATATTTTTTAATTTAAAATGTAGTTGTATTGCTTATAATTTAGATTTAAGTAATGTCGTTGTATTGCTTATAATTTAGATATATTAGTGTTATTTTTTAAATTATGGATTCATTAAAATTTAAGAAAATCCAATTCAATTGATGCATAAAAAATCCTATAAAAGATGGAATAAGTTTAAATCCTTTTTGGTGGTTCTATGAGTCCATATCATGATATTGTTCATCACTGTGTTGGACTAGCCAATAATAATTTAGATTAAATGTTTTCATTTTCAAATCTATACAACAACACAAATTTCATAAAAATATCATGCACTATTTAAACATTGACAGTGGCATTTCATTTGATAAAACTGAGGTATATATTTCTCAAAGTACATCTTATTTTTCAATGAAGATATCCAAAAATGTGAAGTAGCCAATTGCTTCTCAAACTACTTGTTTGGTTATTTATATGGATAAATCCTTGAAATCAAATCAACAATATACGATTCATATATTTCAAGGTGCAAAAACAAGAAAAGTAGGATTATAGTTATCTTAAAAATTTTATAATGTAAAAGAGTCACTATGTAATCTGATCAAACATCAAAGCAGGAAAATATCAAACACTCTCACTACAGGATTGATATTAGATATGGAAAGAGTTCAGTGGGACAACATATTATATCAGGATTACTTGTGTACACATGAATATGATTATGACCTATTCTTTTCTTCAGCACCAGTCAATGAATGTTTAAGCCATTTATGTATGAAGGAAAAATTGAAATGCTACAAAGAAACAAATCATGTTTAACTACCAACGACTAGTTCTCTAATCTAAATCTTCTTAAGAATCTTAAGATACCATCTTTCACTCGATAGTTTTAAGTGTTATGGTATCAAAGATGAGGTTAAATTTAAGAACTAGGGACTTCTATTTGTTCTTAACAATCAGACAAGTAATTGTTAACACAAAAAACTGCTTACCTAGATTTGCATGGTCTAAAACCCATACATACATCATTTTCCTACCATATTTACCTTACTTTTGACCTTCACAATTGTATTTCCATTCCAAAACATTATGGTTTACCTTCATTCTCTCCCACAAAGTGCTAAAAACCCAAAAAAGGCAAAAAAAGGCAAAAAAAAACCCAAAAAAGGGTGGAAAAACCCTAAATATGCTTCCAAAACCCTAAAAAAGAGAAAAGGTCAAAAAACCTAAAAACTTATTATAAAAACAATGTGAAGGTCTCTCTCAAAATATTCTTGCACCTTTTTTGCATTATTTTATTTCGTGAGTACCGTGAGACACCTTTTGATCTCAAAGTATTGACACCCCATTTGTTCCATCATATTGTTTCCCTACCATTCCCACTTAGTACGTCGAGACATTCTCCATACCCACTTGGAGAACCAACCTATGGAGAGACGGACCATTTCCGAGACGACCACGGTGGCCCATTTTTACCAAAAAGAAGGTATAACTTTCATGTATTTGATTTTATTTAGTTTATCTGTATGTGTTTATTTTATTTTTGGTTACTAATCTGGTTTATTGTTATAGTTGTTTTCCATGAACTCTACCTTACTGTCCCATTGACATAAGGCTGGTGCTTTTGCACGTAACAAGGGCAAAAACCCTGTTACATTTTTGGCATCTCCATTGGTTGATCCTATCGGATCCTAGTTTTGCAGTTTATCATTTTATTTTATACCATAATCCGTCACTGATCAGACCCTCATGCAGCTGATCTGAACCTTCATGGCACTAGTTCATGCCCCCCTCAGCCTTGCCGACCCTCTTTTCAGATTTTTTCCCTGTCTGGACCAAGTCACTCCTATCGTGCCAGAAGCCATGACCTAGTCACCTGGTTTCTCTTGTTAAAATTGACCTTCCTCACAGGTCTCGATCGCACCTGTTTTGGATTAAAGTGTGACCCTAGTTGCCTATGTAACCTCTTCTTGGGCGACCCAGTCATGCCTGATCCTCCGTTAGGTGCGACTTGGCTATTTTCTAATCCCATCGCCTCTATCTTCATTTTTTGTGCGACCCACATTGCGTCTGTTCCTCTAACACACGCGAATCTAAGTTTATAGTCAGTTTCCTATACATGTTTCAGACCACTGTCTATGCCACACTTTGTTTAGACTTATTTTTCCTTTCCATATATGCTTTGTTACAACCCCTTGCTTGTTCCTCGCAAAAAAGTCATTTGTTACTGATTTAATTCATAGTTGGAAGGAAAATTTCATATACATGTGCACACACACTCATGCCATTAAGATAACAGACTTGGTTCATGACCCTGAGCAAAACCTTAAAAATAATCAATTAACATAATAACATCTAGTTTGGGACATAAGTTCCATCTACAACAACTGTGGGAAGTATTTGATATTTTCCCTAAAACTCATTGTGAGGAGTACCATAGGAACCCCGAAGTAGCTTTCCATTGCGAGGACCTGCCAAGCGAAAAGGGTAACGACACCCACCTGATTGACTAGATTACCACCCATGAGTAAAACCAAAGAGTTGTCGTTTGTGGTCAAGCGGTTATCAGTTTTACCTGCGTTGTGGAGTGAGGGGTACTACCCCAATACGCAAGCCATCAGATAACCTTGGTGGTCGAGTGAATACTTTTGAACCATTAGGAATCCGATTAAAACTGGGGTCGATATTCATCTCATGTTACTACAACATCCATCATTTCTTCCCCACGCTATTCCTCTCGAATTAGGGGGAGCTCCGCTCAGTTTGGATCTTTGGACCGTCACCGTTGAAGCCCGCTCAAGTAACTTATTTTCTCGTCCATGATCGCCATGCATCCAAAAACAAATTCATTTGATTGGTTAGGTTTAACATCTTCCTGCTTTCTAACTTCATGCTGAGCCCAAATAGGCCCGAATATTGTCAACCTCGCTCTGATACCATTTGTAACAACCCCATATTACCTCAAAGTAAATTTCCATAAATGATGGGGTAGATTTTTCTTTTCTATTAATGGTTGAAAATCCCTTAATCATAAATGAGACATTCATTTATCTAATAAGATTTCAAACCCATATAGGATTTTGGTTTATAACTTTGGAACCGAGAAGAAGATTACCTCTCTACATGTACATTAACCTTACTTATATTCTGTAAAGAAAAAACAACTACGTGCATTATTTCTATCTCAGCAACCAAACACATTGGACTCAAAGTTTACATGGCATTACAATTAAGGGTATAGAATGTATACTTATTGAAGTAATATGCTTCCATACTAATATGCACTTTATGTATATACATAATGAATTTTCACTTCCAATATCCCTCCTCATGATTCATGCATACTTAATCATTCATTCTACATCATCACTTAAACATGTAATATACTATTTAATGAAATCTTATAGAAATAACACCAATAGGATGCCCAATAAAAGTGAAGATAAATTTCATAAGATGCAAACATAAGGGAAACACCAATATATGTGGTTCTCCCCAAACTTGGGGTTATGTCCACCAAAATTTGTCGTCTTCTTTATTAAAACAAAAAATGTCATGTAAAAGTATACAACACACATCATATATGATGTATTATCATTCTCACTTTCTCACGTTTTCTCATATACTAAGAGAGAACCTTTACATTTTCAAGCTGAGATCCATATATTACTAAAGGTATATCTAGTAAGCATGCCCCACCTTTTAAATCCTCATTGGTCACATGGAAACACAACTTTTAATAATCTCAAGGAATTCAGGCTTTGTTATTGGAAGGGAAATGAAATCCACTCAAAACAATTCCTTTTGTCAAATCTATAGATATAATCTTTAACATAATCTTCCCATAAAAGATATAACCATTACTCAACAATAGCTATGGCGCATAGTCATAATATAATTAGTCCTTAAACTTTACTAAATAGTTTCCAAGGAAAGAGTTCACTCTCCTTTCTTACCATACTTAAATAATTTATTATTTAAGTATAATCATATAATCATACCAACTGAGCATGAAAGGGATAGCATACTTTCAAGAGGATACCAAGTTATCCAGTAGGATTGGAAAACATGAAAAAAACACAGTCCAGATAAAATTGTAGTCATAAACTTTCCACGGAGACCATGAATTTGATGCCACATTCTATGGAAATAATTAATTCCATCACACATTTATCACCGAAACTCGGAAACATTAGGGAAATTATATATGTGTATCTCAATGTAGATGCAGAAGTTATAGTTTCATGATTTTAATAACTTATAAGATAATAAACAAACATATTAATCCAGATTCATGCCAGGTCAAACCCACACTACCAGAAGGCACAAAAAAACACACTCTAGGTAAAGTTCAGGTGTAAGGTAGCTCTTAGAATGCACAGCCCAGGTTTTTCATAAGTCACATGCATAGATTTTCAATGCATGTAGTGCATATGGATTATTTTCTCAATCATTGATAAAAGCAGTCATTCATTCGATCCAAGACTTATTCCAAAAAGAAATTGCAGGCATAATCCATTTTGGTTCAAACAAAATTCCAAACACACACCAGTTATGGACAAAACCACCTACATAGATAAATAAATAAAAACACATAATCCAGGAGCCAGTTGAATCGATAGAAAAGATCGGTCTGTTCAAAAACCCCTATTATGAAATCACGGATTTGAATATCATGCAAAAAGGGTAGATCTGTTTATCGTAAACCTCATATATATTTAACACATACATAACTATTGTAAAATCATGTATTTAGAGGGTAAACAAAGCCACAATCCACATCCTGAAATGTATTCATAAATAGATTGCTAGGTAAAACAAGAAATGAGGATCAGTACCCAGTTTCCCCAAGACGTATGCATAAAGGATCACAAAGTAAAACAAAGATCCATATCATAAAACACATTCATAAATAGCTTGCTGGCTAAAACAAGAACCCATGATCAATATCTGGTTTCCCCAAAATGTATGCATAAAGGACCATAAGGTGAAACAAAGATCCATATCATAAAACACATTCATAAATAGGTTGATGGGTAAAACAAGAATCCACGATCAGTATCCGGTTTCTCCAAAACGTATGCATAAAGGATGACAAGGTAAAACAGAGATCCATATCATAAAACCCATTCATAAATAGGTCACTCGCTAAAACAAGAAACCACGATTAGTATCTAGTTTCCCCAAAACCTATGCATGAAGGGATCACAAGGTAAAACAAAGGATCCCTATAGACTCCTGTGATGATCACAATTGGCATCTTCATAGGATTGGAAATAAAAATCAAAGGCTGAATCAAACAACAGGGTATCATTGAGATTTATGAGCAACCTCAGTCGAAAATCAACAACAGCAAAAATACCAAACATGCCTATAGATTCCTTCGTATTTTTGGTCTTATACAATGCAAATTGCCAGCACATAAAGTATGTTCTAGATCTAAAAAAAGCAGATATACAATCAAGATATATCCAATTTATGTTATGGGTCAAAGATTACCTATGAAACATTGCTGAGTATGTCCAGCAGCAGATCAATGGAGACCATATGCAGAGTAGCGCCCAACCAAAAACCTATATTGGATTCTTACGTATGATAAACACTGTAAAAATCAATGCTGAATTTTCCCAAAAGGTTGTGTCCTCTCCTTTTTGTTTGACTTCATTTAAACTATTGTTGTTTTCCCTCTTCTTTTCCCTAGCGTATGTGGTGCTAATCTAATCTTGGCACACAACCATATCACAAAACCGATCTATTTCTTTCTCAAAATATAACGTGTTAAATTCTCAAGAAACTGAACTATAGACTTAGGTTGATCACTTACATCTATGGTCTAAGGTCGAGATCATTATTGATTTTACTAAACTCATATTCTAAGATAGCTTCATAAATTGATCGTAATATTCATTAATCATGAACTTGAAGGACTCGATCATTATCCACTAAGCAAAGACATTATTCCCTTTTAAATATTCATTGCTCACCTTTATAGGCTATTTAACTATACTATGAAATGTCTTTTCTTCAATGTTTACACTTCTATTGACATATAAAAATATCCCATAAACCCTTTACATGAAAATTTGAGATATAGCTTCCTTTCTTTTAATGACCTCTTTCCTCTATCAATAATACATTAATTATTATTAATGTCTTATAGGAGTGTCGAAGGTTCATAGTGGTAGATCTCAATCGTACAATAAGCCAATAATTCTCAAAGGCCAACCAATGATCATATATATACTACTAAAGACTGAAGTCCAAAGGCGAGGACTGTAATTGGCATGTTATCAAAACTGTGATTTTACCAAGCTATCTTTACTAGATCCCTATGGTTTCCCTCATCTTTTACCTTTCCCCTAGTGGATTTAGTTTCTCGTCATTAAGTTGCGTCAATGTACTAAGTCTCCTAAGTCCATAACTTAGGGAATTAATCACCTAACGTAAACTTAGGGATTTAATCACCTAAGTTACCAAGTTTTTACTAGTGGGGCCTTGGCCTTGAGCTCCTTACCAGATAACAAGTAAACATACAAAATATTTTAGGGTATGCTAGAGGGATATCACCCACGAACCAGTCGCAAGGTTTGAGCCATGCTACTCCTCGTCGACCCTGTCACCTACAAACACCAAAGCATCACGAGATGAGAAGTATGCATGCTGAGTAAACAACGATTAAACCATAACGCTGTTAAGAAAACCAAAGCGCAGACTTACTTTCGTTAAATAGTAGTCGCCTCCATTTTCCCCTGCGTAGAGCCAAGACCAAACCCCAAACAACCAAAACGAAATGACAAGCCATCGTGGAAGCCAAACCCTATGTTGGATCTGCCACGATCCCCAAGGAGCATTAATGGTGCCATCCTCGTGTCCACTTCCCACCCAAAACCCACACTTCCATAGTTTGGTTTCGTTGCAATAACGATGGTATCCATCCCCATGCAAGACTTAAACCCCAATCTTATATGGTTCAACCATATGTTAACGTGCCACCCCAAGACTTATTACAAGTATAATACATCAAAAGGTTTTGTGTAATGTATAGTCCTTACTATATATATGCCAACCCAAATTTTAAATACCAAGTATAATATATAATGGGTATCACATAACCATAGGCTTAAGCCTTGAACCTTGCTTTACCATATGCCATAAGTATTAAGCTTAAGAACCATGGCATATGAAATATGCCATGGTAATAATCATGTTTAAAATCAAAGGTTGACCTTTTAGCCCAAGTTCATAACTTGCCCAGAAATTAATAAATATTATGTTAATGCTTATAATAAAATCAACCTAAAATATGAATACATAATAAAAGTACAACATGGATAATTTAACTATGTTAAATAAATAATGAAAGTAGTAATTACCTAGTTATAATCTGAGTTGGTAAGAGACCGTAGTAACAAACAATAAGTATATGTTAAAGATCGAGGTGTTTGGGGCTCTTATCAAGACATCATCGCAAGGTAAAACTACAAGTAGAATGAAAGAGGTGACTTAGTACCAAATGAACTAAGTAAGCCTGCAGACAAGTAAACACTTTACCTCTCAGGTCGTCATGGGAGAATGAGCCCTGCGACTCTGCCCACTTTGCTTCCACAAACAAAGTTAAGTCAGGACTTTGCAAATAATTAGTAAACGTACGCAGAAATGAACAAGTATATAAACAAGTAAATAACACATATACATCAAAGTACAACCATAGGAAACAAGTAGTAATTGACACCATGAATTCGAAAGTAAAATACAGTAACAATCCTAACTAAGAGAAAGATAGTAAAATGTATGAACAACCTACGACCAAAACAATGGTACATTTAATATACGTATATTTCGCAAGTTAAATAATGTCCGCATAGGTAGTTGTACAAGCCTACTAATTTTATTTTTTATTTTCAATTTTTGGGGACATTACACCCACCTTAGTGGGTTCATGCCCCAATTAGTTTAGTGAAGTCAATCCCTAAGTCTCCTAAGTCTATCAAAACAATTCACAACTTAGGAAAATAAATAACATTACTTACATTGCTTTTAGTAGGGATGTTACACTAAGCCACTCATTCATTAATCCACACCCCCACATTAGTGGTAACATAAATTATCACGAGAAAAGATAAACTTAAAAGGTAAAAATACTCAACTAAATATGAAAAAACAATTGATAATCAGTCTTAGACAACAAGTCTATGCTTTAATTGTTTTGGAGCAACAGAATAACAAAGGTAAACATCGTCAAATTTCATGACTTAAAAATTGAAATGATTTAAAACATTTTCATTAGAAATGAACTTTTATATATAATATTGTTTTTATATACAATTTTACTATATTTATGAATACTTGAATGAATAAAACATATATATAGAAAGTGAGAGAGTAAAGTTCTATTAATAAAGAGTTTTAAGAAGAAAACACTATTTTATATATATCGATTAAAACCTTCACGAGTTATTTACATGGATAAAACGTTTATTATTACGCCGTAAGGCGTTTAACAAGTGGAGTCTACTCTCCCACATAAATGCTTTTTTGTTTTTCAGCCGTCGATATTCTAGTCCGACGATTGGGATCATCTCCATCGTTCATGTCCAGTCCATTCCGCCATGCTGCTGCTGCTTACGGTCAAGCTTGATATGCTCCCTGGCATTTATTTAAACTGGCACCTGCATTTATTTACACTGATTTAAACTGGCACCTGACCAAAGAAGATAAGGGGCGGTTATGGTAGGTGTTACAGAAACTACAATATGCAAACTGATAGGCTTGGAATCATCTTGCTTCCCATTTCTTGACAGTGGAAGCCAGTTCTCTACTGATAAGGTTTTTGAGTCCAACAAAGTCTGCAGTGGAATCGATACTTGGCCCAGACCATTGCTCGTCCTTTTTAGAGTGCAAGAAGATCGATATCTGACCTCAAAGACGAAATCTCCAGTGGCTTTACACTGGAAGGAAGTGATTTGTTTGCATTGAGATTCATAAGTTATTTCTACTTCCTTTGCCTCCATTTCGGGACAGTTATCTTTGTACAATCGGACATATAGAGTACCTTTGTGGTTTTCAGGTATGTTTCTGATACCTACCACCTCCAAAAGCACCTGCAAGATGATCGACCACAGGTACAGTTATGAGTTTCTTTCTGTTTCAAATTCTGTTTCTCCAAGCAATATATGCATTTCACAGAAGTTACATGTAGGAATCAAAATCTTGAAACACCATAGGAAAATAGGCTTAGGGTTTTGCAAAACCAACCTCCACAATCTTTACTGGAGTCAGATAGTAGTCTTTATTAGACTGAAACAGAGGTTCTCCTACACAATCAGAGTTCTTTGATGGAAGAGGAGCACTGGGCACGGGTGAAGGTGTGTCTCCTTTGTGTATAGCCCCAGCTCTCCAGTAGCGCTTGCTGTAAGAGTTTTCCCATTGTCTTGTGGTTTTTGTAAATCCAACGTCGAGTTTTTTACCCTTGCTTCTGTCAGAATCCATGTCATCATGTTCCAGTACTTTGCCGAGCAAATTTAACATGTCTTTCATGTAAGCAATCGGCTGCAGCTGGTGAGAGTGCCACATCAAATCAACGTCATAGGTTGGAACATAGAGGTGGTTGACAAAATTGTCCCTGTTTTTCTTGATAAGGTACAGAAACCCCTTGTATCTTTCTTCGGCTCCTTTAAGGAACCGATCATCGAACATGTATGGACGGGACACCTGTAGAGACCACATCAACTAGTTCAAATATAAGAAGATGATAGTGGAAATGAATATTCGATACAAAGCACAACATATACATAAAATTACTGAAAGACAGGAGAAAACAGAAAATAATTTAAATACCTGGTGAAAGAATGAGCTTTGCCTTCGGACTACGTCCGTAAGATCATACTCGATCTTATGCGTACTTTTAAAAATCATTCCATCAGAATTCCCTGAAACAAAATGACTCAAATCAAGCTCATATGGTTCTTCTAGATAAGAGTATTTCCATATCTCTTCTGTCTCTTTCCTGTCAGCTTCTTTGATAGATGACTCCACAAAAGAAGCATCCAGTATTCTGCCATATATTTTCTTGCAATCCTTTTCATATTGGACCTGCAGACCACATTTTATTAAAGGAATAAGAACCTGCAAACAGACTTTGATGCTTAAACATTACAACAGCAATGACTTGTCATACTGGATTGAGCCTGTGACAGTGCCGGATCCATTCACAGTCGAGAGGAACAACTAGCTGAAACTTTGCATTGTCGGATTCCGTGTGTTCAGCGAGCAATGGAAGCCAGCACTACTCGTACCTGTTTATAAAACAGGGAAAAAAACGCTGAACAAAATTTAACATCAACATAAAATATTTTTCCCATTAGAATATGGAAAACGAATGTAATTTCATCTTATCACACAATTATATGATTAATACCAAATTCAACAAAAGAAAATTCAGTGTCTGCAACAAATTTTGAAATTGACAGAATTATTTACAAAATTCAACAAAAGAAACTTCACACCTTCTGGTTTTTATGTAAAATAAAATATTTTGCCTATTAGAATAGGGATTCGAACAAACTTTCATATTGTCAAACAATCATGGCGTAGATGCAGACTATGTTGAGGAAATGACAGAGGAAATGACATCAAAACTATGCCGAGGAAATGACAGAGGTTGAGGGTTTACCCGGTCCTCTTTCCTTCGCTGTGATCACATAAAAATGCCATGTTTCCTGCATGCATGTGCCCTTCCTCCATTACGGTGCTTCAAGCGGATTTGGGGGTATCATGGCAACTTCAATCATGGTGCACTAACATCTGTTTCTCCTGTACCGTCAAGCAAACCTTATGTACTTTGAAATCCATTATTATTCAAACATTTTAAGCCAACCTTATGTACTTTCAAATCCATTATTATTTAAACATTGTAAAATTTGTTATTGATGGATTTTTTTTCTCTTAAATTTATGTATATTTTTATTTTTTAAATTTCTCAAGGCAGCTCCCAGTCCAAATCAACCCCCCACTCTTTGATATCGCTAACTCAGTTAATGGCAACTTCGGTTTTGATGTTGTACTATGAGAGGGATAGTGTAACAGAGTGCCCTTTTTTATTTTCTTTGTTCAACTCCAACTCCATTATTGTTTGCACGCCTTTGCATATCCAAATATTTTGTAAGGTGATGGTTATTTTAGCCGGTTCCTATTTTGTTAATATTTTATTTCAAAAGCAGGATTGTTGATGTAGTCCATTGCCCACTTTTGCATTGAAAAATGTTTGAGTTAGTTCTTATTTTGTTCATATTGACTGCCACTCATTGAGCCTTCTTTACCACTCATCATTTAAACATTTGTTGATTTGTCACATTTGTAATTACCTTGTACAGAGTTGGTTTGAATAGCTTGGTGTTAGAGCGAGCAGACTCATTGAGAACCACAGGGGCTGCATTGACTCTGTTGGCCAATGCTTGGAGGGTGCTCGATGCTCTCGGGGTGGCACAGTCCCTTCGTCTGAAGCATCCACAATTACAGGGGTATGGCCATATCTTCACTTAATTGATTCTCTGTACTTTTACCTCCAACTAACCTTTGGATAATAATTTAGCTTCTTCTATGCTGATTTGCAGGGCACAATTGACTTCCCGGACAATGGATTTTTGAGTGGATCTTCAGATATGCAGTTGGCTGTTCAAAGCAAATATCTCCGATTTTTCTTGATATATCCAAAAATTTTCCGAGTTTATCAGTTTGCCAAATTTTCCAAACTTGATTCTAATGGTTGAAATTGTTTCCACGTCTCATGCTCAACCCGGGTTCACCCAAGAAGGTATGGGGACCTTTTATTTCTCTTGCTTCCCCACCGGTCCTCAAGAATGGTGATCGTCTTGCAAAGTTGTCCTATGGGTTCCCTAAGTTGAGATTTCTCATGTATATTGTCCTGAACTTTTGTGAAGGTTTGATTAGAATCCGCTCAAGTATTTGCAGTACATTAAGCGTGAAACTTATCTCATATTAAGTGAGGGTTTTATATTATTATGGGTTCTCTATATTTTGGCCCCAATTTTTTCCAATTTGTATATGTTGCTTCAATTAGCTCATTGAATTTTAAAAGATGAGAGAGAAAATCACATATATTGTAGAGAAATGTCTGGCACTCTGCTTGAATCGCATAAAATTAGTTGTCTGGCAATTTTTTCTCCATATAATTGTTTGAATCGCATTTTGGTGCTCAAACTCTCATCTAGAATAATTTGTATCAAGTTTTGATGTTGGAGTTCTTGCTGTTAGTGAGGAGTTCCTCTTTATGACAGCTTAAATTTTGGTATCCATCTGAAATTTATTCTAATTCATTGTCACCAGATTTGAACCCTAATTTTGTTGATAATTGCAAGAGGAGCCCTTCTTTATGATTGCTTAAATTTTGGTATTCATCTAAAATTTCTTCTACTGTTTAAATTTTGGTATTCATCTGAGATTTCTTCTTGTTCATTTTCACTAGGATTGGAACACCTGTTTTATTTATAACTACAAGCATGCTAGAATATATGTAGTTTTCTTTCTGTAGGAGGGATTTCCTCCATTACAATTACAGGCCTATCGATATAAAGGCTATTCGAATCTAGCTCTCAAAATCTTGTTAACAACAATGACTCTATTGTCTATTTTGATGCAGGGATTTGCAAATAAGTTTATAGAGACGTTCTAGAGTCCGTGGGTGGCTCTATAGACTAAAGGACAGACCTACTTTAATCTCATAAACATCCATTTTCTAAGAATATTTTGCAGGGTTGCTTTTAGTATTATTTGTTGATTTTTTTAATCCTTTGATTTTAGATTTTGAAAATTTGTTCCTAGTATTTGTTGACTTTGATTTTTTCAATATTATAGATGGGAAACCGTATGGATCAACTTGTAACATAGTTGCAATAAGATCTTTTATTACAATTGATTTCTAAAAAGATCTTTTATTACAATTGATTTCTGTAAAGCTGTAGTGGCACACTAGCTTTACGTTTTCTAAGAGTCTCTATTGTTTTACAGATGAGAGACGTTTATTTTTTAATAGAAGGACAATAAAAACACACCTCCTCAATGAAACACCTCAAGTTTGACAACATAGTTTTTAATAAAATAGTTGTGTCTTTATTAAATGGCAACCAACTTAGGTACATGCCTAAACTTCTAATCCTTTTCTCCAGTGTCTAAAAACTCTTCACGTGCATCTCATTATATCTCCATTTGCTAATGATATTCATTATTCCATCTGATATGATGATAAATAGATTACGCAGTTTCTAAAATTATTAATGAAACTAACAGTAGATAAAGCTTACAGGTTTTTGGAGATTCCTAGGTAGTCATAAATGGTAAATACAAAATTAATAATCTGGTTCTGAGTCCTGAGTTTGATCAGGTGAAATGAATGGTAGAAGCATTCAACTATATCTCTTTCTTCCATGTGTATGGAGAGCTTAATTCTTAGGCATACGAATATTTCCAAATAAGGTTTGCTGGTAGCTGCCAACAGCTACCAGGTGAAATGAATGGTAGAAGCATTCAACTGTATCTCTTTCTTCGATGTGTATGGAGAGCTTAATTCTCAGGCATACGAATATTTCCAAATAAGGTTTGCTAGTAGCTGCCAACAGTTGGGTGGTATGAAAAGTCAAAGAAGGATTGTGCTGGATGAAAGCAATACCACAGTGCTTGAGCCTACTCTTCTTTTGAATGTTATACATATATTTTTTATGTTCATAGCTCAAGACTAGTTTCCTTGAATAGTTTAGTACCCTTGCACTATACAGTATGTAGAGGGAATTTAAAGTGTAATAGTCAATAATTAATAGACCTTTTTTACTTTTTGGCTGAAGATGTAGTCAGGAAATATGATTGGTATCAAGAGGTTATGAAGACCTCATTTTGATAAAGATATCATATAAATCCATAGAATCTATATACATCTATTCTATATAATTTCTATTTTATAGAAAATAAATTATGATTTTTTTTCCTAAAAAACAAAACAAATTACATAATTAATAAAATAATCAAACAGTCGGTCTTTAATATACTAAATATTGAAAAGGAAACAACCATCTTAGATACATGATTATAAACTCTAAATCTTTTTCTCCAAAGTAAAGACTCTTCACATGCATGGATTTATATCTCCACTCGATAATTAATAAATCTTGAAAAGTAATTAATTAGTAAAGACTCTTCACATGCATTGCTTCACTAAGAGCTAATTTCTTGTAAGTGGGAAGACTGAATGCTTTAGTTCACATGTAAACAGTCAGCAAAACAATGTTTTCTACTTTCTCAGTACAATTTAAGTGTTTTCTACTTTCTCAGAACAGTTTGCTCTCCTAAGAAAGCAAACTAAGAATTCCAATTGAATGTCTTAACATGGGCGCCTACATGACTTGCACTTCCCCTCTTCCTTCTTTAAACTCCTCGAGGGTTTTATTTGTTCTGCAATTTGTCCCTTTGTCAGAGAATTGCTTTGAGCGGACATTCTTCGTATTAATTTCTAAGCAGGTCCACAACAATGATGATTTTATTTACTAAAATTTGTGGTTCAACACTCAAAATTGTCTTTCTTGCTGTATATGTCCACACCTCCTTGCTTAACTTGCAACTTGTTGTATTAATTTATTTGAGTAACTCTCTATTATTCAATAATTGAGCTAACATGGTCCTATTCATTACTTTGCTACAAAGAGTATGTATCTTATCCCTCTCTATGTTCATACTTCATAGTTATTTTACTTTCATGATTTACTCATATTTAGTAGAAAGTCTTTTCTTCTGTGCATTTAGACTTTTAAGTAAACCACATCATTTGTTCTTTTCTTCTTTGTCAAGTTCAATATTTTTTGGTATAGAGCTATATCAGGGGTTTTTAGAAAGGTCTTAGTTATACACTTCACAGCTTTTGTTAACAATACATGGGTAGTATGTACCTCAGCTTTCCAAGTGGATAGATAATGGTTGGCATCTATCAATGAGGAAACTGTTATAACTTTTATTTTGAACAGAACAGTATTCGAAAATTATAGTTATTCTGCAAGTAAATTTTTTTTATAAACTCTAACAAAGATAAGGACACAAAAACCAGATTTTATTAATAAATTGGAATTTGACAATCATTGGTATAAGGAACAAGATAGTAGATAAATCCATAAATTGATGCTATGTTACTTGATTGTAACATAAGAACTACAAAAACTAACAATCCATTCTCATTTGGATGAGAGAAGAATACATGTTGATAATGTAATGGCCGATTATGTGAAGAATATAATGTCTTGTTGTATATGTCCACATCTCCTTGCTTACCTTGCAACATGGCGTTCTTTTATTGCACCCCTAGGTACAATTGCTAGTTTATGTTAAAATCTAGATAGATAGTGCAATGTATTAATGCAGACGTCTAAGTGGATAGTATATGTGATGGCGAAAGGCTTTCGAGGACCCAGCGTTGGCGGGCTAAATTAAACATTCATCTCTTTACTCGTGATAGTATGGTTAAGGTTAAGTTTGATTCGGCTAATAAAATATTAATACTTTCTAGGTTTTATTGGTATTAAGTTATTATTGAGAGGCAATGATGAGTAAGTAAACTGCCACTTGCAGCTTCAAGTTGTGACCCGGGAAAAAGTGTGTTCTCAGGTTTGGCAAAAATCAAATAGTATTTTTTAATTTTTTACAATTATAAATAATTAAAAATGAATTAAATAAAAAATTATAATTTTTTATTAAAATATAATAAATAAATTATTTTTTTCTTTAAAATGAAAATGATATAATCATTTTTACGATTTTCAATAATTGAACTAAATAAAAATTATGTGTTAATTAAAAAAATTAAGTCTACCTTTTATTAAAAAAAGCAAAAATCAAATAATACTTTTCTAAATTTTACAATATTGAACCATTAAAAAATCATTAATTTCATTCGGTTAGGGAGAATATTAATAGATTTCCCACCAATTACAGAAAATGATTCCATTAAAGAAGATAATTGTTTCTGCTGTGTCTGTGGCTATGAGTATGGACTTAATCGTAAAATATCATCGATGAAACAGACACGCCAGCTCCCATCAATATAAATACAATACCGTCGAGTTGAGTTGAGTAGAACAAGTTTTCCCTTCATCCTCTTTCTGCCTACTTTACGAAATAGTCAGTATGGCTGGAAAATCAGTTTGTGCACCTCCTGCTGCTACCTGCAAACGGTTGCTTATGCTTTTGCGTTTGGTATTGCTGTATGTATGCCTTATTTTAATGGAATGCATGCATGCGTCAAATTCCGTGCAGGCGCTCAATGGATTTAGAGCAGAGCTTGTGCATATAGATTCACTGCTCCCCGCAAACACTACATCCACTGAGCGCTTGATACGAGCAGTCCAACGCAGTAAAGAGAGGCTAAAGTACTTCATGCATTCTGCAGATAAATATAATTTCCAGAAAGATTACCAGACTCCACTAAGCATTAACCCAGGAGGTTCAGACTATGTCATCGAGGTTTCTATTGGTACGCCACCTATATCCTTTATTGCCATTATGGACACGGGAAGTGACTTAGTGTGGAGCAAGTGCTCCCCTTGTCCAAGTCCTGATTGCTCAAATAGTCCAATCTACGACTCTTCAGCGTCCTCAACTTACAGTAAGCTCGATTGCCAAAGTCTTCTGTGCCAGCCTTTTCCCGTCTTTGCTTGCGACGATAATGGAGACTGTCAATACCTGTACAAGTATGCTGACGAGTCGAATACCGCGGGGATCCTTGCAAACGAGATCTTTTACCTCTCTGGTGAATCGCTTCCCCAAATCACCTTTGGTTGTAGCACCGTTGTAAATGGCTTCGGACAACAAGTAGGTGGACTAGTAGGTTTCGGTCGAGGTCCTCTATCCTTCGTATCACAGCTAGGCCCTACCGCAGGAGGAAAGAAGTTTTCTTACTGTCTTCTCCCTACCACCAGTGAAACCGGTGCCACCAGCCCTTTCTTTATAGGTGACTCGGCTAGCATCAGCGCCAGCTCCGATGTCAGTTCGACTCCTATTGGTAATGGTGGTGAGGAGAGTGCGTATTATGTCACACTGCAAGGGATCAGCGTTGGCGGTCAATTATTGGATATCCCTGATGGCACGTTTGATGTTGATTGGGATGATGCCACCGGCGGAGTTGTAATGGACTCTGGAACAACGTTGACTTTTCTGCCACAGATAGCTTATGATGCTGTGAAGGAAGCGTTGAGCGCATCTATTAATCTCCCACAGGCCGACGGAGAACCCTAGCTTATAGCTTATAGCAGGCCTCGACGCCTGCTATAACCAACAGGGCTCTTCAAATCCGACCTTTCCCGATATGACATTCCATTTCGACGGAGCTGATTACGATGTGCCGAAAGAGAACTACTTATTCCCTGATACCACCGGTGACGTTGTTTGCCTTGGAATGTTACCCGTCCGGCTTGATGTATTTGACATCTCGATAATCGGTAATGTCATGCAGCGGAATTACCAAATACTTATCGACGACGAAAACCAAATCATCTCGTTTGCGCAAATAGATTGTGCCACACTGTAAGGTATATATATATATATATATATATATATATGTTTTGCAGGTTTCTATATATATTTCTTATTTCATCTACGTACTTGTCTATCTTGTATGGGAGATGACTCCAATCATGGGAGATGGCGTTTGGTTGTATTTTGTATTTCTATTTTAATAATAAAAAAAAATATTGAATATCGAACATATGTTCTTAGGTTTATTTAGTTAGACATGTTTATAACCACAGTGGACAGCCTACCATTATGGGTTTATTTCTTTTGTGGTTATCTCACTACTCTCACTCATGAATGCAAAGTGGTTATTGTTGCCTTGTTATTTTCAATTTTCAGTTTTATCATAGCCATTAATTTATTGAGTTATTTAGATTAAACTAGGAATTGTTCTAAAAAGGGGCAATGATATGCCAATAAGTTGTTGTTGGAGGGTGAAATGGATAAAATAGGAAAGCTAAGATTGAATTGGTGTTTTGTAAAGGAGGTGTAATTGCTCCAACAAGGTGCAATGATATGCGGATAAGTTGTTGCTCGAGGGTGAAATGGATAAAATGGGAAAACTAAGATTGAATTGGTGTTTTGTAAAGGAGGTGTAGTGCATTTTTTTATGATTGTTATATATATGACACATCTCACAATGATTGTTATATATATAAGTTGATGTCTAAAAGAAAACCAAAGAAAGCCAAAGATAAGCTCAAGTTGTGAGCTAGGAAGCCTTGTTCCTAGGGAAAAGAGAGATGTGGTTGTTTTTACAAGGTAAATAAGGTTAATTATTTGATAAATTTATGTGATTTTGGTATTAATGAAGCATTCTAAAAGTAGAAGCTCATAAATATAATGCGGGAGAACTCCAATTGAAATAACATAATATTTATGGAATCTTGGGTTTCTCAATCATAATAATACAAATGTTTATACAACTTGTTCAATGATGTTCATTTTCCTTCTTTAAAAATTACAATATAATATAAATCATTCATTCTATAAAAATATTTTTATTTACTATTATATCATACTTATTAAACAATAATATTTTTATTAACAATTATATCATAGTTATTAACTATGACTAAAGAGTAAAGTCAATTTTAATAACCATTCATTGTTTAATAATTTTTTTTTCTATAATATAATAAAATAGTAATGTCATTCTTAATAACCATTTATTTATTTGTAAATATATTTTTGTAAGAAATATTTTTATCACTTTCTTCAATAAACCTAAAAATTAAATTATTCTTAATAGACCTTTACTTCTACCTTATATTTAAGTTATTCTTAATAACTTCAAGTACCCATTCTTATAGTAAATATATTTTTCAGATAAATGTTTTCATCATTTTTAAATGGAGTTAATACTTTCCTAAACAAAAATAAACCTTATATGATCTTTAATAGCCCTTTACTTCTATCATTTACAAGTTATCCTTAATAACCCTACCCTTTAGGTATATATCTCCAATAAAGGAATTTTTATTTTTAAAATTGTAAAAGATTGTAAGATTATTCAAACATGCTAGTACACCAAATACTCTCATCACCAAATGTTCTCATGTCAGCCCTCACCAATTGGATTGCTAAATTGTGAAACGAGGTGAGGCCTCATGCAGGGCATTTGGAATTATATTGTGCTATATTGGAGAAGATTGAGATATTTGGAAATAAGCTAAACACTTTATGATATGCAATTTTTATAACTAAAATTCAATTGAAATTGTCGGATTTGCACTTTTAGGTTGTTGGAATTGCATGATCAAAGTGACCATTTTGATGATGTTGGATACATTATGCAATCAAATTTTCAATTTGAACAATAAAAATTGAGATTAAATACAAATTACAAAACTCGTAACTTTAAGCTTACTCCATATTAAAATAGTATTAGTCAAATATTTCAAATGACACGATGGGTGTCCTTGCTTTAAATTCCTTAAGAAATAAAAATAACTACTTAATTTGCTATTTTATCGTATGTTAGGTCAATCCTTACCGAGTGGATTGTTATACATATCAACAAATATTTAGTAAGATTGATCGATTTAAGTTCCATTAACTTGCCATCTCATTTTAGAATGTCATTCATTCATTAATTTGTATGCAAGAAGAGCTTACAAAAGGGATAATGAACGGAGTGAAAATAAGGCGGGAAAGTTTAAAAATTGGACAATTTTATTTGTTCTATGAGTTTTTAATGGGATATTAAATTTTTAATAGATTCAAATTTTGGGTTGGTGTTTTTGAATGCATAAATGGATTCATCGTCCTTAAATACTCAACAACAATCACATTATGCAAGTTTACAGATAGTTCTTGATATTTTAAAAATTTCTTCAATTTTTTTTTATCAAATTCCAAATCGTCGAACTTTTATTCTACCATTTCGAATCTAGTGGTTGGTTAATCATCAATCATAAAGTGAGCAGTGAGGTGAGAAACATATCCTATCTAAAATCCAAAGAGATCCCAAAGTGGAAAAAGAAATTGGCGAGGCCAAAATAACAATTATTTCATGACGTTCTTAAAGAGGTTCATAGGTAGTTATATAGAATGGAACATGAGATTGATAGGAATAAAGACGAGTCCAATGCTTAGAATGCCTAGATGCAGTGGGTGGTAAAACTATTAGATGTTGGGAGACTAAGCATGGAAAGGCAACCATTCTATACTGGAAAATGAAAATATGGATGGGTTTGGCCTTGATAGAGAATATGGAGACTAAGACAGATACATATAACAACTTGTGAATGAATTGTGTTGGATGGGAACCATCTATTGCAGTCTCAATCAACCTTGGGTGGCATGATGCATCAACATTTTGGAAAAAGCTACCATGGGAAAGGTTTTCATGCCCAAGGCAGAGGATAAGTAGCCTAGTACTTCCAAGAAGATACCCTTTGAATAGTTGTAACCATTTTTTGTTCATGCTTAGTCTCAGAAATGGCTCCAACCATGTGGCGATGTATCTTTTGGTCAACTTTTCCTTTAATTTCACTCAATATTTTCAGTGTTGTTTCGTCTTGCCCTATCAACTCTCGACACTCCTTCTCTTATTTTTCTACTTGTGTGCATAGCCATAATGATTGTTTGATATAAACTCTTGATATGATAATATAATTTGAATAAGTTCAAAAAACACTTTCTTTAAGTCCTTTATATCCCAAAGTACATTTTTTTTTACCCCCTAAGGTTACCAAAAGAAAAACTTAGCTAAAATATATTCATGAAATTAAAGGTACCTCTCACTTAAAATATCTCAACAATGACCAAGGCGAAGTCATTCACCCTCACTCAAATAAACCTCAAATATTTCAAAGAAACAAATGGAAAAACTCTCCCAATAGTTCATTATTTATATGACTTCACCCTCACTAAGATGAACCTTGAATATTTCAAAGAAAGAAATGGGAAATCTCTCCCAATGATCATTTCTTGAATGTCTTTTATTTTGGGCATTTTTAAGACATTTCAGAGCTTTGTAATTTCAAATCAGACTTTGAATAATAAGATTGAATAAATTTAATTTTTTAATATCTTTATTAAAGTAAATTTTGTTTAATATATTTTTTTAATTTAAATGATTTTTTTATGAATAAAAAAAAACTTTCAAAAAACTTCCATGAAATTCAGATTAGCATTCATTTGTCTCTATTTAATTTGTTTCCATTTTTTCTTCATTTAATTTGTCTCCATTCCAAACTTTTCCAGCGCAAAGTTTTGATTACCATTCAAACCATTCATTTATCTCAATTCATGTTGAACAATTCGAATACCGTCAGTACCATTCAAAATTTCAAACAATTAATATTGCACATTCCAACCAAGTCTAAATAAGTGAACTAAAATTCAAAACAATTATATATATATATATAGGATTCCCTGAGTCCAAGGATGTGAAGTGTTCATGCATCAATATACATAGTCTTGATTTATTGTTGACATAGTATGCTAAAACACAACGATCATGGAAACATTAAAAAAATAGTGGATGCTCAAGTCATATCTTCTCACATCTCTTCTAAATGTTGTTGTGCATGAGTGTGGTGGTGTCATGGCATTATGGAGACATGGCAACCTTCTATTGAGGATTATTGGTGCAATTTTTCTTTATGAGATTGCTTGCTTATGGTGAAAAATCATTGACATTATCACTTCGACGAGCTCTGTTATGTTTATGAAATTGTCTTGGGCAGCATTATTGTCATTACATTAGATATAACTACATGTTGTTTTGGAATTTTTATTAGAATTACTGTACATTAAGCTATAAAAATGTTGACCATCTTTTCTTGTAACCATTTTATAAGAAAGTGATGGATCTACAGAGATCCAAAATGTATGACATGTGACCATGGTATATTAGTGACTTAGAAACATTTTTTTAAGTTTTTTTCAGAAATACGTAAGGCACATTGCAAACTAACATATTGATTTTTACTATTCATTCCACCAATACATCCCATGCCACAATATGTGTGAAATAACTTGATGAAAATATATCCCACTGAGCACCTATTCGTATTGTGAAGATATTATGGGATGGGGGATATCAATTCCTATACACATACCAGTAAACCAACGCCCACAAATATGGAATTACATAGCTGCAAAGTTGGATGAAATTAACGGCTATATAAAAAATGCATCAATCAGCCAAATAGATAGAAGAGGATGATAATTATATAAATTTACAGTTTTCCTTGGAAACTAATGCCAATAAGATGAACAACGTCACCCAACCTCCTAAAGGCCATGAATGGTAAATGATAATGCTCTCCTTTCGAGAAACAATTGAAAGAAAGCACACATATTGACAAGATTGAATCACCATTTCGTGAGGAAAAATACCCCGTTGCTATGCCCATGACTGGTGTGAAATTTAAGCCCTCACAACTGTTATCTTGAGCCTCAAGTTGTAGGATCACTGGAACAACAATAAAACCCTAATAAATACATTTAGTGCTTTAAGTCTTTTATATCCCAAACTACTTTTTGTTGTTTTCCCCCTAAGGTTACCAAAAGAAAAACTTAACTAAAATATATTCATGAAATTAAAGGTACCTCTCACTTAAAATATTTCAACAATGACTGAGGAAAATTCATTCACCCTCACTTAAATAAACCTCACATATTTCAAAGAAACAAATGGGAAAACTCTCCCAATAGTTCATTATTTATATGACTTTGCCCTCACTTAGATGAACCTTGAATATTTCAATGAAAGAAATGGGAAAACTCTCCCAATGATAATTTCTTAAATGTCTTTTATTTTGGGCATTTTTAAAACATTTCAGATCTTTGTAATTTCAAATTACACTTTGAATAATAAGATTGAATAAATTTTATTTTTTAATATATTTATTAAAGCAAATTTTGTTTAATATTTTATTTTTTTAATTTAAATGATTTCTTATAATGTACAATGTACAATCTATCCTTGGACCATAGAAGGAGGGGACATTTATTAATTTGTCATAGTGGTCTAGGAACTGAAAACACACTCTCACAAGGAATACAGACAAATATGCATAAAATTGGCAAAATGGTGCTGCAATGGAAGTAGCATCTTTGTATAATCAATGAATAATGAATAATACAATACAATGATCATGAAATATGCACGAATTCCAATACAATTCGAATTATCAAGGAGGACATTCGAATGGAATGAGTGGGTGTAGCTTAACTGACTGTAAGCCACAGTAAACACACTAGTTAACCAACTGATCAAGTGCCGACTG
The DNA here is from genome assembly GCA_001517045.1 of Pseudotsuga menziesii. Lineage (NCBI taxonomy): Eukaryota > Viridiplantae > Streptophyta > Pinopsida > Pinales > Pinaceae > Pseudotsuga > Pseudotsuga menziesii. Next base: position 39,809 of record LPNX011183412.1, read on the forward strand.
AATCAACTGAGTCCTAACTAAAGTCAGAGTGCAATGAATGACTGATTCTAACTGAAAGTATCTTAGACACATGTCACATGTCATCAGAAATGGTTGTAGGTTCTTGTGTTAGTTCCAGTTCATAAATAATCATTAAAAATAATTAAATAATGAATAGAGGTGCCTTCACCACTTAAATTAATTGATTGTAACCATCAATTATCAATTAGGTACATTTATGACACTCAGATCACTCCTGGAGTGCTCCAGTTAGCCTCCCCAAATGAAGGAGAAAGCTTAGTTGGACTTCTTGACTAAAGGTAGGTGTGGGTGTGCTCATGCTGATATCATACAGTGCTCCTTTGATGTCAATTAAGTCAATAAAACTTAGGATAGTGGTTCCAAATTGACCAAATTATGTGTGCATGGTGGGTAAATCTCCAACAACATTCGGTCCAGCATCCTCACGGAATTTCATCGAGAACCCTACTCGAGGCACCCAAGATATCAAAATATGATATCCATCATCAAGAGGCACTTTTTCTGGCCTAAGTTAAAGGAAGACATTGTGATTTTTATCACAAAATGTCAGGAATGTCACTTAGTCAAAGCTGAGCGTCATCATCCTTCGAGATTGCTACAGCCAGTACCCATTCCAGAATGGAAGTGGGAGGTCATTAGTATGGACTTTATCACCGGTCTATCAAAAAGTAAGAAGCAAAATGATTCTATTTTTGTAGTAATTGACAAGTTGTCAAAAGCAGCACACTTCATTCCTATGAAGTCCACCTACAAGGAAGTGAACATTACTGATATCTTCTTGAAGGAGATATTTAGATTGCACAATATACCCAAGGAAATCATCTTGGATCAAGATGCTAAGTTTAAAGGAAACTTCTGGAGATCTGTATTCTTTGAATTAGAGACGTAGTTTAGCTTTAGCACTTCTTATCACTCACAAACAGACAGATAGACAGAAAGAGTAAATCAAATTGTTGAGGACATGTTTAGGATGTATGTCATGAACAACCCCACTAAGTGGGAAGACTACCTGCATCTTGCAGAGTTTGCGTATAACAACGGTTATCAAAATTCTACCAATATGAGTCCCTTTGAGGTACTCTATGGACAGAAGCATAGAACACTGGTTACTTGGGATAGCCCAATGGATCGGCTCATGTTAGGGTCTGATTTATTAATGGACTTGGAACAACTGGTTACCAAGGTCCAGGTGAATCTTAAATAAGCACAAGACATCCAGAAAAGTTACGCTGATTGAAAAAGAAAAGATAAAGACTTTCAAATTAGTGATCATGTCTACTTGAAAGTAAAATCAAAATGAAGCTCATTGAGCTTTGGTAGGTGTGGTAAATTAGCACCTAAATTTTGTGTACCTTTTGAAATATTGGCCAAGAAAGGGTCGGTGGCATATGAGCTAGCGTTACCCGTGCACATAAGAGTCCATAATGTTTTCCATGCATCTTTGTTAAAGAAATATGTTTATGATACTAAACATGTAGTTGATTGGTCCTTATTACAGGTGGAACCTGAAGGGGATTTTTCCCTTGAACCTATTCATATATTGGAAAAAAGAGAGGTGCAACTCATGAAGCACACCATAGTCCAGTTAAAAGTGCAATGGAAGCACTTCGAAGTCGATAAGGCTACTTGGAAGAATGAGGCCACCATGAGAAAGACTTACCCCTCCTTGTTTCATGATATCATTCCAAGTCCCTAGAATAACAGAGATGGTGTTGTTCTAAGTGGGGAGGGATGTAATATCCCAAATTTTGGACCTAACACTTATAGGCATGAGCCTATTGATTATGATGTTATATTGATGTTTTATTTTGATATATTGGGTCGAAGACCCCACTTCATATGAACATGATGATTTGTTATATATATTGGGCATAAGCCGATAATTGATGATATATATATGCTTGTTTGTGTTGGGCGTCAACCATGAAGCACATGATTAATGAGATGTTTTGTGTTGAGCGAGGAGATGTGTAGCACATGGGTAATTGATGTTTTTGTGTTGAGCAAGAAGCTCTAGAGAACATGAGTACTTACATTTGTGTTGAGCGAGAAGCTCTGGAACACATGAAAAGATAATTGGAATTTTTGGGCATAAGCCCTGGAGCCTTCCATGTTGATGTTGAGCATAAGATCTCGAACATCAGATCCTTTTCCATTATATCCCTAGGTGTATCGTACAAGTACATCCTAGCATTAGTTTTGAGCGAAGAGATTTGGAATTGCACTAAGTTTGTAACTCCTTGTTTTAGTGTTGAGTATGGGCTCTGGTAAGCGCTAGGAGTTACTAAAAATAATTTAATAATTTCTGAGTGAAAACGACTCGAGAAAAATATTGATCTCATCGGACTTATTTATAAGTGATTAAATGAAATTTTGAATTTATGTATTCTCAACAAGTATTGAAGAACTACCATGTAGGGAATCCAACATGGAAGGATGTTTAGAGTTTCCTAGCCTAGTATACCTAACCATCTACCTATTTGACGTAAATGAAGAAGTGTCATTAAGTATAGGGATCATAGTATATGATGCCCAAAGACAAATGTTAACAAGTGTTATATTATTATGTATTTTATACATGGTATGTATAAATAAATAAATATATTAATAATATAAATAAATGTAAGAAAGAAGGAAAAGCTCCATCAGTTATTAGTTCTTATTAAAACATAATAAATAGTACAATACCTACAAAAGTCTAAATAGGAACTAGTTGAAAGTTCGTAAGCTAAAGTATTACAAATTACCCAAATAAAATAAAAAGGGTTAAATCAAGAAATGAAGGTTTTTTTATTTAACTGCCCCTTTGACTAAAAATTCTGTCTATAAAGTCTCCAGCCAAGGAAAGGCTTGGGGTGCTGATCTATCTTTTGGGAGTCATTATTCTTCTTGTTTTGGTATCAAGTGAATTCTTTGAGAACATTTTCCTGGAAAAAAAAGGAGAACTGATCCAAACCTGATATACTAGATAGATAACCCTACCTTAGGAGCTCTAAGCTACTTGCATGTTGGAGTCTAGCTTGGGGGGATTCGGATTGAAACTAGGAACGGTTCCGGGTCATGGTTGGGTGGAATGTGGTTGTACCCAAGTGATTCAGTCATCTAATACAAAGGTCAGATCTACCTATAAATTGTTAATGCTGGTTATTTGAGTGTACAGGTTCAACCATTAAAGAAGCTTCAAATTACATGTATGAGATCCTAGACTGCCTATTCTATTTTTCTAGAATAAAAGCTGGATTAATTAGGAAAGGGTTCACATTATATGTTCTAACCCTATATGTTTGATTTCTGTTTAAATCTTCTAGGGTTTACATTTTAAATTATAACCCTAGCATGTACTTTACTTCTTATGCTAGATTTATCTAGGATTTATTCATTTAGTTTACTTCTACAATTTTAATTCATATATAAATATTTATCCAGTGTTTTGCACCCTAGTTTTATTCTTGTATTATTTTTACTATTGAAACCATGTTAATTACAAACTAGGTTTTATTTCAGATCTATTACCTGTCTGTTCTTTGGCCTAATTATTGTACTGACATATTTCATTTCTCAACAGAGCCATGTTGCAATTAAAACCTAGATTTAATTTAGTATCATCTAATTTTAATAACAATAAAACTAATTAAGTATACTATTAGTATATAACTAGTATACACTGGTATATATATATATATATATATATTCTAACAGCGATAAAATAGAATTGTAAATCTAATCCGTCAGCACAATATTCAATCTAAGATAGAAACCAACGAAGACATTTCAAGGTCTGCTTAAACAAATCTACGCTAAATACAAAATCATGTCCATTAAAATAAACTTTATCATAATCAAGTAAACATAGCAAGTATCGAGACCATTCATGGTCTAATATCATGTTCCTTTCCTATGTAAATTTAGAATAGTCTAATCATAATCACATGCCATAAATTAGAATAGTCTCATCTAAATATTAATCAAAACCAGCATGTAATAGATAACCCAAAGTAATATTCCTATACTTAAAAATAAGAACCAGGTAAGTGCAATGGGGTCGTAGGATAAAATCCTGTGGACACTCTGAATGCCCAAATAAATACCAAATTATTATCTCTACAAAGAAATCATTTAATTAACCCATTAGTTGCATTGAGGTTACATGAACGAATGTTATAGAAACCCATTTTCTATTTCGCTTACCCTAAACAAAGTACTCCTTACATTAAAAATCGTAATAACATTTATACACAGTTTATTTTATTATTTTTAATAAAGCCTCTTTTCAGTGCATGACTTAGGATCGAATCTTGAAGGGTTTTTGTTATTTTTATAAATCCAAAGTGTATCATCTACACATAGGATGTAAATAAAATCTAAAAACATTACGCAGAGGTCGTAAGACTTTGCAAATCCCTATGCTATAAATCTATCGCCTCGACCTTCTCTACTAAAAGAATATACAATGATACCATTTATAAACCATGTTACATAATAAACCATCAATCCGTAATACATATGCATTTATACATTAAACTAAATATAAAATCTAAATCCTCTACACTATCGCAACAATGATGGAGAGTGCCGACGTCATGTAAGGCGTGGCCCCAAGCCATTCGCTGTCATTAATTTCCATTCTTACAAGATGATAACAAATAATGGAAGCAAATATACACAGACCGCCCATGAAAGCAGAGGTCACATGAAACCCAAGTTTAATAAACAATAATGTAGCATAAATTTATATACACAGTCCAGTTTAATAACCATTGCAATCATAAACCCAACATGTATTTCACGATCCCAATATTTTATTACATTAACATAATTTACACAGTCAAGCTACTCATGGTCTTGCAACATCGCAAGAAATGGTTCTGCCATGGCCTGTTACATCTCCAAATAAGTAACCAAAATTATACATAGAGCTTGCCAAGGCACCCAGTTTTCGCTTCATGACTAAACATCATAATATTAAAAAAAACCTAAGTCTTTTCATACTCAGACCTGAAGGCCAATGAAACCCCATAACTTAAAATCCAACTACAACAAGTTAAAATCCATTATTAAAGCTAAGAGGTGGTGATAAACTATTTGTTAGCATGCTTACCAGAATGGTAATGCTAGCCCATGGCTCGCAGTCGCGCATACATATTCTAGCCAGCCCTGTCACCTACAACGACGAAACAATACGAAGGATGAGAAGTATGAAAGCTAAATGAGCCACAAACAAAAAAAAATGCTGTGAAACCAATGAAGCCATACCTTCGTTGTCCTAGAAGTCACCTTCACCTATTGTGCAGAGTCGATACCAAACAACCAACAAACAAATAAAAATGACCAAGTCCATCGTGAGCTAAGCCCTAATCTTGGGCTGCCACAAACTCCAAGGCGCATTAATGGCTCCAGCCTATGACCCATTATCAAACTTCCAAAACTCACTTCCCCATAGTTTAGAATCGATCCAATATTGATGGCCTTCATTTTATGCAGAATCGTTAAACCCCAATGTGTAACATTTAAACCATAATATATATTCACCACCCCAAAGTCTAATGCAGGGTATAATGTATTATATGCATCATATACTCTAGGCTCTAAGCCTTAAACCTTTGCTTGTCATTTTTCCCTAGGCAATAAGCTTAGAACTATGGCATATGAAATATGCCATGGTAAACTTGTTTTCATAATGTCAAAGATCTTGTCTTTAACCAAGGATTGTAAACTTGCCAAGAATAATAAAACTTAGGTTAATACTTTTAATAAACTAAACATGTTATACAAATAGGTTAAGATATGAATATTTGATGAGTAACTTATAATGAACAGTAAGCATCACTTAGATAATCAGTCTAATACTTAAAAGGAATAATTGTGGTAATTACCTTGTTACTAAACCAAGTCTGTACGGAGCAATCGTAACAATCTGTAGGTGTCACTAGCTACAAGTGTAAGTACACCTGCACGTAAACAAGTTAAGAGTGTCTTAGTTCAAACTAAACTAAGTAAGTCCGCTAGACAAGTATAAACTTTACCTCTCAGACAGTTACATGGGAGAACTAGTCCCACACTCTGCCCACTTTGTTTCCAAGAACAAAGATAAGTTAGAACCATGTAAATAATAAGTAAACGCAAGATGAAATTAATGAAGCATATAGTAAAGTAAATACACATACACAATAATGCATAACCATAAGAATAATGTAGTAATCATTATAATGACATCTTAAGTAAAGCACAGTAATAATCATAACTGAAAGTAAGATGATATAATGTAAGAACAACTTACGACCAAACAATGATACACTCAGTGTACGTTATTTTCCGCAAGTTCAATTATGTCTAGCATAGGTAGTTTTTACTAGCCTAATAATTTTTTTTTTATCAATTTTTTGGGACATTACATTTTCTTTCTTCAGAAGGAATTTCCTTCCCATGAGATAGTGCCTCCACACCCTCAAGGCTTGGATGATGGCCGCGAACTCAAGATCATGGGTGGGGTAGTTCTGCTCATGCTCTTTTAACTTTCGCGATTCATAACAGATCACATAATTATTCTGCAAGAGGACTCCTCTGAGTCCTTCCTTGCTTGCATCTATGCAAACAATGAAATCCCCATCGGGATATGCAATTCATAGTATCGATGCGATCGTCAAAATATTCTTAATATTTTGAAAACTTTCCTTGCACTTGGTCATTCCTAAGAACTTATTTTCCTTCTTTTGCAAAGCGATCATGGGACAAGCTATTCTAGAGAAGTTCTCCATGAAATTTCGGTAATAACCGGCTAATCCAAAAAAGGATCTAATGTCGGTGACTCTAGTAGGGGTAGGCCAATATTCTATGGCTTTAATATTTTTTCGGGCCCACAGCTATCCCCATATTGGAGATGATGTGACCCAAGTACTCTATATCTGGTTTGTAAAAATCACATTTACTAAACTTGGCATAGAGCTGGTGTTCTTGTAACACTCATAGCACTATGCGGAGGTGTTCCTCGTGTTCCTCTTTATTCTTAGAGTAAACTAGGATTTCGTCTATAAAGGCCAAAACAAATTCATCCATGTATTTACTGAATATATTGTTAATCATACACATAAAGTTTGTAGGTGCATTGGTCAATCCAAACGGCATCACTACAAACTCATAGTAGTCGTACGTTGTACGAAAGGAGGTTTTGTGAATATTCTCATCGTGAATCCACACCTGAGGGAACTCGGATCACAGGTTGATATTCAATAAGATCTTGGCTCTTCCTAATTTATCAAACAAGTCATTGATCCTAGGGAGTGCGTATCAGTTCTTGATAGTCATTTTGTTAAGCTGATGGTAATCAATGCACATCTGCATCATAACATACTTATTCTTTATGAAACGTATATGTGCTTCCCAAGGGGACACACTTGGTTGGATATATCCTTTCTCAATCAACTTCTGCAATTGCAGTTCGAGTTCCACCAACTTTGGTGCACTCATGCGGTAAGGGTATTTTGAAGCTGAAACTGATCCTGGTGTCAGTTCTATGAAAAAACATAGGTCTCGTTTCAGTGGTAATCTTGGGATTTCCTCAAGAAATATGTCCTTGAATTCTACAAGAAATGGAAATTCCTCTATTTGTTGTCCGCTTTTAGCCTCGACGTCTTGGATATTTACTGCAAACTATTTGCAGCCTTTCCTAATGCACTTCTTTGCTTGTAAAGTAAATATTTTCCTTACGAAAACTTTCTTAGGTATGCCTTGATAATTCACTTGATTCCCTTGGCTATCTGTAAACAATATTGGCTTGTGTAAGCAATCAAGCATGACATGGTGTTGTTCCAACTAGTCCATGCTGATAAGTATATCATACGATCCTAAGGGTAGGATGTTCAGGTTCACTTTATTAGGAAAACCATTCAGGTTTAACTCAAAATCTTTAACTATTTCAGAAACTTTCCATTTCGCACCAGTGGCTAATTATACCAACCAAAGTTTATCATGTTTAACTCTGCCTAGTTTACATACATCAACAATTTTAGCAGATACATAGCTCCGGTAAGCACCAGGGTCAATCAGTATTGAAAAAGAAGTGTTTAAGATATTACCTTCTATCTCAACATGGTAGTCTGATGGTGTGCATGTCGGCCATCCAAGGCTGCATAAATCCGCGGTGTTCCATCTATGTACTCTAGCATTGGTTCTTCTTGTAAGTTGTGCAAGACCCCATTGGTCTTGTTCTTACAGTCTCGGGAATAATGAGGCCCGTGGAATTTCCATCATTTGACTTGTAGTAGGGAAACATTGTCTGCCCCATTTGTTGTTGGATTGTTAGCATTTGGAGTTGGTACATAGGGCTTTGTACCTATTTTGTTGAAGTTCTTGTTGGATGGAAAACTGTTGTTCTGTTTTCTGTATGGTGGTGGGTTAAAGCTCGGTTTGCGGTTATTAGAGAAGTTCTTAGACCTATCTCTATTTCTGTTGATGTTCTCTTGCCTTAGCTTCCCATGCTAATCGCAGAGCCTATATTTGTGCAATGTGGTTTCCAATGGTTTGGGCATGTCAAATTCTATCCTCTCCCGAAAGTTGGGAGGAAGACATCCTAAAAAATGTTGTATTTTTACCTTCTCGTCCTTGATGTATGGTACATAATGTAACAGATCCAAAAATATGTTAATAAAATCATCCATATTCATGGATCCCATACGTAACTCGTGAAACTTTTTCAGCTTTCTATCAAAGAATCTTTTAGACATGTATTTTTGCTGACAAATCTCATGAAAATTAATCCAATGTATTTCTCTTACCTCATCTTTCTTGGTATGCTTCAAGTCCCTCCACCATCTAGATGCTTTGAAATTTAAATTATAGATGGCTAGACGAGCTTTCATTTTGCTAGAGTAGTTATGAACTCGGAAATATTTGCTCATACCCAACAACCACTGTTCAGATTTCTCCACTATGTTCATCTCTCCCTCATATGTTGGGGATTTTATTTTTGAAATCTCCTTGGATATTGTCATCATTTCTCCGTTTCTTTATGCATAGAGAAAGAGAGTCATCACTAGAAGGACTGTGATAATCACCTTCTGGAGGTTCAGGGGTATGTTCCTATTTTCCTTCTTCTCTCGGGCTACTGGCCATTTATGATAAAATTATTTCTTGAACATATTTGTGGAATGAGTGGGTTTTCCCTGTGGGCTTCCTCTTGTCAGGTTTTGCAGCAATGCTTCATTAATTGCTTGATGTTCCTTTCTTTCATTCAGATTATCATCTCTGAAACTCTGCAAGTCTGCTTGGAGAATTTGTATGGTTTTCTTTATATCAGAATTTAGTTCCACCACCAATTCTGCTTCATGGGTGGGAGTATTCAACTTTCCTTTCCGACTGTTGTCTACTTCAATGTTCATGTTCTGAACTGTTCTTTTAAAATCCCGCAATTGAAAATTTTTAATAACAGGAAAAATTTCTGTTAGTTAATGAAATTTAAATACATACTTTATTTTCCTTGAAATGAATTTTTGGTACGCCAAATTGGTCTCTTAGTGTTGAAACTAGGATCTGATACCACTTGTAATGTCCCAAAAATTTGAAAATAATTTTTTTTTGTTAGGCTATTCAAATACTACCTGATGTAAACATTATCTAAACTCATGTAGAATGTGTCATACTTTGTTTCACTGTACTGTATTGTCGTAAGTTGTTCTTACTTCCTTTTCTATGTTTTCTTGATGTGGTTATTAGTGTAATGCTATGTTATCGTTATGTTTTTTAATATATGAATACGATGGTTATGTATTTAAATGTATACATAAGTTCATTCATTTTCTTTCTTATCGTTTATAATGTTTAATTATTGTTTATGAATATTTCTGACTTAACTTGTATTGTCAAGGGGTGGAGTGGTGGGATTTTCTCCCTTGTAAAAACAACTCGAAGGTAATTGTTTCTATTTTTCACTACATGGCATACTTAGTTCTTATGGAACTAATGCATTTCTTTCCTTGTTTCATGCAGGTGCACTTGACAATAGAAACCTGACTAGGAAAGTGAAATAAGACCTACTAGCTATGCTCACTATCACACAGCTTGGATGACGAATAGACCTACCATCCTATCCTAGTGATTAGTAATATGGTTGTTAACACTATTGTTTATGCAAGTGTGGGTGTTATTACTCCTAGTTTTGAACTGGTTACTACTGCTTATGGTCTTATGACCTTGATTTAATTATACCTTTACTTTAATATTTAACATGGTGTATATTGTTTTGTATAGGGTTTACTACATCCCATCGTAGCCATATGTTTTTTAATGTATTAGGGTATAATCATAAATTAATTTTGCAAGCCATTCATGGCATAATACTTATGCCACGAATTGTGTCTTATCCTCAGTCTATGCTACCAACATTGGGGTTTATGGATTGCATGGTGGTGAATGGTGGCAAAGCGATGTTGGGAGGCATAAACTATATACTTTGAGTTTTGATTTCTTGTAACGCATTACAGGGTGGCGAATTGAATGCACCTTGGGAAGTGGGGTCTCAAGCTTAGGGCTTGGACTAGCATGACGGTATGGCTCATTTGTAACTTTGTTGTGTGAGCTTTGTCTTTGGTCTGCACTATGTCATGAAGCTTGGAGCTCGCTGGTGCTTGGAAGGTATGCCTTCCAATCTAGTTTCGCAACTCTTGTTTAGTTTTTCAATTTTGGGTTTTGGCATACTCCCCACCTTGGATTTGGTGTTGTTGTAGGTTGTAGGGTTCGAACAACGTGGGTCATGGGTCTCCCTCATGGTCAGTGCATTACCCATTATGGGTAATCCCTCATGTTACAAGTTGAAACTCGTCCCTCCTCTTGTGAGGCTGTTGAGACAGAGCATGAAGATCGTCATTTGTTGAATTCTTGGTCTTGGTTTTAATGGTTGAGACTGGAAGAAATAGACTGTCTATAATTTAAGTAAAGCATCGAGAGATGCATTATGATTTGGGGTTTCTTTGTTTGGGTTGGTGTCTTCGAGCTGAGACTGTTTGGAAATATTCTTTGTAAAATAATACTCTATTGATAACGTTGGACATGGTGAATACTTATAGGCTCTAAAATTTTTTAATATGTTAAGCTTCAGTAATGTATTGGGTTTGAAAGAATGCTGACAGGACCATTGCTTGCAATGACGCATGGCCTTGGATATACAACTATGTAAATTGATATATTATGTTATAATGGTTAATTTGTACAACTCTTGCTTACTGTGTGTAAATTGTGGTTTTGATTTTTTATTTAATTAATTACAACATTGCTTGGCTTTGAGAGCCATGCCATTACTTGGAAATGGCCCTCTTGCCATATAGCGTAGCGACTATACTGTTGTAAAGTTGTCCAGGATTCTCATTGGGAAATGGCCGTAACTGTTGAGGTTTAACGCTATGAATGGAAATTCGTTGCTATGGCTTAGCATTGACAGGGTTTAAATTATTTTATGTTAAGGGTTTAGCGTTATTATAACTTTTTGTGAGCCATAAAAGGGTTACGGCATGTAAGACAATTTGGGGTTTTTAAATTCTGTGTAGAGATATGTTGAAATGCTTTACATGTCGTGTATTCTATTTTTATTAGTGTGGTGTGTGTATAGGATAAGTGAATCATTACAACGTTTGGTAAAGCTAATAGTGAATCCTACATGATTCTATGTGGTGCTTTTTCAGTGTATTATGGGTGAACTCCACATGATTCGATCCTGGGTCACGATGGTTGTAAAGGATGAGTGTGTGAAATATCTTGGGTTTGGAGAGACTACCAATAGGATTCAATCTTTTGACCCTTTTTCTTATATGTTATATTTTAATGAGTTTTGGACAAATGTATTTTATGTATTAAGTGTATAGTTTGGTTATTATGAATGTGGCAATGGGCTCGCAGACCTTAGCGGTCTTCGATATATTGAATTTATATTTGATTTATGGATTACTTATAATAATGTGAAATGGTTTGTTTATAGTATTGTTTATTTATAATATGTATACAAACCATCATAGGTCTCGATGGTTTTAGCTTGGCATTCAGAGCTTGTTATTTTGATTATGGTTCTATTTATAATAAACCATGGAATGATTTGTTTTTAAGTTATGTTTTAATATAATCTAATTTAATGTATTTTATAATTTATGTTCTAATGTTCTATTTAGAGCTTATACTAACAATATAAATACTAGTTGATCTATTTATTTTAAATATCCTTCTGCAGGCAATATGAAATTTGCCAGTAGAATATATATATAAATATATATAGGCTCTGTTCTAAGTAGTTCTAGGTATTGGAAAATCAATTTAACAATAGGAAGTAAGTTATAGACAAGAACTTAGAAATGAAACATAAACCCTTAAATTATAAAACATGAAATGAATTGCAGAAATAAACCAGAACACAAAACTCTTAAATACTTGGTTAGTAAAATGAATTTCAGAAATGAACTATAGAAAAAAAATTTACATTCATAGATAGGTTAATAATTGTAGAAAATATGACCTAGTTTATAGAAGACATCTTCGATATAATAATTAATAATTTACCCTACTTCCAATCGTAAAACTTGTATAGTTTACAGGGAAAAATCAAGAACCTTATACGTGCAAGATGAAGCTATTTCAATGGCAGAAAACCTGCACACTCAAATACCTAGCATTAACAAATTCACAGAAATATATGACCTCTGTATAGATAACCGAATCACTTGGGAACTACCACGTTCCACCCAACCATGACCCAAAACTGTTCTTGTTTTCAATCCGAATCCCTCCGAGTTGGTTCCAACATGTAGGTAGCTTAGAGCTCCTAAGGTAAGGCTTCCCTAACTAGGGTATAATATTATAATCAGTTATCCATTTTCCTCTTAGGAAAATGTTCTCCAAGAACAGGCACAAAATATGAATCACCAAAAAGATGGAAGATCTGCAAGCCTCTCTTTGACTTGGGTTTTTATAGGTAGACTTTTTAGTTAAAGGGGAAATTAAATCAAGAATCATTTGGTTTCTTGATTTAACCCTTTTATTTAATTTAGGCACTTTTAATATTTAACTTAGGAACTTTTAACTAGTTCCTATTTGGACCCTTGTTGGTATTTTCAATATTTAATTATCATTTACTAATAAAAATAATAGATAGAGCCTTTCTTTATTTCTTAAACTATTATTATTATTACCATGCTTACTCTTTATACATATCATGTATAAAGTATATATTTATATACATATCATTTGTTAACATTTGTCTTTAGGTATCATATATCATGATCTCTAAACTTAAGACACTTTCTTTATTAAGACCTTCAGGTAGGGGCTAGGTCTACTAGAATAGGAAACTCTAAACATACTTGCATGTTGGATTTCCTTGTATAACATGGTAGTTCTCTGGTACTTGATGAGATACAGAAATTCAAAATTTCATTTAATCACTTATAAGTAAGTCAGATGAGATCAAGATTTTATTCAAGTTGTTTTCACTCGACATAATTAATTCTTTTCAATAACTCCTAACGTTTATCCATAGCCCATACTCAACGCTAAAAATAGGGAGTTACAAACTTAGTGCAATTCCAGAGCTCCTCGCTCAACACTAATTCTAGGATGTACTTGTAGGACACACCTAGGGATGCAATGGCCAAGGATCCAATGCTCCAGAGCTTAGGCTCAACATCAACTTGGAAGGATCCATGGCTTATGCCCAACACTTGCAATTTTATCTTTTCATGTGCTCCATAGCTTCATGATTAACAAAAATATCTAAAATCTCATGTGCTCCAGATATTCTCGCTCAACACAAATATAAATAATCATGTGCTCAAGAGCTTCTCTCTCAACACAAAAACATCAATTACCCATGTGCTCGAGAGCTCCTCGCTCAACACAAAACATCTCATCAATCACGTGCTTCGAGGGTCGACACCCAACACATGAAAACAAATAAATATATACCATATGAAATTGGATTACACCCAATATATCAAACAAATAATCATGTTCATATGCAGTAGGGTCTTCGACTCAGTATATCAAAATAAAACATCAAAGTAACATCATAATCAATGGGGCTTATGCCTATAAGTGTTAGGTCAAAATTCAGGATATTACATTCTCACACTACTTGTTTAGTTATTTATATGCATAAATCCTTGAAATCAAATCATCAATATATGATTCAAATATTTTAAGGTGCAAAACCAAGAAAAGTAGGATTATAGTTATCTTAAACTTTTTATAATGTAAAAGAGTCATTGTGTAATCTGATCAAACATCAAAGCACAAAAAACTCAAACACTCTAACTACAATATTGATATTAGATATGGAAAGAGTTCAGTGGCACAACAAATTATATTAGGATTACTTGCGTACACATGAATATGATGATGAACTATTCTTTTATTAAGCACGAGTCAATAATTGTTTAAGCCATTTGTGTGTGAAGGAAAAATTGAAATGCTATAAAGAAACAAATCAAGTTTAACTACCAATGACTAGTTCTCTAATCTAAATATTCTTAAGAATCTTAAGATACCATATTTCACTTAATAGTTTTAAGTGTTATGATACCAAACATGAGGTTAAATTTAACAACTAGGGACTTCTAGTTATTGTTAACAATCTGACAAGTAATTGTTAACACAAAAAATTGCTCACCTAGCTCGGCATGGTCTAAACCACATGCATACATAATTTTCCTACCATATTTCCCTTAATTTTGACCTTCATAATTGTATTTCTAGTCCAAAACATTATGGTTTCCCTTAATTTTCTCCCACAAAGTGCTAAAAACCAAAAAAGGGCCAAAAAACCCTAAAAAGGGCCAAAAAACCCCCAAAAGGGCTAAAAACCCTAAAAATGGTGAAAAACCCTAAATAGGGTTCCAAAAACCTAAAAGAGAGAAAATGTCAAAAAGCCTAAAAACTTATAAAAATAGTGTGAAGGTCTCTCTCAAAAAGATTCTTACACCTTTTTTCCATTATTTTATTTCATGAGTACGGTGAGACACATTTTTCTCTCAAAGTATTCACACCCCATTTTTTCCATCATCCCATTGCCCTACCATTCCCACTTAGTACATCAAGAAATTCTTCGTACCTTCCTAGAGAACCACACTGTGGAGAGGCGGGCCATTTCTGAGACGGTTATGGTGGCCCATTTTTACCAGAAAGAAGGTACAAATTTCATGTATTTGATTTTATTTAGTTTAGCCATATGTGTTTATTTGGTTTTTGGTTACTGATCTCGTTTATTGTTCTATCTATTTTCTATGAACTCTACCTTACTATACCATTGACATAAGGCTCGTGCTTTTGCACATAATAGGGGAAAAAACCCTGTTATAGTTTTGGTGTCTTTGCTAGTCGATCCTCTTGGATCCCAGTTTTGCAGGTTTTTCTTTATTTTTTACATTAAGTCGTCACCAATCGGTCCCCCATGCGGCCAATACGAACCTTCACGGCACCAGTGCTTTCCCCGCTCGGCCCATGCTAACCCTGTTTTTTTATTCTTTCCTTGTCTGACCCAAGTCACTCCTATCGGGCTAGACGTCATGACCCAGTCACCCAGTTTTTCCTATTAAGCACGGCCTTTCTCATAGGTCTTCATCATGCCTGTTTTGGCTGAAAGTGTGACCCCAGTGACCTCTGTAACCTCTTTTTGAGTGACCCAGGCGTGCCTACTCCTCTGTTAGTAGCGACTTGGTTGTCTTCTTAGCCGATCTCCTCTATCTTCCAGTTTTGGGTGATCGATATTGCGTCCGTTCCTCTAACAAACGTGGCTATCAGTTTACATCCAGTTTCACATACATGTTTCAGACCACTATATATCCCACACTTTGTCTAAACTTAATTTTCCTTTCCAGATTTTCTTTGTTACAACCCCTTGCTTGTTCCTTGCAGAAAAGTCTTTTGTTACCATTTTAATTCATAGTTGGAAGGAAAATTTCATATACAAGTGCACACACTCACACCATTAAGATAACATGCTTGGTTCATGACCCCGAGGAGAAACTTAAACATAATCAATTAACATAATAACATCCTGTTTGGGAAAAAAGTCCCATCTACAACAATTGTGGGAAGTACTTGGGCTTTGCCCTAAAACTCATGGTGAGGAGTACCACATGAACCCTGAAGTAGTTGTCCATTGAGAGGACCTACCAAGTGAAAAGGGAAACAACCCCCATCAGATTGATTAGATTCCCCCCCATGAGGAAAACTGAAGAGCTGTCATTTGTAGCCAAGTGGTTAACATTTTTACCTGCGTCATGGAGTGAGGGGTACTGCCCAAATACACAAGACATCAGACAATCTTGGTGGTTCAGTGACTACTTTTGAACCATTAGGAAGCCAATTAAAATCGAGGTCCATATTCATTTCATGTTACTACCACATCCATCATTTCTCCCCCACGTTATTCCTCTTGACTTAGGGGTCACTCCCCTCAGTTTGGTTCTTTGGACCATCACTGTCGAAGGCCTCTTCAACATCACTCACAAGCCTCACATCCATACACATCCTTTGAGTCTGATTCAGATTACTACCAATCTAAAACTAATTTGTTGACTCCCTCGTATAGCCACATGGCTAGCATGCATCATGATCCCTTCCACGGAGGGATAGTTGATGGTGAACCTATGTCCTTTCCACGCATAATCATGGGTATCCCCACCAGTGGTCCCATCACCAATGTACATGCTACTGTAGGTATTCTACCCACCAGTGGCGACCCCGCACCAGCTACCATGGTTCCTTCCATACCACTTTTTATGACTGGAGGCAGTGGCCCTTCCACGACCATTTTGACTATCCCTACAATGGGAAGTCAACCTCATATACCCCTAGCCATGCATGGACACTATGTTCCTGCAAAATCTGGTGCCATTTTCGATCCAACCCAAGCCAACCTCAGGTCTAGCCTACCCTTCATGGCTAGTCTCAACCTTCCAGATTTGGCCATATTAACTAATAACCCCATCAGTCATCAAACTCACTAGCTGTCCATGCCTACAAAACTTCCTTTAGACATACCAAAGTTTGAGGGAAAGGCAGGTGAGGACCCCAAAACCATGTCATGTCTTTCCACTTGTGGTGTTCATTGAACAACATTGTGGATGACTCTATCAGAATGAGGTTGTTCCATCGCACACTTACAGGTGTTGGGACCAAATGGTACATCAAGCTGCCTCATGCCTCTTACCATGATTTCTCCTCACTTTCCTCCATGTTCCTCCAATACTTTAAACTACCTGTCCAATATGACGAGGGAGTGGATATCCTTTTATCCTGTCATCAAAATACAACTACCCACATCACAAACCACATCCATGAGTGGCGACGATGACGTAGCCTATGCTAGATTCAATTAGATGATAGGAGCTTCCTTGAATGATTTTTGAAGACCATACTCTTTCCCATATCCAAGTATGTTACCTCTGAATGACACCAATCTAAGGAGGAGTCCATGTTAAAGGCTCAGTAGTTTGACTTAATCTACGCTCAGTCTAGGTATTTATATACCATCAAAACTAATGCTCCCCATGCTGACACCTCTCGCCATGATACGCAAGGGGAATCCCACATTACAGATGGAGTCATAGGCTCTGTCACACAACACCCCGATTACTATGTGGCACCTTCGATGATGCCACCACACCCATGAAACACCCAGAGTGTTGTACAACCAAATTATATCCCCAATTACTCATGGATGATGGCTCAGTCTGGAGCCACCTCCTCCTATGTTCCTCCCACACCTGCTCATCACATACATGGAGTGACATGGTTGGCGCAGTCGCATTCGGTCCAAATGGATATATTTACAGCCCCTCAATCTCCTCGGGTCTATTATGAACCACCCATGCAACCCAGTCCTACTCAAGCTTAATCCCCTTTGGTTTCCACGGGATAGGCTTATGCTCAGCAAAACCTTCCTAACCAACCTACCCCCAACAGCCAACAATATCAGGGAAAGAAAAATTGAGGAATAAACCAAGGGAATAATCAGCCCCAAGGAGGCTCCCAATAGACTAACCTTCCCACCAACAACGATGCCAACTCGCTAGCACAAAACCCCCATAATCCCAATCTATTGGGAAATAACCCACAGTTATGGAGCAATAATCCATGTTCTTTCTGCAACACCTATGGTCATTACACTCATCTATGCCCTCAAATGGCTCGCGTCCGACAACTTCTCCAGAATGGTGCTCAATATGATTCCAATGCAGAGACCAAGGCTCAACCAAACCCGGCGCCACCAGGTCCTCCACCTATGGTGCTCCAAAAACCCCTACCACACTAAGGAATAGTTGCAACCCAACCCTTGGCCCCACCTTCCCCTGCATCCCCCAAGTGCAGCCCCACCTGTAGAGGCTAGAATCCACCACCTCACGACGGTGTCATTTGAAGTCAACCTCCAGACTTGACGTAACCATTACGGATCCACCATAGAAATTATTGACCCATCAGTGGCGTCTACTTCTAACATGTCTGATATGCCCCTTCACTTACCAAGACTCGCAAGCGATGTGGTAGCTAAATTCCCACGGTTTCCTATACGTTGTATCGCGAACACTACTACTACCGAGCAGCCCTCAACTATAGCATAGTTGATGACTTTGCCCAATCACTTGTAGTTGTGGTCACTCTGAAAGTGCTAAACACTTGTCCATCACAGTGTAAAGAATTGTTTTCTGCATTAGGTGTTGTTGATCCCTCCGATTCCAGGTTGATAGTATTTGATATGGATCAAGGAGAACCTAGGATGCCACCTATGGTTGTTGTTCAACATTAAACACCCTTGTAACCTAGGGTCTGGGGTTACGAACTTACTTGTAAAACTTGCAGACAATTGGCTTTAGAGTACATAAAGGAAACAAGAAGAAATACTTGACTCACCTAATTCCGGACGGTTGATCCAAGCTTGGTCTTCTTCCGCTCTGCTTCTCTCCAAAGCTTCCAGGGATGCACCTCCTTCACTTCCAAAGAGAAAATTCTCCAAGTACAATATTATACATGTATATATGACAGGTTAGATAAACAATATATCTAGTGCTTAGTTGAATATATTCATCAACCATAATACATGAAAGAGACTCAACACAAAGTTGGAAGACGAATTCTCTTTATTAACACTCAGGGAATGACATAAGTGTACAACCCAGTGCCTGAGACAAGGAATTCTCTACAACCAAGGGACTCTAAGTTCTCCTGCTCTAATACTTCTGAAGATATACCACCAGCATAACTTTGCTCTCCAAAATTTATTTCTTAATGCCCTCCCCAAGGCCTCTATTTATACTTTGGGAAATAGAGTAGTTTCTAAGGTTGAGGAGGTCGAGACAATTGGGATGGTTAATTATAGGGCCCAACTAATCTCCATTAATTGTGATTTATATTTTTTAATTTCGAATAGAGATGTATGCGACTATCAATATAGGAAACTTGTGTATGACACATGAGTTTCTTAAAAGAAACCCACGTATGCTGATGTACATGAGTTGCAATGGAGATAGTCACGTACAGTACGCGAGTTGTCAATGGGAATAGTCACGTACGTACACGAGTTGCAATGAAGATAGTCGTGTACACTGATCAACACTTAGAAAAATAATATGTCAAGCTGGTTGAAGGGTAAATGCATCTCATGTCATGCCCATCTATAGTGATTTGGAAAACTTCAATCCTAATATGTCCTTTTGTGTACCAACATAGGCAACGTCAGCACTCGTACGGAGAAGTGCCAATTGGGTTGATAATAGATGCCCCCTAATGTGTGAGGTCAGAGAGAAATGATGGACGAAATAGATTATAATCATTATCTTTGGAGAAATCAGAAGTCTAATGGAGCAGAGGTAGTACCTGAAACAAATACATAATAATGTCATATACAAAGTCATATATGAGGATGCTATGTTCAATATACTAGAACACTAGCTCCTTTACAATATTGAAGTACATCATATAGTACAAATACAAGACCATGCATATTAAAAAGGTGGATCGAATCCATAATATATAATAATGATGAGTCTTCAAAGATCTGGAAGTTATGTAAGTGATCACAACATAATCTTGCGCAACTTAGTCCATAGATGAACCTAAGGTCTTTGTCAAGAAATCCCAAAGAACCAGGACAATCCAAGCCATGTGAATAGATGTTATTGAAGTCAAACATGGATAGGATTCAATAGATTGTCAACCAATAGGTGATAATTGACAACTGAAGCAAAGGAATTCACCAATAATGAAAGTGAATCCTAAGGTACGATCATCAAAACTCTAGGTCTTCGTCGTGAGGAAGTGCTGATGCGAAACCACACTGTGATAAGGAAGGCAATAGATCCTCCAACGGATCACAAAAGTGACTAGGAACTGAGTAAAGGAAGCGAGTCACAAGTAGTAACAAATACGATAATGATGGAATCATGATATAGATCAGACACAGGGTTAAGTCTTTGAACAGTGAGCACGACACAAAGATGACCCAAGGCAGCTTTTAACTTTGCAGATAGAACAACTAGAATTATCTGTCATGTAGGAGACATGATCAGATTCCCTAGGTAGAACTGAGAAGAGGAGGAGTAAGAAACTCAAAGTAATAGTTGAACTGAAAGTGAAAATTGACACATGAGTATCGAAAAAAACAGAGAGTGCTATGTTCAAGGATGACATGCTGCCACTAACTAAAAACCAAAAGAAAACTTCTTCCTTATCTTCCCTGTTAAATTTTAATGAGTTCAGGAACAACTCGAGTCTCTCTTCACTTTTTGACAAGCTTGAAGAGAAGAGGGAATAATGCTTGATAGAGTCACCAATTCATGGATTTTATGATCCCGAACTAGTACATGCTCACTTGGTGTTTTCATATTTAGAGAGTCTGAAAAGTATGAAGAAGACTCTATGGGGGCCCTTTTTCCTCCAATTTACTCTCCCGAGGCCGAAAAAGTATAAAAAATACCACAAAAGAACTCTCTTAACTTCCATAGAAGAAAAGGTGAACCTTTTTCGTACTTAGTCAGGGAGGTCCGAAAAAGGTTAAATTACCACCTACCCAATGCTCCTTCGAGAGCAGCATATAGCTTGAGTTTTACGAGTGTGAAGGAAATCAAGATCACTCGGAAAGATCCATTTGAGTATGAGAAATGGGGCTTACAACAATAAACTTGATGCTTCATTCTTGGTGTTTAACGAGCATGAGAAAGACACAAAAGTACACTCGAAATCTTTTTCACGTTTAGGTCCAGAGCACAAAAAAGAGAAAACTGAGCTCATACTGGGTGTTCCTTTTCTGTAAATTTATTCCCTCGGGTCCAGAAAAGTAATAAACCTGTACCTGAGAATACTCTTCTCAATTCCATAGAGAAGAGAGTGATCCTTTCTCGTGTTATTCCACATGGTACGAGAAAGAGATAACCTACCACCAATGTGGATGCCCATTCATGTATTCTTAACGAGATTGAATGGACAAGTTTACTCGGCATTCAAGTTTGTTTTAAGGATTTAGACTTGGGCCTAAAGAAACTCCATAAGGGCAGGGAGTCCTATAAAGGGATAGCTTGTGAAAAGAGACCAAAATGAGGTTCAATTTAGCGTGAAAAATAGCTAAAAAGATTCCCCTGCACCTAAGACAGCTGCAACATGAGTATCGAAAGACAATAAATAGGTTCTAAATGAGGATACTCAAGGGAGGAAATCCCTATCCATGGAATAACAATGGTAAAGACAAGGAGCTAATGGTTAAAAATACCATAGTCCGTGGTCAAAGTGTGAATGCTAGGATTAAGATGGAATAGGTATAAATGTAGAGTGCATGTGAAATGACAAAAAACCATCTTCTATGAGCAAAAAAACACTTACAAATAATGATAACCTGTCACATGGCAAAAATATATGGCATTAGTTTAAAAATTATGAACTATAGGAAAAAAACCCACTTGAAAATAAATTTTCTATAAATAGTTCAAAATATGAATAAAAAGCTCACCATTTGTTTTTTAGCCTACCTCTACCTTTTATTGCTCTACCTTTGATTGCTCGGTGTGGACGATTCAATGGACCATTTCCAAAACCGCAAGTGTCAGGTAAGACTACACTCCATGCTCTTTCATTTGATCCAAACAATTGTTAAAATTGAGCCCTAATTTCATGTTTTTAAGTGCCCTCAAAATAGGAACACTGTGTACGCAGGTATGGTATATTAATAGTCATGTACACACGTTCTGTATGTGGGTTTCCTGAAAGATAGTCATGTAGAGTACGCGACTTTCCTAAAAGACAATCGCGTAGGATGCATGAGGTATAAAAAGAATGTGTAGGTTCAAAAAATTCAAATTTTACATGAATCTAATGATTGGCAATTTCTTGATTATTAGATTGAAAGATGGTGCTTGAGTGAAGGGAGTGGGAACATGAAGACATGGACCAAGAAGCTCTTCAAGATTCCCCCATAGTGAATATTTTATGTCAAAGTGGGTGATTAAAGTTTTTCTGTACCTCACCTATGCGGGAAAATGTCCACCTCTTAGAGTTCTTGATAAATTATTGGGATCATGATTTGGGCATGTTTGAACTTCAAGGTGAGTTCTTAGAGATTACATTGGAGGATGACTATTTCATTTCCGGTTTATCACAACGGGGAGCTCTGGTGAACTTGGAAGGTACCGGCAGAGGCGGTGACCCTCTAAGTGTACATAACTATATAGACATATACTGCGAGCCAGGAACTCCAAAGAGGGGTAGCTACATACCTATTGTTCACATTTGCAACTTTCCTTTATAGGTGTTGGTGAGCACTATAGTGAGCATTGCAGGGTCATCATCACTTCACCTTGCAACTTGAAACTAGATGAGACTAGTGGTGGACTATATGCAGGGAACTCTATATGAATGGTACTCAGGCGTGATCTCGATAATGAGAAAACATCTCTCTGACTGCAAAAGAGGCAGGAGGAAAACTTTTGGTTATTCCAGCATACTACTAGCCTTTTTCTTTGAGAGAGTGCCGGGATTGAGTCTTGCAGTACCTTTGCCAGTTCATTCTCCTTGTCATCCCAGGCTGAGTAGATGGGGAGATATCTTCCTCCTCCAGGGAGGTGGTGGATCGATCAAGAGTGTCTATGATGACGACTTCTACTTTTTGTGGGAGAAACAGTTGCTATCCTTGGAGCAGTTTACATATGTTTGATTAGATTTCCGTGGTCATACTGACCTCGTCCTCCCTCCAAGAGGAGCATGGGGAGAGTTAGGTAATTTTTATTTTAAAATTTTTTTTTTTTTTTTAATTTTAAATATAGAGATATATATACATATGTATAAGAGTTCTAATCCTTTTTAAAATGTCAAAATGCAGATATTGGACCAATTCGCCCTGCTGGGCATCCATGCGTGTATGTGCGTCCTGTTTTGGGAGAAGACCAGCGCTTGATTAGGGTTCTTTAGGGGAAACTAGCTAGGCTTACCCATAGAGTACCTACCTTACAAATTGATCACATCCTTGCCATCATGCAGGAGCTAGTGGTTAGTGCACCACCTGTCTGGATACGCCTTTTGAGGTAGGTAACCAGAGCAGTACTGGTGTATATCGATGTTATTGAGGCTGCTAAAGCCAAGGAGGCTGAAGAAGCCAGAGTGTAGGGTGACCGGGGGGACTAGGGTGGTCAAGCTTAGACCTAGGAGCATTTTATGGACTTTGATCCATGTTTTGTATATTTTTTTGTATATTATACAGTTATGACTGGATATGAGGATCAGAGAATCAACCTATCAATATGGACAGATATTCACACACACACACACACACACACACACACACACATATATATATATATATATATATATTGTCGGTTTATTTACAAATGTTTTTTATGTGTCTGCTGTATATTTTTATGTAAAATGTGTTAAATTCCAATCCAAGATGTAATTAGCATATGCATCAGTTAATGAATTTTTATTCCTTGGAATATGATTGAATGTAATGAACTCAAAATTTCTTTCCAATAACCTAACTTGCATAAATTGATGTAATAGAATAGGGTTTCACACTTGATAAGCCTGATTGAGCTGGGAAACCACCAGTTGAGAATCCAGTCGAAATTCTAGCTGAGTGATACCACGTGACAAAGCATCCCACATAAGCTCAATGATAGCCCTATATTCAGAGACATTATTGGAAGCAAGACCTAAGCAAGCACCTCCTGAGGCAACTAAATGTCTTGAGGGTGAATGAATGACCCATGTGGCTGAAGCTAAATTACTGTGGCGACTGGCACCATCAACAAAACCTATGAACCACTCGGAAGACATCTATAACAACCAGCAGATGGTATAAAAAACACAAACCGATGAACCAGTGTACATAAAAATACATACAATAAAATACAAGAAAAAGTGCTAAGCCTAAGCATAGTACCTTTTCAGGTAGAGCCCATTTCTAGGCTCAGGAAGCTTATTCCCATCAAAATCAATCAATTCATATGCACTCTTCTTTAACAACTTTGACATGACATAAGGTCCCAACCACATAGACCTGAACTTTCTTGGCCCCATGGGTTCTTTGTCTTGGTCCTAGAGCAATACCAGCTCCCCTTCAGAGAAAATCCGATGCTTGACCGACTTAACATATTGGATTTTGACCCTATTTTTATGAACTTGGTTTGTTGGCGGTGCATCTCTACATTGTTCATCTAGATGTTCTAAATGTAATAGGCATTCTTCCAACTCAGTCATATCAGGTAACACATGAATAAAAATTCTTAAGGACGGGATCTCACATTCAATCGGGGTAACGGCTTTCACTCCATGAACGAGTTGGAAAGGGGAAAACCCCATAAAATTAGAACGGGCTGCATTAATAGTACGTTTGAGGATAGTTTTCAAAGTTTTATTAACGACCTCAACCTGACCATTTTCTTAAGGATAGAATGAAGATGAATGTTCTTGTCTAAATCCTAGCATAGTGGTCAGTTTAGTCATCATGCTATTTTGAGAATGACTGCCATGGTCAGTGACAATCACCTTGGGTATACCGAATTGTGCTATAAATTGATTGAACATGAAAAAAGCTGCAGTTTCCCCGTCATCTCTAAAGGTGGGCATTGCCTCTTCCCATTTTCATAAAATAATCCATAGCGACAATGATATATTTTTTCCCCTCAGTCGAGGCTGGGTTACACGTCATGTAATCAATTCCCCACTTCATGAAGGGTCCCACTGAGATGATGGCAAATAACGGAGAGGGATGCGACCGTATCTTTCTGGTGTAAAGATGACAAGGATGAAAACGCTTCACGGCTACCACACAATCCTTAAAGACCGTGGGCCAAAAATAACTGGCACGTAATAAATTATTTAAAAGGTCTCTGGGTCTGAGATACTGTCTCTCCTTGATGGCTTCTCAGGTTACAACCAAATATTGGTGTCCCTAGATGATCAATTGAAAACTGCTTTTCGAACTCCATGGGGAACATATGCCTATCGCAAGATTCCCTTTGGGTTAATCAACGCGGGAGCAACCTTTCAAAGAGAAATGGATATTGCTTTTAGAGGCTTAATTAACCATTCAGTCGTCGTCTATTTGGATGACATTACTGTATATTCTAAACACCGACCTGATCATCTTAATCATCTTAGAAAAGTATTTGAACGATGTAGAAAATTTGGAATATCTTTAAATCCTAAAAAGACAATATTTTTTGTTTTAGAAGGTATCTTATTAGGCTACATGGTTTCAAAACACGGAATCATGATTGATCTTGAAAGAACCCAAGCCATTTCAAAGATAGCTTATCCTTCTAGCAAGAAAGCAATGCAGTCATTTCTCGGCAAAATAAATTTTGTTAGGAGATTCATTCCCAGTTTCTCTGAAATCATTCATCCTTTGTATAAAATGATTAAGAAATATGTTGTTTTTAATTGGGGACAAACTGAAAAAGAATCATTCCAGAAAATTTTAGAAGCCATTTCAGAAGCTCCTACCCTTCTAAGTCCATATTTTAATAAATATTTCATATTGTATACTTTTGCTTCTAATATTTCATATGCAGCAGTTTTAACTCAATTAAATCAGCAGAATAACGAAGTCCCAATCTCCTTCATGAGTTCAAATTTCAAAGCTGCTGAACATAATTACCATGAAGTCGATAAGCAAGCCTTTGCTGTTTTTAAAGCTGTTAAACATTTTCGTCCATATTTACTGAAATCTAAAACGAAAATAATTGTCCCTTATTCCTCAGTCAGAAATTTGTTAGTACATAAAGAATTAGGTGAGAAAAGAGCACCTTGGATGACAGCTCTTCAAGAATATGACTTAGAAATTAAACCCTCAACGATAATTAAAAGTCAAGGACTATGTAAATTAGCTGCTGAAGCTATTCATTTACCTAATGATAAAACTGAAACTATCATTGATGAGGTTTTACTTACCAGGGAAATTTATTTGTATCCACCACCTCAAGATTTGTGGTATACAAACATACTGATACTTTTGGAAACAGGAGCTACTCCTGATTACTTAGAACCAAAGAAGAAAATAGCACTTAGATTGAAGTCTGCTCCTTATTTATTAATTGATAATATCCTCTTTCGGAGAAATTCAGACAGAGTATACCTTCGATGTCTAGATAAAGATGAAACAGAAGTAATTATGAAAGAATTGCATTCTGGACCAGCAGGAGGTCATTTTTGTGGAGAGACTACTGCACACAAAATTCTCAGAGCTGGCTATTATTGGCCCACCTTGTTTTGATATGCCTATACTTTTGTCAGAAAATGCCAAGAATGTCAACTTGCTGCAAGAAGGGTAAAAAAACCTGCTTTTCCTTTACAACCTGTTTCAGCTAAGACCCTTTCAGCAATGGGGTATTGATATAGTAGGATCGATAAATCCTCCCTCATCTATGCAACACATATATATAATAACTGCAACTAATTATTTCACTCGTTGGGCGGAAGCTGCACCATTAAGGGTTGTAAATACCAATCAGGTTATATTATTTTTGGAATTCTTTATTATAACAAGATTTGGTATTCCCAATTCCCTCGTCTTTGATAATGCTTCATATTTTTCATCAATTGAGTTAACTCAGTTTGCTCTAGAGAAGGGAATAAGAATCGGGTATTCAACTAACTATCATCCTCATGGGAATGGCCTAGCTGAATCAACAAACAAAAGTTTATTGAAAATTCTCAAAATAACTATTTCAGTTCACCATCGTAATTGGCATACAGAATTGGTCAATGCCCTTTGGGAAGATAGAGTGACTCCTAAGGCTGCGATAGGTAACTCACCATTCTTCTTAGTATATGGAACTGAAGCTATTTTACCACCAAATTTGTTCTTACCTTCATTACAGTTAGCTCAGTATGTCCAAGATGAAGAGTGTCCAGCAATGGAAAAGAGAATTAACACATTACTAAAACTGGAGGAAGAAAGAGAAAAGTCAAAACAACATTTTACAAAACATCAACAGATCGTGAAATATTGGTTTGACCAATCCTTCAGTTCTAATAGAGAATTTCAGCTGGGAGACTTAGTTTTAAAATGGGATAAAGTGCACGAGGAAAAGGGAGATCATACTAAGTTTCAGAAACTGTGGTTAGGTCCCTTTGTCATTTCTGAGAAAATAGGTCCAAGTAGCTTTCGATTGCAAACACTTGAAGGATAGTCCGAAACTTTCCCAGTGAATGGACTGATTCTGAAAAAATATTTCTGTTAAATATTTTTGTCTTAAAATGTATATAATTTGCTGGCTATTTGTTAATAAATTTATATATTTGTATATAACTTATGTTTGCTGTTATAGTTTATATTTTTGTACATAAACTGAGTTTTAGTACAGAGAATTAAGGATAATGAGAAATTCATAAAATTTGAACATCATTATGTTATTTTTAGCTAGTTTTAATTCTGTTAAGTCAAACATTTCAAACTGTAAAATTTCTGTATATAATCAGTCAGTAATCTGTAGTTAGTAGCTGTAAAAATAAATGTAAATAAATAAAATTAGCTTGCTCATCAGCCTGAAAAATTATGATACTAGACTGAAATCTTTTAAATTTTGTTCGAGATGATCAAATTTTCTTAAATCTGTAAAAGACCTTCATTGTTTTTATTTGTGAGTGTTTCTCATATTATTCCTCGTCTTTTTATTTTTCTTATAAAAGTGGGGATAGCTTATTTAATATCTTCTTCGAAGTTTGTAATTTTGAAAAACTCTTACAGACCTCTATCATCAGTATTAGAAAAGTATTTATCATCTGAAAACTATTTAGGATTTGTTCCCATCAATAAAATGCTAAAATGAGAGACGGAAGGTCTTAATAATAAGGCGGTCCAATCAGAATCACAAATATCACTAGTATGACATTATTAGGAAACTAGTAATGGCTTTTGGTTTAAAAACCAAAAGATAAGGGGTCTCATTACGAGCCAGCTGATTCATTTTCTGGTGATATTAATGACTGACATTACTGTTTGGTCACCATGCTTGGTAATGATCTCTCATTTTATGAAATTTAAAAGATGAAATTGAAATAAAAAAATAACTTTTGACTGAAGAATAGGAGGTCTCATCATGACCTAGCCTAATCATGATCATCAGTGCTGTCTAGAATAACTTCATTTCTGATCACCAGGGTGATGGCTTTTGATTTAAAAAATTAGAATACAAGAGGTCTCATCACAAGCCGGCTTGCTTATTTCAGACAGCTCTCATGAATGATACTATCACATTGGGACACCATACCTAGATAGTAGTCTTCAGTCAGAATAATTGTTTAAAGAAAAGAAAAGCAAACAAAAGAAAATTATTATGTTACGGAACAGATTCTGGAAAGTTTTCAGAGAAGTAGATTTCTATATTCTATGTTGATGGTGTAGGTTATTCTTACTATGAAGTACTTTTTTTTGATCAAGATATTTTTAATTTTATCCCTAATCAAATTTCTGTTTCAAAAGATGGAATATTTCTGAGTTATACTTATGAGTATGAATAAAATAATGGTATATGTAGATAAAGAATTTTTTATTTTTTTTAACAGGTTTTAAGATTTCATTTATATAATTTTGTATGAGCAGAGATAACTGGTTCACCCAGGTTGTCGCCATTTGTTTCCAGTCAACAACAATCCCTTCATTTCTCATTAAGATGAAGGGAGATCAGCTCATTTTATGGTTTACCAATAAAAATTATAAAAGAGCACCTTCAGAATCTTTGATTCTGAAGGTACTCTCAATTGAAGAAAAGTAAAATGACATGTTAGAAGTTGATCGAAATGTTTTCATAAACTTGGCAATTAGCAGCTGTCAGTTTAATAAGTCAGTTTCATAAATTTTCATATAATCAATTCGATCATTAAGTTAAATTTATATGATTATATATGATTTAAGAAAACTTGAAAGGATAGTATGCCAAAAGGAAATCAATAAAACACATTTCGAGTTTATTTTAAGCTTGATATGGATGAGGTATTATGAAGAACTAAACTCCTAGAACTAAAGGTGACTTATCAAATCAAAACTCTTATTTAAACCTTAAGTTCATATTTCATGAAGTGCCTTACTATGACTTTGTAAAAATTGTATATACGTAGTTAGTAAATAAATGACTATCATATGGGACTTTTCATATATTATGGTTTTATCACTTGGTATCCTATCAAATTTAATTTCGGATATTAATCAATGGGATTTTGGAAAGATTTAAAACTAAATCTATGAAATTTTATGTATATACATGATATAAATATTAAATCAAGTCATTACCTAGTTGACATGCTAAACATTAGAGTTTATGATTTCGTTCCTATATCGCCTTGAATGCTACCACCTTTCACGCTAAAACTGGAGAAGACCATTCATTGACAGAGTTTACAAGATCCATCTGTCAAATTAATAACGCCTGCTACTTAAAACACTGCGTTGGCATGGAGATGTGGCTTACACCTTATAATTAACTAACAGTTGTGAATATATTGATGATTCGTATCATCAAGATTTAATGTTGATATTCATTCCACTTCGTAACGATGTACGTGCTCATTATGACCACTATGTGTAATCAATATTTTGGTTTACGATCGATCAATCAAACGATCCCTGGTATGTCGATTTGGTTAAATTTTACTGCTAGTCGTGGCTAAGTCATGGATAAGCATGCATCTATCATAACAAAACGTTGGCTATAGCACTCATCATTGCTAAGGTTCAACTAAAAATGGCCAAGTCCAGAGACCTCATATCTGTCAGTTTCGAAGCATGTGAAGTTTACACATCATGTCATACACTTGGATACCTATCCCCTCCCTATTCACATCGCCATTCAGTCCATCTCAAAACCATGATAGTGTTGAGGAGGTTATGGCTCCGTTGAACCGTTTCGAAATCTCAGTTTCAGAGCTCGTAGAAGCAGATGAGAAGGTCACCTTGCTATTTGAGAAAGTTGGCTGGGGGTAGTTCTTTAAGTGTTTTGATGGCCATAACGTAGCAGTGACCAAACTGTTTACCATGAATTTAAAAGACGACGTTGTGCAGATAGGGGGTTTTAAGTTTGTTATTAATGAAGACAAGATCGCAGAGGAAACTAAACTCCCGCAAGTTGGAGAACGATGGTTCAAAGGTAGTAAGGTTAATAAGAAAAAGTGTTTATCTCTACTGCTGCCATTACCAGATAATACAAAGCTGAAGATAGGGGTCCCTGTCAAGTTCTTGAAGCCTGAGTGGCGATCTTTCTATGAAATTTTGGTCAGGTATGTGTCCTGCGATGGACGTTTCTCTCATTTACACTATTACCACTTAAGGCTCCTATTAGCATTACAGGGCTGTAGGCTTAATCTACCATTTTATCTGTGGCAAAGTTTAAAAAATATGTCACATGCGGTTCAAATTTTTGATAACCCTGATAGAAGTTTATTTTACCATGGGTTGGTCAAAATCATACTACAACATCAATTGTCTTTGATTGACAAGTCACGGGATGAGTTTTTAACTGAGTGTGATTTGGGGCTGACCTAATATTGGCCGAACCCCTCTCCAAAAACCCGAAGGAAACGGAAGGCTGCTGCTAAGCCTGAGATCATTAATGATCCTGAGACCGAATCAGAGGGTAAAGGGCTTGAGGAAGCCAATATACCCATAGATACTGATATCAGTAATGAGGATGTTGGTAATACAATTCCCTGTCACTCTGAAGCAGATTTAAATCGATCCTCTCCTGATAAAAGTTATAGTACTCTTGCAAAAACAGAGGATAAGTTAACTAATAGCAAAGATATTAACACTGTTGATTGTAAAAATATATCCGAGCCAATTAGTCCTCGTAAACGTGGCAAATATTCTATGTGTAAACTAGATCATCTAGCTCAAGTATGCTGTGATAAAGGAGGGTTTGAGTCAGACAATCTTGTGTGTTCAAGGAGGGTTACTAGAAGTATGAACCATGTCCCTACAATTTTGGTTCCTATGGCTAACCGACAGGATACTCAGCTTGCATTCGTCCATATTGAGGACGACGTTCCATCATCGGTCCCTGATACTATTCATGTAAATAATCCCACCTTTATGAAAGATGATGGTGCAAAATTGGGTAAGGCCGAGGTCGCTCCATCATGCATAGAAACTTGCATTTCTGACCCTGAACCATCTTTTATCAGTCCTCAGTCATATGATCAAAACATTGACAACCCTACTCCTCCTCAGGCAGCCAATTCAGGTCGCGAAAATGAAGAAGAAACTCTGCAGCGAGTTCTAGACAAGGCATACCAGACCAAGATTACAGAATTAAAAGTTGAACTAAAACTATGTCAATCTAATGCAGCATTAATAGAAGAAGAAAATAGGACATTCAGAGATGAGTTGTTGAGATGGATTAGCAGGTGGAAAGATATGAATAACAAAAAGAATCATTATAAAAAAAGAAAAGTGGTTAATAATAGACACGAATCAGCATCTACTTGAACAAATTGATAAACAAAAGTTAAAGATTATCATGCTGAAAGTTAAATTAACTAAAGCTCGAAGAGTAGTTGATATTCAGAATAGAAATTGATGGTTATGAGTTGTGTCGCTGTCAAACAGGTAATAAAATATTTTTGTTATGCATTCCTGTAAAATCATAGATTTTACAGGCATACATTTAAATTTTAGTTTATTTTGTTACATCTGTTCTAATTGATGTTTAATAAGATGCTTTGTTTGTTTAAACGCAGGTGGATATGTCATCATTCTTATCCACAGTTACAGGACGATTTCAATATGTTGGTTGGAAGACGTGGCTATTTATTTAAGGCTGGAGTTTCAACAATGGCCACGAATTTACCAAGTACCTTTAAACCAGCAAACATTCAGGCTAGTCGTTTTATTGTTATAGTGACAGGTGTTTGATAAAAGAGATTTGTTTCTCTTTTATTGTTATAGGAGCCCTATAATGTTGCATGTCACATTGATGGGGAAAACTGAATCATAGTATTATATAAGTTAGGAATTTTGATGAACAAAAGGGGGAGGTGACTGAAGAGAGAAATACTGGAGATATATTTTGTTACTAGTTTTATTTCATTACTGAAGTTGGATCTTTGGATGTGGGATACAACTGGACATTTACAGTTGATATCATTACTGGTATTTTGTTTTTGGATATACTTGGTATCTCAGTATATTATCTTCTACATTAATATTAATACAGTATGCTTTGTTATACTTGTGTTTAATTATAATTTTCACTCTGTCAACTTAATATTCTGTTTGAATTGATATATCATTGTGACTGAATTTGTTAGTATTTTTACTATAAATTCAAGCTATAAGGATATATATTTCTGTCTATTAGCTATCGTTTGTATTTTTACAGTGATTTCATACTAGACATCATCTTTTATTCAAATAGTTATGTTGATGGTTAGTTATTAATTAATTATATACTTCAGAAAATTGAAGTAATTATTTATTTTCAGTTTTTCTGATAAGTGATGTTATAACAGAATAGTTTAATATGTATGGCTTAAATATTGTCATTTAGATCTTACTCTTTATCTTTCTGTTCATCTTTTATTAATTAATGATTAATATAGTATCCAAATACGCTCTCAGCTGAGATAGGATAGATAGAATAGTTAAAATAGTTCATATTAAGTTTTATTTTAGTATATTTTAGTTAACAACTGTTTAATTGATTTGTGTAAATTCTTAGCATAATTTTAACAGTCTTTATATTCAAAAAAACTCTTCATCAATTGGAATCTTTCCTTAAGAAAGCAATTATAAGACAATTTAGATAGTTGAAACTAGTCATAGGATTCATTTAGGTAGGAATAACAATAGGATAGGATAGATTTTGCTGATTTTAATTTCTCCTTAAGAGAAAAATCAGCTGGTAGCAAGACCATAACCTGCGAGGTTTTGCTATTCCAAACACACCGGACGCTGTTTTAAGCTGATTGTGTGGGCATAATCTCCTTGTTGGCTTAGGTCAAAAAATCAGGCCAACAAATGGCGCTAGAAGGAGGGCCTGTTAATGAGTAATGGCAGGTGAAACTAATGAAACATTTCCAACCAGCCAACAACTTCCAGAAGTCAGTAGATCACCATTTTTAGAAACTGTTAGAAACATTATCGAGCGTGATCCTGTCACCTCTCCCTTTACTCCTGCACAAAGCACTAAAACTTTAGAAGAATCAAGACATATTCTTACATGAGCATACGCTAATCATCTTGTTATATCTCCAATAGATTATGTTCTTCCTAGACAGCATCGACATAATCCACAATTGACCATAGTTACGCAAGATTTGGAAATAGCTGATAGTACACCCCACCATCAGGTTGAAAGACAGCAAAGGCAGAATACTCAAAGAAATACTGCTAGAAGACTAATTGCAGGAGGTGGTTTTGATCAGCCACCTTCTCCTCCTGAATCACCACCTGATAGTCCAAGAACATCCAATTCAGGAAGTTCTTCAAGTTTCGAAAGAAGTCCAATGGCAGGAAATGTACCTGTAGGAGGAGGAGGCAATCCTCCACCTAATCCACCAAATCTACAACTCCCTTAGCTAAGAACAACTGCTGTAGCAGTCCCTGGTATATAGCATCCTTTGCCTAAACACTCAGATAAACTCCTCCCTAAGTTTAATCCAGATGACAAAGAACCTACAGAGGTGCATGTTGACAAATTCATGTTGGCTGTTCAAACCTTGAACGTTCAGCATGAAGATGTAGTTTGTCGATTGTTTCCTCCAACTTTCAAAGGAAGAGCTTCTACCTGGTATTTTTCGTTAGTACAAGGATCAATCACAAACTGGGGGGAATTTAATAAAGCCTTTCTAGATAATATCGGGGAAGATAAAACACCCGCTCTTTTAGCCCTAGAGTTATCTAGGATTAAAATGGAGACTAAAGAAAGAATCAAAGATTTCAATTAGAGGTTTCTAACATTAAAAAACAAAATCCCAATTGCCTCTCAACCTCCCGAGGATATAATTATTGAAAATTATACATCAGCTTTACCAACATATTCTAGGATGTTCGTTAAGAGGGCTGGGAAAACAACTTTAGTAGAAACTTTTGAGGAATCCATTAAAGTCGAGAAAGATTCTATGTCCTATGAACCAGATAGAAGTGGGAAATTTGATTCTTTTCCTCGTAGGAAGACGGAAAAACTCAATTCAGAAAAAGACAAAGCATTTGACATAGAACAGCTGCAAAATGCTATTCGAACATTAACCCATGAAGTTGTAGGGTTAAACAAAAACCAATTCTGAAGCTTCTCCTTCTAGGGGATATTTCAAAAACCAGTTTAGACAAAACCCAAATACAAATAATAAAAATACTCCACCTGACATAGCAGCAAATGAAGAGATTTTTAATACAATTCGAGTTGTTTTATCTTTGTCTGAAACTCCTTCTAGTCAATAAATAACTGAAAATGAAGAAGAAGAGGAATCAGAAAATGACGAAGAATCAGAAGAACCTCAACAAGTTAACGGTCATTTCTGGGACAGTCTTGTGAAAGAACATGAGAGTAAAAGTCCTCCTACAGGACACCATGCCTACAATACTTGTAGTAGAACATTCGCAAATACCCCTTGAGCTTCATCAAGTTCTACTACAAATAATGACAATAATAATTCACAACCAAACAAATAGACTCAATCTGGAAAACAAGTCCAAACAACCAAAGGTACCCAAACTATTCAAAATGCTCCAAGATTAGATTTACAATATGGTATAATTGAAGATTTAAAGAAGACTCGTGCAAACATCAGTATGTACGATCTTCTTCAAATCTACCCTATGCATAATAGTCATGTTATAAATCTAGCCATGAGTTCTATTATTCCTAATGCAAAACAAAATGTTGCTGCAAATGGTTCTAATAATGATTCAACAGCAACTGAAAAAGGAAAAGCAATGGCTGACAAAGATTCGCTTATAGGTAAGAATTATAAATCAACCACACCTCCATTCTTACTTACCTTTGAAATTTTCAATAGGAATGTTCATAATTGCATGGTAGACCCTAGAGCATCCTCCAATGTGATGCCTTTATCAGTATGCAATAAATTGAATGGGAAATATGTTCCATCTAATTCTCAAATAACTCAAATGGACAGGACAAATGTAAAGGTTGTAGGAGAAATGAAAGATGTCTTGGTCAGGATTGCTTGTAACCCTTAGGTTTATCAAATTATAGATGTTGTTGTTGTTGATATTCCAGATGCATATGGGTTGTTTTTCAGTAGGGATTGGTATCAACAACTAAATGGATTCTTCGCCACAGACTGTTCAACATTATGGTTACCTAAGAACGGAAAGTCAAATCAGATAAAGATAAATAGAGAAAGATATATGAAACATACTGTCACAGAAATGCATGATCCTAGCGAACCTGTTTTATTTTCAGATTTTATTATGGGGAATTACATGTATGAATTAGGATTTGGTAATTTTAAAGCTGAAAATTCTGCCCTTTTTGAAAACAAACAGAAATCCGAAATTAGTAATGTGACATCTGTTTCTCCTAACTCTTCATTCAAGGAAACCATTAATGATGTAGATAATCTAAATATTGTGAATATTATAGAAAGCAAAGTGATTGTGCATAGTTCTATCTGGACTTTATATTTTGATGGTGTGAAATCTAAAGAAGGAGCAGGAGCTGGTTGCCTACTGGTTGACCCTCAGGGAAATAAAACATGTATAGCTTGTAGGATGGAATTTAATTGTACCAACAATACGGTGGAATATGAGGCTTTAATTCAAGGTTTGAAAAAAGAAATTGATTTGGGCATCAAAGAATTAATTGTATACGGAGATTCCGAGATCATTGTCAGACAGGTTCGTAACTCCATTCACTGTTTATCTGAACATTTACAGAGTTACCAAAGAGAGGTATGGAACTGTATCTCACATTTTGATGCATTTAACATTCATTCTATTCCTAGAAGTCAAAATCAAGAAGCAGATTTGTTGGCAAATGTAGTATCAAAGTTAATTCCGTCAGAAAATCTTACATCAAATTTCTTTTCTGTTGAACTGATTTTTAGGCCTTCCATACCTGATAATATCTTTAACTGGCGTGTATTTGAAAATGATGTGCAGGTACTGAATTTTATGATGAACGTGGATACCTTTAAAGATTCAGTAATTGATGAAGTCACTCATGACGAAAATCTACGGGATTTTTCAGTAATAAATGATTTTTGTTCAGTTGAAAAAGCTTTTGAACAGGTAAAACCAGTCCCTAATTCAATACTAAGATTAGAAAAGTTCTTTGATCTGCAGGATAAGTTTAGGTCTGTTCCTAATTGTAAAACCAACAGTTCTCGAATGAGGTATGAAACCATAAATTTAGGAATAGAACTAAATCCCCAAACTATAAATCTTGGAATAGATTGCAACCCTGTAGAAAAAACAGCTTTTATAACATTGTTTAAGGAATTTAAATATGTCTTTGATTGGACATATGATGACCTGAAAACCTTCAACACACAAGTAATGCAACACATAATTCCAATTAAACAGGAGTCAAAACCTTTTCAGTAGAAGTTAAGGAAATATCACCCATCACTATAACCAACAATTAAAAAGGAACTGAATAAATTGTTAGCTGCCAATATCATTTTCCCTATTAGGCATACTCAATGGGTGGCAAACGTAGTTCCAGTCAGGAAGAAAAATGGGGATATTAAATTATGTGTAGATTTTGGAAACCTGAATAAGGCTTCTGAAAAGGATAATTGCCCAGTTCCTCCCATGGAACAAATTATTCAAAAGGTGTCTGGGTCTGAGATACTGTCTCTCCTTGATGGTTTATTAGGATACAACCAAATATTGGTGTCCCCAGATGATCAATTGAAAACTGCTTTTCGAACTCCATGGGGAACATATGCCTATCGCAAGATGCCCTTTGGGTTAATCAATGCGGGAGCAACCTTTCAAAGAGCAATGGATATTGCTTTCAGAGGCTTAATTAACCATTCAGTCGTCATCTATTTGGATGACGTTACTGTATATTCTAAACACCGACCTGATCATCTTAATCATCTTAGAAAAGTATTTGAACGATGTAGAAAATTTGGAATATCTTTAAATCCTAAAAAGACAATATTTGTTGTTTCAGAAGGTATCTTATTAGGTTGCGTGGTTTCAAAACACAGAATTATGATTGATCCTGAAATAACCCAAGCCATTTCAAATATAACTTATCCTTCTAGCAAGAAAGCAATGCAGTCATTTCTCGGCAAAATAAATTTTGTTAGGAGATTCATTCCCAGTTTCTCTGAAATCATTCGTCCTTTGCAGAAAATGATTAAGAAAGATGATGTTTTTAATTGGGGACAAACTGAAAAAGAATCATTCCAGAAAATTTTAGAAGCCATTTCAGAAGCTCCTAGCCTTCTAAGTCCATATTTTAATAAAGATTTCATATTGTATACTTTTGCTTCTAATATTTCATATGCAGCAGTTTTAACTCAATTAAATCAGCAGAATAACGAAGTCCCAATCTCCTTCATGAGTTCAAATTTCAAAGGTGCTGAACTTAATTACCATGAAGTCGATAAGAAAGCCTTTGTTGTTTTTGAAGCTGTTAAACATTTTCATCCATATTTACTGAAATCTAAAACGAAAATAATTGTCCCTTATTCCTTAGTCAGAAACTTGTTAGTACAGAAAGACTTAGGTGAGAAAAGAGCACCTTGGATGGCAGCTCTTTAAGAATATGACTTAGAAATTAAACCCTCAACGATAATTAAAGGTCAAGGACTATGTAAATTAGCTGCTGAAGCTGCTCATTTACCTAATGATAAAACTGAAACTGTCATTGATGAGGTTTTACTTACCAGGGAAATTTATTTTTATCCACCACCTCAAGATTCGTGGTATACAGACATACAAATACTTTTGGAAACAAGAGCTGCTCCTGATTACTTAGAACCAAAGAAGAAAAGATCACTCAGATTGAAGTCTGCTCCTTATTTATTAATTGATAATATCCTCTTTCGTAGAAATTCAGATGGAGTATACCTTCGATGTCTAGATAAAGATGAAACAGAAGTAATTCTGAAAGAATTTCATTTCGGACCAGCAGGAGGTCATTTTGGTGGAGAGACTACTGCACAAAAAATTCTCAGAGCTGGCTATTATTGGCCCACCTTGTTTCGAGATTCCTATACTTTTGTTAGAAAATGCCAAGAATGTCAACTTGCTGCAGGAAGGGTAAAAAAACCTTATTTTCCTTTACAACCTGTTTTAGCTGAAAGACCCTTTCAACAATGGGGTATTGATATAGTAGGACCAATAAATCCTCCCTCATCTATGCAACATAAATATATAATAACTGCAACTGATTATTTCACTCGTTGGGAGGAAGCTGCACCATTAAGGGTTGTAAATACCAATCAGGTTATATTATTTTTGGAATTCTTTATTATAACAAGATTTGGTATTCCCGATTCCCTCGTCTTTGATAATGCTTCATATTTTTCATCAATTGAGTTAACTCAGTTTGCTCTAGAGAAGGGAATAAGAATCAGGTATTCAGCTAACTATCATCCTCATGGGAATGGACTAGCTGAATCAACAAACAAAAATTTATTGAAAATTCTCAAAAGAACTATTTCAGTTCACCATCGTAATTGGCATACAGAATTAGTCAATGCCCTTTGGGCAGACAGAGTGACTCCTAAGGCTGCGATAGGTAACTCACCATTCTTCTTAGTATATGGAATTGAAGCTATTTTACCACCAAATTTGTTCTTACATTCATTACAGTTAGCTCAGTCTGTCTAAGATGAAGAGTGTCCAGCAATGGAAAAGATAATTAATACATTGCTCAAACTAGAGGAAGAAAGAGAAAAGTCAAAACAACATTTTACAAAACATCAACAGATCGTGAAATATTGGTTTGACCAATCCTTCAGTTCTAATAGAGAATTTCAGGTGGGAGACTTAGTTTTAAAATGGGATAAAGTGCACGAGGAAAAGGGAGATCATACTAAGTTTCAGAAACTATGGTTAGGTCCCTTTGTCATTTCTGAGAAAATAGGTCCAAGTAGCTTTCAATTGCAAACACTTGAAGGATAGTCCGAAACTTTCCTAGTGAATGGACTGATTTTGAAAAAATATTTTTGTTAAATATTTTTGTCTTAAAATGTATATAATTTGCTGGTTGTTTCTTAATAAATTTATGTATTTGAATATAACTTATGTTTGCTGTTATAATTTATATTTGTGTACTTAAACTGAGTTTTAGTACAGAGAATTAAGGATAATGAGAAATTCATAAAATTTGAACATCATTCTGTTATTTTTAGCTAGTTTTAATTATGTTAAGTCAAACATTTCAGACTGTAAAATTTCTGTATATAATCAGTTAATAATCTGCAGTTAGTAGCTGTAAAAATAAATGTAAATAAATAAAATTAGCTTGCTCATCAGCCTGAAAAATTATGATACTAGACTGAAATATTTTAAATTTTGTTCGGGATGATCAAATTTTCTTAAATCTGTAAAAGACCTTCATTGTTTTTATTTGTGAGTGTTTCTTAGATTATTCCTCATATTTTTATTTTTCTTATAAAAGTGGGGATAGATTATTTAATATCTTCTTCGAATCTTGTACTTTTGAAAAACTCTTACAGACCTCTATCATCAGTCTTAGAAAAGATTTATCATCTGAAAACTATTTAGATGATAAAATGCTAAAATGAGAGACGGAAGGTCTTAATAATAAGTTGGTCCGATCAGAATCACAAATATCATTAGTATGACATTATTAGGAAACTAGTAATGGCTTTTGGTTTAAAAACCAAAAGATAAGGGGTCTCATCATGAGCCAACTGATTGATCTTCTGGTGATATTAATGACTGACATTACTGTTTGGTCACCATGCTGGGTAATGATCTCTCATTTTATGAAATTTAAAAGATGAAATTGAAATAAAAACATAACTTTTGACTGAAGAATCGGAGGTCTCATCACGAGCCAGCCTAATCATGATCATCAGTGCTGTCTAGAATAACTTCATTTCTGATCACCAGGGTGATGGCTTTTGATTTAAAAAATTAGAAGACAAGAGGTCTCATCACGAGCCGGCTTGCTTATTTCAGACAGCTCTCGTGAATGATACTATCACATTGGGACACCATACCTAGATAGTAGTCTTCAGTCAGAATAATTGTTTAAAGAAAAGAAAAGCAAACAAAAGAAAATTATTATGTTATGGAACCGATTCTGGAAAGTTTTCAAAGAAGTAAATTTCTATATTCTATGTTGATGGTGTAGGTTATTCTTACTATGAAGTACTTTGTTTCGATCAAGATATTTTTAAGTTTATCCCTAATCAAATTTATGTTTCAAAAGATGGAATATTTCTGAGTTATACTTATGAGTATGAATAAAATAATGGTTTATGTAGATAAAGAATTTTTTATTATTTTTAACAGGTTTTAAGATTTCGTTTATATCATTTTGTATGAGCAGAGATAACTGGTTCGCCCAGGTTGTCGCCATTTGTTGGCAGTCAGCAACAACCCCTTCATTTCTCATTAAGATGAAGGGAGATCAGCTCATTTTATGGTTTACCAATAAAAATTATAAAAGAGCACCTTCAGAATCTTTGATTCTGAAGGTACTCTCAATTGAAGAAAAGTAAAATGACATGTTAGAAGTTGATGGAAATGTTTTCATAAACTTGGCAATTAGCAGTTGTCAGTTTAATAAGTCAGTTCATAAATTTTCATATAATCAATTCGATCATTAAGTTAAATTTATATGATTATATATGATTTAAGAAAACTTGAAAGGATAGTATGCCAAACGGAAATCAATAAAACACATTTCGAGTATTATGAAGAACTAAACTCCATTTTAAGCTTGATATGGAGGAGGTATTATGAAGAACTAAACTCCTAGAACTAAAGGTGACTTATCAAATCAAAACTCTTGTTTAAACCTAAAGTTCATATTTCATGAAGTGCCTTACTATGACTTTGTAAAAATTGTATATACGTAGTTAGTAAATAAATGACTATCATATGAGACTTTTCATATATTATGGTTTTATCACTTGGTATCCTATCAAATTTAATTTCGGATATTAATCAATGGGATTTTGGAAAGATTTAAAACTAAATATATGAAATTTTATGTATATACATGATATAAATATTAAATCAAGTCATTAGCTAGTTGACATGCTAAACATTAGGGTTTATGATTTCGTTCCTATATCGCCTTGAATGCTACCACCTTTCATGCTAAAACTGGAGAAGACCATTCATTGACAGAGTTTACAAGATCCATCTGTCAAATTAATAACACCCGCTACTTAAAATGCTGCGTTGGCATGGAGATGTGGCTTACACCTTATAATTAACTAACATCTATGAATATATTGATGATGCGTATCATCAATATTTAATGTTGATATTCATTCCACTTCGTAACGATGTACGTGCTCATAATGACCACTGTGTGTAATCAATATTTTGGTTTACAATCCATTAATCAAACGATCCCTGGTATG
This sequence comes from Pseudotsuga menziesii, assembly GCA_001517045.1. Classification (NCBI taxonomy): domain Eukaryota; kingdom Viridiplantae; phylum Streptophyta; class Pinopsida; order Pinales; family Pinaceae; genus Pseudotsuga; species Pseudotsuga menziesii. The sequence continues at coordinate 81,833 of LPNX011183412.1, forward strand.
TCGATTTGGTTAAATTTTACTGCTAGTCGTGGCTAAGTCGTGGATACGCATGCATCTATCATAAAAGAACGTTGGCTATAGCACTCATCATTGCTAAGGTTCGGCTAAAAATGGCCAAGTACAGAGACCTCATATCTATCAGTTTCAAAGCATGTGAAGTTTGCACATCATGTCATACACTTGGATACCTATCCCCTCCCTCTTCACATCGTCGTTCAGTCCATCTCGAAACCAGGATAGTGTTGAGGACGTTATGGCTCAGTTGAACCGTTTTGAAATCTCAAGTTCAGAGCTCGTAGAAGCAGACGAGAAGGTCGCCTTGCTATTTGAGAAAGTTGGCTGGGGGCAGTTCTTTAAGTGTTTTGATGGCCATAACGTAGCAGTGACCAAAATATTTTTGATGAATTTAAAAGATGACGTTGTGCAGATAGGGGGTTTTAAGTTCCTTATTAATGAAGACAAGATCGCAGAGGCAACTAAACTCCTGCAAGTTGGAGAATGTTGTTTCAAAGGTAGTAAGGTTAATAAGAAAAAGTGTTTATCTCTGCTGCTGCCATTACCAAATAATACAAAACTGAATATAGGGGTCCCTGTCAAGTTCTTGAAGCCTGAGTGGTGATCTTTCTACAAAATTCTAGTCAGGTATGTGTCCTGCAATGGACGTTTCTCTCATTTACACTATTACCACTTAAGGCTCCTATTAGCATTACAGGGCTGTATGCTTAATCTACCATTTTATCTGTGGAAAAGTTTAAAAAAGATGTCACATGTGGTTCAAAGTTTTGATAACCCTGATAGAAGTTTATTTCACCATGGGTTGGTCAAAATCATACTACAACATCAACTGTCTTTGATTGACAAGTCATGGGATGAGTTTTTAACTGAGTGTGATTTGGGGCCGACCCAATATTGGTCGAACCCCTCTCCAAAAACCCATAGGAAATGGAAGGCTGTTGCTAATCCTGATATTGTTAATGCTCCTGAGACCGAATCAAACTGTAAAGGGCTTGAGGAAGCCAATATACCCATAGATATTGATATCAGTAATGAGGATGTTGGTAATGCAGTTCCCTGTCTCTCTGAAGCAGCTTTAAATCGATCCTCTCCTAATAAAATTTATAGTACTCCTACAAAAACAGAGGATAAGTTAACTAATAGAAAAGATATTAACACTGGTGATTGTAAAAATAAATCCGAGCCAGTTAGTCCTCTTAAACATGGAAAAGATTCTATGTGTAAACTAGATCATCTAGCTCAAGTATGCTGTGATAAAGGAGGGTTTGAGTCAGACAATCTTGTGTATTCAAGGAGGGTTACTAGAAGTATGAACCATGTCCCTACAATTTCAGTTCCTATGGCTAAATGATAGGATACTCAGCCTGCAGTCATCCATATTGAGGACGACGTTCCATCGTCGGTCCCTGATACTATTCATGTAAATAATCCCACCTTTATGAAAGATAATGATGCAAAATTGGGTAAGGCCGAGGTCGCTCCATCATGCATAGACACTTGCATTTCTGACCTTGAACCATCTTTTATCAATCCTCAGTCATCTGATCAAAAAATTGACAACCCTACTCCTCCTCAGGCAACAAATTCAGGTCGTGAAAATGAAGAAGAAACTCTGCAGCGAGTTCTGGATAAGGCATACTAGACCAAGATTACAGAATTAAAAGGTGAACTAAAACTATGTCAATCTAATGCAACATTAATAGAAGAAGAAAATAGGACATTCAGAGATGAGTTGTTGAGATGGAGAAGCAAGTGGAACAAGATGAATAACAAAAAGAATCAATATAAAAAAGCAAAGAGGTAAATAATAGACATGAATCAACATCTACTTGAACAAATTGATAAACAAAAGTTAAAAATTATCAGGCTGAAAGTTAAATTAACTGAAGCCAAAAGAGTAGTTGATCTTCAGAATAGAACTTTATGGTTATGAGTTGTGTCGCTGTCAAATAGGTAATAAAATATTTTTGTTATGCATGCCTATAAAATCGCAGATTTTACAGGCATACATTTAAATTTTAGTTTATTTTGTTACATCTGTTCTAATTGATGTTTAATAAGATGCTTTGTTTGTTTAAACACGGGTGGATATGTCATCATTCTTCTCCATAGTTATAGGACGATTTCAATATGTTGGTTGGAAGATGTGGTTGTTTATTTAAGGCTGGAGTTTCAGCAATGGCCACGAATTTACCAAGTACCTTTAAACCAACAAACATTCAGGCTAGTCATTTTATTGTTATAGTGACAGGTGTTTGATAAAAGAGATTCATTTCTCTTTTATAGTTATAGGAGCCCTATAATGTTGCATGTCGCATTGATGGGGAAAACTGAATCATAGTATTATATAAGTTAGGAATTTTGATGAACAAAAGGGGGAGGTGACTAAAGAGAGAAATACTGGAGATATATTTTGTTACTAGTTTTATTTCATTACTAAAGTTGGATCTTTGGATGTGGGATACAACTGGACATCTACAGATTGATATCATTACTGGTATTTTGTTTTTGGATATACTTGGTATCTCAGTATATTATCTTCTACATTAATATTAATACAGTATGCTTTGTTATACTTGTGTTTAATTATAATTTTCACTCTGTCAACTCAATATTCTATTTGAATTGATATATCATTGTGACTGAATTTGTTAGTATTTTTACTATAAATTCAAGCTATAAGGATATATATTTCTGTCTATTAGCTATCGTTTGTATTTTTACAATGATTTCATACTAGACATCATCTTTTATTCAAATAGTTATGTTGATGGTTAGTTATTAATTAATTATATACTTCAGAAAATTGAAGTAATTATTTATTTTCAGTTTTTCTGATAAGTGATATTATAACAGAATAGTTTAATATGTATGGTTTAAATATTGTCATTTAGATCTTACTCTTTATCTTTCTGTTCATCTTTTATTAATTAATGATTCATATAGTATCCAGATATGCTCTCAGCTGAGATAGGATAGATAGAATAGTTAAAATAGTTCAGATTAAGTTTTATTTTAGTATATTTTAGTTAACAGTTGTTTAATTGATTTGTGTAAATTCTTAGCATAATTTTAACAGTCTTTATATTCAGAAAAACTCTTCAACAATTGGAGTCTTTCCTTAAGAAAGCAATTATAAGACAATTTAGATAGTTGAAACTAATCGTAGGATTCATTTAGGTAGGAATAACATTAGGATAGGATAGATTTTGCTGATTTTAATTTCTCCTTAAGAGAAAAATCAGCTGGTAGAAGGACCATAACCTGCAAGGTTTTTCTATTCCAAACACACCGGATGCTGTTTTAAGCTGATTGTGTGGGCATAATCTCCTTATTGGCTTAGGTCAAAAAATCAGGCCAACAAGTCTCAATAGTCATAAGGGGTACAAGATATGCTTTCCCGAAGAAAGTTGAGAGATTTTCTTGGTGTCCTTGAAGAGTTTCTTAGGCTCAAGCAAAGGAATCACCCACCGCCCTCCTACACTTTCAACAAGGGTTACCTACCAATCCCCTCCAAGGTGAACCAGAAATAGCCTTCTGGTTTACCTATGTATAAAAACTAGATGTCAAGAGACTAGAGGCTACCTTAACTATACCAATAGTCTGGGGGAACAGTCGCAAACCTGATTTGTACACATGGGCAGGGTAGCTGAGCCCAAAAATCTGTCTAGGATAGAATCCCCAGATGCATAAAAACCTTGGTCTACATTTCGATAAGGAATCGGAGGGTTATCTCCTCAGTCCAATGCCTCCATGCGGCCTTGTGCTTAACTCTAGTTTAAGAGGAGCTTTCAAGATACTATCGATAAAGAGAAGGATTTACCTATCGATTGGCCCATTATGTCTGAATTTAAATACTTATGGGGAGTTTACCTTCCTATCGCACAATTCTAGCCTAAGCTAATAGGTGTATGGCCCTAAAAACAAAAATTACTAATAAATTTTAATTATAGTGTTTATTTTAAGGGTTGTTTTTACTCAGAAGGCAAGTGGAGTGAAAGACTATGATATTATTGATTCAATAAGAAATGTAAAAAATAGGTGTATAAATCAATTCCAAAGCAAATGATCTCTACTTAAAATAAGCTTCTCTTTTTTATTTTGTAAATATAAACCAATGAAAATGCAACTAATAAAGAGAAAAATAAGACTATATTTTTGTAATTTTTGAGATTTTGTTTATAAATTGAAAACAAAACTACCATATGCAATTCAAATGCAAATGTTTCCAATACCTTTTTTTTCACTTTTCAAATTCCTTGAAGACTACTATGCACCTAAATGAAAAATTCTTCAGTATGCTTGAATAAATTAACTGTATAAAGTAAGAAAAATGAAGTAATGTAGATTCATAAAAACCAAAGATCAACCACCTAAGGAAGACTTGGAAAAAACCCAGCTTGGGAGAACACAATGAATGGAAATCACTGAAATCAATCAAAGGCAAGTGACAAACCAACACTATTCAAAAATAGAATAGGATATATAGTATCTAGAAACCTGATCACTGATTCAGACAACCAACACTTGAACCTATCACCCAACAGGAAAATCCACTTCAAATTGCTAACAGAAAGACAATCCAAACAATAAAAGCTCAAGCGCTTACTAAAAAGCACAAAGTATGGTTACAGGGCTATCAAACCTATAGTGCAATTCCATTATTAAAGACCACTAAGAAAGACAAAATCCACAAAAATATAGGGACAAGAAACCCTACCCTAAAATTTTGCTGGCCAAGCTTTTACGCAACTGTCTCCAAGAGCAACCCACGTATTGTACATGATTGTCTAATATAGCAATCCGCATACATAGACCTCTGTACGCGACTATGTAGCACAACAACCCACATACATGAGTAAAATTTTTCAATAAAAAGAAAAATTATGAAGGTCTTCAAACACCACTATAAGTCTAAACCAAGACAAAACACCACACACTGAATCAAAGCAAAGACTAGGCAAGGATCTATAGAGTTAACCCATAGCAATCTAGGCTCCTAAGCGGAGTCGCTAGTTCTGTTGTTCAGTATTAATCACCCTTGTAACCTAGGGTATGGGGTTACCAACTTACTTCTAAAACTTGTAGACAATTAGCTTTATAGTACAGAAAGGAAATAGGAAGAAATACTTGACTCACTGGATTACCGACGGTTGATCCAAGGTTGGTCTTCTTCCACTCTACTTCTCTCCAAAGATTCCAGGGATGCACCTCCTTCAACTGCAAAGAGCAAATTATCCAAGTACAATCTTATACATGTATATATGATAGGTTAGATAAACAGTATATCTAGTGCTTAATTGAATATATTCATCAACCATAATACATGAAAGAGACTCAACACAAAGTTGGAAGAAGAATTCTCTTTATTAACAAGAAGGGAATGAGATAAGTGTAGAACCCATCGCTTGAAACAAGGACTCCTCTGCAGCCAAAGGACTCTGAGTTCTGCTACTCCAAGACTTATAAATATATGCCACCAGCATAAATTTGCTCTCCAAAATTGATTGCTTAATTCCCTCCCCAAGACCTCTATTAATACTTTGGGAAATAGAGTAGTTTCAAAGGTTGAGGAGGTTGAGATAGTTGGGATGGTTAATGATTAGGGCCCAACTAATATCCATTAATCATGATTTATATTTTTTAATGTCGAATAGAGATGTACGCAACTATTTATATAGGAAACCCACATATGACACACGAGTTACTTAAAGGAAACCCACATATGTTGATGTACGCGGGTTGCAATGGAGATAGTCCCGTATAGTACATGAGTTGTCAATGGGAATAGTCATGTACATACGTGAGTTGAAATGAAGATAGTCACGTACACTGATCAACACTTAGAAAAATAATATGGCAAGGTGGTTGAAGGATAAATGCACCTCATGTCATGCCTATCTATTGTGATTTGGGAAACTTCAATCCTAAGATGTACTTTTGTGTACCAACATAGGCAATGTCGACACTCGGACGGAGAAGCGCCATTTGGGTTGATAACAATGGTTGCCTTCCAAATCCTGATCTTGATTCAGAATTTGGTTGTGCATCGATGCATCATAGATGAAGTGGCATCTACCTGTGTTATGTCAACCTTTTTTTGGTAGAAAATTAGGTCCCCTAACCTTCAACCTTCCACTACCTCCCTCTGCACCTACGACGGACATTCTACAAAGACCGAGGGAATCCTTACGATTGTCCCTGTTGAACTAGCAGGTAAAACAGTTTTGATTGACATTAAGCTTATCGATTCCCAACTTGATTACAACCTCCTCCTAGGGCATAGCTACATGTATGCCATGAGATTTGTGGCCTTCGCCATATTTCGACTCCTGATGTTTCCTCATGATGGAAATATCGTGACCGTTGACTAGTTGACTTACTACGATCTGAAAGGCCCACCCACACAAGAACATGTCATTCCTACCATTGATACTTCAATTGACAGCGTGTTCGTTCCCTCTTCATCTGTTGTAGTCCTGAGCTTATTTTCCACCACTAATGATGGATACTTTCCCGTATGTGTCACCTCCCTCTTAGCCGACTGACACAGTCGATTTGTGTACAATCTGACAAGTAATTGTTAACACAAAAAATTGCTCACCTAGCTCTGCATGGTCTAAACCATATACATACATAATTTTCCTACCACATTTCCCTTACTTTTGACCTTCACAATTGTATTTTTAGTCCAAAACATTACGGTTTACCTTCATTTTCTCCCACAAAGTTCTAAAAACCAAAAAAAGGGCCAAAAAACCCTAAAAAGGGCCAAAAACCCTAAACAGGGCTAAAAAGCCAAAAAAAATCTATAAAACCTAAAAAGGGTGGAAAAACCCTAAATAGGGTTCCAAAACCCTAAAACAGAGAAAAGGTCAAAAAACCTAAAAACTTATTATAAAAACAGTGTGAAGGTCTCTCTCAAAAGATTCTTACACCTTTTTCCATTATTTTATTTCGTGAGTACGGTGAGACACATTTTTCTCTCAAAGTATTCACACCCCATTTTTTCCATCATCCTGTTGCCCTGCCATTGCCAGTTAGTACGTCGAGAAATTATCCGTACCCACCTAGACAACCAGCCTATGTAGAGGTGCACCTTTTTTGAGATGACCACGGTGGACCACTTTTACCAGAAAGAAGGTATAACTTCCATGTATTTGCTTTTATTTAGTTTAGCCGTATGTGTTTATTTGATTTTTTGTTACTGATTTCGTTTATTGTTATAGATATCTTCCATGAAATCTACCTTACTATACCATTGACATAAGGCTAGTGCTTTTGCATGTTACAGGGGAAAAAACCCCATTAAAGTTTTTGCATCTCCACTGGTCGATCCTCTTGGATCCCGATTTTGTATGTTTTTCTTTACTTTTTACCCTAATTCGTCACCAATTAGGCCCCCACGCGGTCGACTAGAACCTTCACGGCACTAGTTCCTGCCCTGATCGGCCCCTACTGACATTGTGTTCTGATTCTTTCCCTGTTCGACCCAAGTCTCTCCTATCGAGCCAAAAGCCACGACCCAGTAAACCAGTTTCTCCTGTTAAGCACGACCTTCCTCACAGGTCTCGGTCGCACCTATTTTGGTTAAAAGTGTGACCTGAGTCACCTCTGTAACCTCCTTTTAAGCTACCCAGTCACGCCTACTCCTATGTTAAATGCGACTTGGCTATTTTCTGAGCCGATCGCCTCTGTCTTCCTATTTTGGGAGACCCAGATCCCGTCTGTTCCTCTAACAAACGTGACTGTCATTTTCCCATACCTGTTTGAGACTATTTTCTATCCCACACTCTGTCTAGACTTGTTTTCCCTTTCTATATCTGCTTTCTTACAACCCCTTTCTTGTTCCTTATAGAAAAGTCCTTTGTTACCAATTTAATTCATATTTGGAAGGAAATTTTTATATACAGGTGCACATACACTCACACCATTAAGATAAGATGCTTGCTTCATGACCTCGAGGAGAAACTTAAAAATAATCAATTAACATAATAACATCCGGTTTGGGACATAAGTCCCATCTGCAACAACTTTGGGAAGTACTTGGGATTTTCCCTAAAATGCGTTGTGAGGAGTACCACATGAACCCTGAAGTAGTTGTCCATTGAGAGGAACTTCCAAGTGAAAGGGGCAATGACCCCCACTGGATTGACTAGATTCCCACCCGTCAGGAAAATCAAAGAGCTGTCATTTGTGCCCAAGCGGTTAGCAGTTTTACCTGTGTCGTGAAGTGAGGGGTACTACCCCAATACGCAAGCCGTTAGAAAATCTTTGTGGCCGAGTGACTACTTTTGAACCATTAGGAAGTCGATTAAAACTGGGGTCCATATTCATTTCCTGTTACTACAACATCCATCATTGAGTCTCCCCCATGCTATTGCTCTCAACTTAGGGGGAACTCCCCTTATTTTGGTTCTTTGGACCATGCCTGTCAAATCCCTCTTCGACATCACTCACCAGATTCAGATCCATACACAACCTTTGAGTCCGATTCAGATTCCTACCAATCTGAACCTAATTCTTTCACTCCCCTGTCTAGCCCCATGGCTAGCATACATCTTGATCCCTTCCAATGAAGGATAGTTGGTGTTGAACCTATGTCCTTTCCACCCATCATCATGGATATCCCTGCCCTGGTCCCATCATGACTGTACACTCTATTCTAGGTATTCTACCCACTAGTGCAACCCCGTACCAGCTACCACGGTTCCTACCATACAACTTCTTATGACTGGGGGTAGTGGCCCTTCCGCGACCATTTCGACTATCCCCACTGTTAACATTCTGTTTTCAACAGTCGATTTATGGGCCTGACAGGATTTTGATGAGGGTCCCATTCCCTTGAACTTCACATGAACACCCTTCAAGTTATCAGAGCTACAAGGTAAAGAAGAAAATGGTAGGTGCATTAAAGGAATTAAACGAGACTCATAATCAAAGGCTGAGATTTATCAGAGGGTGGATCAATGGCTCCAAAACATTTCACGCAAGCAGACATGTTTGACCAAAGCCACTTTTCCAGATTGCGAAATGGGTTAAAGGTCGGAAACATTCGACAACCGAAATGAGATCTGAGTCAGATCTACAGTCTCAGTCAATTTTGAAAACCATACTTGTGTGGGTAAAGCTGCAATTTCAAATCATGAAAGAGTGGTACTGGTTGCAAAGATCAACGATCGTGACAATAAATAAAAGAGATCTACAGCCATGGTTTATTTTGCAATGCAAATGAGCAAGGTTGAACACCAAGATTTCTCATTGCGAAAATTAATGGGGCCCACTTGGTTCTACCGCTGCATGAAAGGGTCGGTCGCGATCGACGGTTAAGAACATATCACGATACAAAAACTACCCATGGTATCCAGAGGAGAAAAGTTGGTAGCAGAAACAATGGAATGTGGATGGTGGATGTGAAAGATTCCTCAAATCGAATGGCTAAGAAGAATTCCAGGGTACAGGTTTCACATCCAGTGTGGAGATGATAGTGAAGGAGGCGTTCACGCATGTAATCTTCCCCCATTACAGATTGGATGATTTCTCTGACACCATTTGTAGCATGCGTACATGTGAAACCATCTCTATGGCAGAGTCATGTCACATAAAGATAATTGGCTTTTGTGTGAGTTGGCCTGCGGAAGTAAGGAAAGTAATCGATGAATCCGCTACTCACATGGGGAAAAGCCAACACTATGCGAAAGACCATTCCATTTCGTACATCACAAGAGAAAGGAAACTTGGGAGCATCCACTCCATGAACTTTGCAGCATGGATCAATTGTACCAGATGGCATCCACAAATACTTCCCGCAGCAAACAGTAAGGTGCCACGGCCGATGAAACGACACGACTAGATCCCCAGCAATTAAAGGATCACTCTGCTGGCGCCCTCACACATGCTGATACCAAATACACTTGATGACAGAGTGTGCAGGAATGTTGACCAGTGAATGCGAAGGTCAGTCTCGAAGCCTTATATATACTGATTTCAGAGCAATGGGGGTGAACTAACATATCTCCAGAACCCGAGTTTCTACTTCTCCATGAATTTGCAAAGGTGCAAAGATTTTGATGATGAAGATATGGTTTTAGAATCTTGTCCATTTGGGGGTGTTGATGATTGGTGAGAAAACTTCCACATCCTCCCATCACCTTGGTAGCACATACCAAGAATGACACCAGCCATCGGGGCTCAGACGTGATAACCGTGCCTCAAACAACGCGGGGCCTGGACACTTAATCCTCGTAAGTTTTTTTTCAGGAACCCCTGATAGCATCGCTTCCACCAAAGCCTCTATGAAAGGGGACATTCCTTGACTGCTCCCTGTATAAGCATTTGTTCAGATGGGAGCATCAGGGGTCTAAAGCCCACACAGCCTTGTTTGTAAAGTCCACTTTCCAAGGGTGATGGGGTTGGTGTAGATATGCTACACCTTATTGCCTATGGGAGAACTCACCTTACTGGGGGTAAGAAGTACAAGAATGAAAAGCCACCTCTCAGGTTTGTCTCAACCAGGAGAAATGTGGCCCTTCTTCTAGAGCCCACGACTAACAGTGTTACCCGGGGAGGAAGGAGGTGGCGGATGTGACTCAATAGGGGAAAGATGCAAACTACCTTTCCATTGTGTGTTGATGCAGAAAGCTGCATTTGAATATGGTGGAAGCACACACTTCGAGAAGAGAAGGAGGCATCATACTCATAATCCTCCATAGCGGCCAAGCACATCAAACTGTTACTCGGGCCGAATACACCCACTAGCTCCATAATGTTTATTTGTAAAAGGTGGCAATAGTTCCACTCTTTTTACTATTAACACATGATGATGACTTGTAACAGTTTTCAATTCGATAGTCTTAGCACTAGAATAGTATAAATAAACTCTCGATAGAGGGAGAAAGGATTTGGTCAGATTGGGAAACTTTCTAGGGTCGAGGCTCTATGTTGTAAATAAGATCTGATGCCTGTGTTATGAACAAAAATTGCAGAGGAAGAGTTGTTTCTCAAGGAATAGATTCATGTGTCATTGTTTCTTTCAATATGTATCTTCTTTACGTGAAATGTGCTTCCTGTTTTCATTCCAGTTTGTTGATTTCTTTCATGTCTGCAACTTAGCGTATAATAGTTAAGAATTCATACTTGCTATGCTCCTGTTGTTGTTTCAAACATTTATCAATTGTTATTCTAAAGTTGCATAGAATTCATCTTGTTGGTGCTCCACGTGATGAGCTATTCTCTCTCATCCTCTAAGCACCCGCTAAATATCTCCCGATTACGAGATCGACGGCTATCTTGCCTCTGTTTTCAACCCCACACCATTATTTACCTCATGCAAATGTTCCCTACATAGGTTTTCGAATCCATTGACAATGCTCCCTTGCCCCAATAATCCCACCTGCACCACACATTAATATAGTTTTTCCCATCTCAAGAGTCTGGCCTCCTAACCATCCTTGATCGAATATCTTACGTGGAGCAAAATACAAAGACAATCGAGAGATCCTTCTCTGACTGCACAAGGCTGAAGGCATAGTCTAAATTGGTTCTGTTTTTGTCTAGGAGCGGGCCTTTCCCTCAGGCTTGGGGCTCAAAATCCCGGTGCTAACAAACTGGTGCCGTTGTCGGGGATGAATTGAAAATCTTCCCTCAGAAAAATGACATAGTTTTATAGTTTATTGTTGATGGTGAACAATGATCAGACATCAAGAAGGTTGAGAACGTTTCACCTGGCGGCTCCACTCTTGAAGGATTCAGACTTCAGTGACTCTGCTGGTGGTATGACCCAGAAATCAAATGGCTGAGAAAGCTGGAAAACCCCGTCTGGAAAAAGGGACCCCTCATGAAGATTAAAAAATGCATGGTGGAAGGTCAAGATACTCGAGTGTACGCTTCTTCCAGGATGCCTTGTTTTCTCTTGTAAGTTTCTTCGTATCTTTCCCTAGGTTTATCAAAACAACTTTCTATGGGTCAGCTCATTGTGAACAGAGCTATGAATATATTCTTGTTTATCCTTCTTTACGAACCAAAAGCGTTGTGTAATCTTGTTCATCTAATTAAGACCCAGATATTTATTCAGGGGTGCACGATGTCAAAGGTCACCCCTGTGAAATTCATGAAACCTATGGCAATAGTGTAGCTAACCTTATCTCTCCCATTTCTCCAAGTCGATAGAAGCCGCTACAACTGCCTCCCATCGTCCATGATTTTCCCGTAAAACATTACAAGTACCTCCCCAAGTTTGATGGAGAATCCAAAGACTTGACTATTGAGAAACATTTACAAGCCTTTGAGCATTTCTTTGACCTTTTTGAGATAGAACATGATGATGTATGCATGCAGGCTTTCGCCCAGTCCTTGCAAGGAGATGTCAAAGTATGGTTTAAGCACTTGCAGCCTAAGTCCATCAATACTTGGAAATAGTTTTCTTACACCTTCTTAAAGTTTTGGGGTAGGAGAAGGCCACTAGAGAAAATACTTTCAAAATTCTACTCCCTAAGGAGGCATGAGGGTGAGGCCATATCCAATTTTAACAGAATATTCACAAGCTTTTATTATAACATGCCTAAGGAAGTCCAACCTCTTGAGAACACTGCTAATATCTATTATGTAGTTGCCTTTCCTCCTGACCTGTCCTTACTTCTTTTGGAGAGAAAATCAACCACTCTATAGCATATGTTTACTGATTGTTTGGAGGTTGAGGAAAACCTTAATATGTCCATGTATTTGTTAGATCAGGATAGTGGTGGTGAAATAAAAGATACATTCAAATTGGTTGGGCCCTACAAGCCGAATGGGAAAGTCCCTGGCCCGTTAAAGCTCTCTCCTGGTATATAGAAAGATGACCAGCTTGATGCAGAAACATGTGGTCCTGCAAGCTTCTTCTTTGAATATGGCAACCTATGTCAGCCCGGGTCTATAAAGGATGATTGTAAGAATGAGTTTGGTGCACCTGTGTACGATGAATATGAAGAAGAGTACCTGTAGAATATAATTGACGAGCCAACTGTTGAAACAAAGCCTACTGATGAAGAGAATCAAGAATCAATGCAAAGTCAGAAGGCTAAAGCAGGAAAGGACAATAAGGTCACTGGAGGTGATAGCCTACCCTTACTTTATGTCTCTTTTGAATTAATACGACACATGATTAAATCCTCTAAGAAAAAACAGAAAGAAGAGGAGATGGTGCAATCTAGGAACCTGTACATTAAAGAAGATGATAAGAATTGTTGGTACTTCTGGGCAGACCCAAGTTTACTGTAGTGTACAAACAAAACCCCTAGCTCACCAGCCCTTTCTGCGAAAAACCACAGAACAGCCTGAAGTCTCACCCGAAGTGATCTTAGATGGGGTGGCTGAAGACTTAGGTGTCCTCAACCGAGTTCGATAGCATCCTAGGTCCTCCTGACTCTAGTTAACCAGCGGGATCCCTCTCAGCAAGGAGTGGCTTCTCTCTTCCTAGCTGACTCTACTATGGGACTGGATCTTATCGCATCGCAGCTTCTAGGACGATGCACATCTTTATCTTCTACTCAATGCTTAACCTGCGATATCTCACACCACAGCTTCTTTGACAGTGCGATATCACCTTTCTATGCTATGATATTTCCTACAGCACGACTCACTATGATCATCCACTCTCAAAGTCCAGAGGCTTCCTCTCTGGGTGTAATAGCTCAGTTAACCTTCTTCAGGGTGTTTAAACACCTTCACTTTAGCTCCTACAGTCTAACATGCTTAACATCAATTACACTCAACTCGCTGAACTGAATATACAGAAGTCACTCAACATTGTAACTGATAGCGGTCGTGAATCAAGCACTGATAAACTCACATACATAGTACTTAACCGATTCAAATCGCATTTAACCGTCTATATTACTGTAAACTGAAGGATAACATGCATACATTCATTAACTGATAAGCAAATTTCATGTAACAGATAACAGATAACAAGAGTAAAGCACAATCACATGAAACAGTCGCACAACACATGAATTTTACGTGGTTCACTTCAAGGGAGGAAGCTACGTCCACAGGAACTGTGTTTTATTATAACTTGAGAGAGTACACACAATTCTGATGCAACCTATTATGCAGCTTGAGATCTTCTGGGAAACTCCACGCACACAGATGGAGCCCTTCTCTCTTAGATCTCTTCTCTTCTTCTTATGCTTTCTTCTTACAATATATCCTTTCTCTCTCTCTCAATCCCTGTGGATTGTTACATTCATGCTCAAGGATTCAGCTGCTGGTTACCGTAAGATAACTACAGTCTTAATAACAGAACCAGAGCTTGACTCTTTCTCAGATCTTACAATACTGATGACAACTAACTGTCTAACTGACCAACTAACTATCTCAGTATCTAACATCTAAAATCTTATTGTCTCACTATATAAAATTTCATAATACAAAATACATGCTTAAATAGGTGGCCCAAAGGTCTCACCGTGATACAAAACTGTGGGCCTATCCCAATAGTAACCAAAAAACCCTAACTGGGACAGTCGACCTATCTGTACTTTGATCTGCCACTTACTGGTCACACTGCAGCTTTCTACAGTCTTCCGCTATTTTTGGCACTGATCTCTGGTATGGGCGCCACTTCCTCGATTGCTCCCCTTCCGTCCTTTGTCTTTAATACATCAGCCCGTTGCTCCTTTTCCATTCATGAGGGTAGCTGAGCCCTCCTGTCGTCGTCGCTGCCTTAAATGAAGTGGTTGAGCTCTCTCTTCTCGGCCGCTTCAGGTACTCTTTCCTTTGACTTCCTTGTTCTGATATAGCAGCTTTTCCTGTAGCTGCAAGGCCCTTCTCCAACAATCCCCTAACACTTACTTGTGGCTCGTCCTTGAGCCACTAACAACTGGCTTCTCTAACTGTAGCTTCTCCATGGCTTCCTGCAAAGTCCTTGCGAATATCTCCCTGAGTCCTATGGCATCTTTGTCCATAGCTTCAACACAGTCTTGTGCCGCTTCAAGCATAACTTGACTAATCATGGGGTCTTCTGTGTCATCAATTTCGCTCTTGCTCCTTTGTGCTTTCTATCATCTTTGGCATTTGTCTGACCTGTGATGCACCTAATTTCACAACCTTGGGCGGCGTCGTCATAGTAGACTCGAGGCCACCACGCTGGAATCATCGCACAACGTCTTCTAAAGGTTCCTTCTCAAACATACACCACCTGGTGAAAGACTCTGGACTGGCAATGGATGCGAAAATGGGGAAACTAGCACTCTATAACTGGAGTATTTCTGCACAGGGAAAACTCTACAAACTACTCTATAACTCTTAGAAATCAGAAAAGTAACCCTTCTATTTGAATGATCTATGTATTTATAATGAAGGCAATAATCTCTAAAGCAACCGTCGTTTAGGCTAGACCCATTGGTGGCATTTATTGCATGGATAAGACAACAGCCGTCATCCTGATCCTCATTAAGTGCTGAAAATCTGATCAAATTTCCCTCAAAAATTATGTGCATCCGCCAACAATATCGACCAAGATTTACCAAATCTAGGGAAATCACTGTACTGTTTCTAGGTCTAGGGAAACGTACACCTGTCATATCTACATTAACTGCTTGTCAGAAGGTGAAGTGACTGGCCCTCTTTCCCTTTTCAGAAATTGTCTATGTGGCATGGGGAACATCGCCTCGTTGCGATGTCACATTGCATCATCCTGAACCAAATTCTAGCGTGAAACTCCGCGACGTTCAAAAACTTGTGCAAAATAAACTTTACTGCTGCCATTCCTCATACTTGGATTTTTTATTTATTTTTTGTTTAAAGTGTAGACTAGTTATAGGTGTGATGCCTCCTTTCAACTACACTGGACATCTGCAATCTCTAATTCTCTGAGTTAGGGTTCGGAAGTGGAGTGGCTATCACTGTAAATCTTGAGCCTACTGCCATTAATCAAAGTGGGAACAAGTTCCCCGTTCAGTTTACTGAGCTGAACGACACCTCCTTCTGTAATTTGTTGAATCTGATATGGCCCTAACCAATGCATCTTGAACTTCCCTGGAAACTTAACAAACTTGTTGTCATAAAGGAGCAATAGGTCTCCTGTCCTCCCATGTTGTCTAAAACTTCATTAGTAAAAGGTGTCGAAAATGGGTCGTGAAGCGATGAGTCGTTGAGTTTGCGTAAATCGATTCAAATTCTAATTTCTCCTTTGGTTTTCTTTTCCTGGACGACCATGGGACTAACCCATTCACTCTCTTCTATGGGCTCAATGATGCCTACTACTAGCATCTTATCAATCTCATCCTTAACTTTTTCTTTATAATGAGGATTTAATCTGTAGGGACGCTGCTTAACTGGCCTAGCATCCTCTTTCAAAGGTATCCTCATGACTCCCAAATATCCTACTATTCCCTTCATCTCTATAAACTTAGTGGGAAATAAGTCATGATAGTCATGTAACAGATCTGCGATGTGTCCTACCATTTCATCATCCCAATAATCTCCAATAGAGGCAAACTTGGGTTCTGTTTCTGTGCCAATATTGATCTTTTTAATCTTAATAGGTTCTGTGACAGCTGGAGTCTCTAGCTTTGGTCCATCAACTTCATGAGTCCTTTTTGACTCTGGAATATTGATACTGCGAGGATTCTCATCCTCATCGCCTGGTTCTTCTGTGAAGTCGTAACACTCTAGCACATCTTCTAACTGGATGGCCCAATCGGGCTGAGCATATACTAATAGGTACAGTCATCAAATATCTTAGTCTTTATAATGTCTAGAGCCTGATCAATGCTCTTTTGCCAATTTTCTAAACCAACATCCGAATCCGATGCGCATGAGCTGTCGCATCACCAACTAATATTTCCTTCTGCAGTGGGGTTGATATAATCACTCTGATTAGCAGTCATCTGATAGAAGCTCTCCATATTACGCACCTCTTCCTCTGCTCTGATAGGTTCAATGTAGCGGGGACCCTTAAAAGGATCCAACGGTGCGATGAATTGAATCTGTTTATCCTCAAAGGTCATTTGTCTTTTCTTCAAGTCGATAACAGCCATGTTATCAATTTCCCAATCAATACCTAATAAAGATGGATACGCTCTACTATCACCAATAATTTCTATGACCTCAAAATCTGCAAAGCTGCGAACTCCGTCAATATCAACTGGTACTTGCGGCAATCGACCCAGTGGTGATACCGTCTGCTGATTGGATAATTGCAGATGGATAGGTGATCTGACTAACTTAGGGCTAAGCATATGTTCCCATGTCTGCTTAGTCATAACATTTACTTTTGATCCTAAATATAAGATTACCTCATCCATTTCAAACTCTCCAATTTGCGCTGTGAGTCTCATTTCTCTTCCTTTTCTTGTATGGCCTATAATATTATGAATAGTACGTTGCGTAGTGATCATGGAAGAAGACTGTTGATACTGATATACAATGCGTTGAAGCTCTCCCATGGATTTCTCATTTCTTACGAGTTTCAAGCAGCTCCACAGGAAGGATTGTATACTTCATGTCAACTCATCCTCTTCACACCTTCCATATGTGGTAGCCTACGATATTTGCATAGGACTAACGCCACAAGGTTTCTTCTGCGGTATAGCCCTACAAGGCAATATCTACAATCCTGATGGTGTAGGGTCAGTAAAGAAAGTTTTAGCTTGCTGAAATGTTTCTTTTTTCTTCTGCAGGTCAAGTGGTGTAGATTTATCAGTGGCTTTGCGCACCCACTTTGGATCTGTATTCTTTTCGGCATCCTGCGATGTCCTACTAGTAGAAGCACCACTACGAGTCACAATATTGATGCTGGGTTCTGGTTCTTTCTGCTCAGCACCAATAAGATGAATATTTGGGTTTACTGTTGGCTTAGGATCCTTAATCTTGGCTATCAAGATAGGAAATTATTCTATAGTATGATCATAGGACTTGCAATACTTACTTGTTGTAGTAGGGTTCTGACAATCCCTAGCATAATGTCCTATAGCTCCATATTTGTAGCAAACAATTGGTCCATGTCCATGGCCAAAGCCTCCACCATGGCCTCATCCTCTGAATCCTCCACCATGACCATCATGAACCGGTTCATGCTGTGGTCCTGCTACTGGTCCTGATGTCTCTGATTGGACTCTGTAGAAGTCATGTTTTCTCTCTATCATGAGCTCTGCAATTATTTTCATCATGTCCCACTGACTTACAGAAGTTACAGTATAAATTCTTAGGAGTTTGTACATACTTCTAAAGTAAAGGGCATTCCTGTGGTCTATGTCCTCTTGTTCTACAGATTTCACACCATGGCCCTTGAGTCTGTACTAAGGGGTTAGGAGCCCCACTTGCTAGATACTCAACAAATACTGGATAGTTATTTTTGGTATGGCCATGTCCTTTACACTTTCTATACCATAATTCTTGTGCAACCTCTTTTCCTTTCTCAATCTCATGTAGCTGTAAAGTGAGATTAGCTAACTGATTCTGTAAGTTTGTCATACCTGTACTAGTCTCAGCTAGAGGTGAATCCTCTAGTTTCATTGCCGTCTCCAATGCGTCATCCTGTGTATGGAGTTTCTGTTGCATTAGTGGAAGTCTGATATGAGGGAGCAGTGCTATGATGAACCATTCCTTATGGTGCTCCGGTGCAAACTCAAAGCTAACTTGGTCTATAAGAGATTTAAATTTCTGATCGAAATCCCATACTGACTCTGTGGGTAACTGTTTAATGTCTTTAAGTTCTGTAATACATTGTGACTCAGACTTGGGTTTCTTAAATTCCTTAATCATTGCGGTCCTGACCTTTACAAGTGTTCTAATCTGTGCTGATGTATACTTCATATACCATGTTAAAGCTCTGTCTCTAAGTGTAGTGGCCAACTGGACAAGCTTGGTATTGTCATCCTAGATCTATTTAATGGTCCATACAGCTTCACATAGGAACCAATGTTGTTCTAGCTCTTCTGCCCCTGTACCCCTAAAGGTAGGTAATTTCATGTCATCCCCCATTCTGTTTCTACATGGTGGATTCTGATTTTCTATATTACTACCACTTGGCGGTGTAGATGTATGTGGTGTAGAGGTAGTATGTACTATGTGTGAACTACTAGATGGAGTTCCTGCGGTATTGTTCTGAGTCCCGGTCGGTTTCTGTGGGGTATAAGGGTGGTAAGGGATACCCCCTGCTATTCTTTCTCTATTACTTTGACTCTATTCTCTAGTACTATCTAAAATGTCTTCAAAGAAGGAAGATATGAAGTCTACTTTATATTTCTTACTGCTACGTGTACATCCAATTTCTTCAAAATCACTCTCAAACTCTTGTGACATTACACTTACTTAACTTATTCATCTGAGAATATATCGAGTACTTCTTTTTCATATAATGACATCTTATGGGATAGATTTAAAGAGTTCAAGTACTTACCGTGATATCCTTTGAAGAAGTACCTTTCTGCTTCGCTGAAACTCTTTCTTTGATCAACTGCAAACTCTGTAATGAAACCTTCCAGCAAAATCGCAAGCCAAAAGTCTACTGCCCACGAAATGGGATTATCTACGCTCTTCACGGTGTGAATCAGCTTTGGTGTCCATACAATGTTCCTTTTCTTCTTGAATACGTCCTTATCATTCAAATTTGACAACCAATCGTACAACTCATTTTCATAGGTCACAAAAAATATGGCATGCAGGTCGGTGAAGATATGTTTCTATAGCCAGTCCTCTGTACTCAGCCTAGGACTCTTGTTTTCTTTCTCAGCAAATTCTCTTTCCTTAGACTCAACCCACTGGTTAGGCTCTTCTTTAGTAGGATGCCAATAGAACATCAGCTCTTCAATTTGTTCAAAATCCGTGACGGAACCCTTTGTTGACTTGAGATGGGAAAGTCTCTACAACGGAACCATTTGTTGGTCCTTCTGGGCAGACCCAGGTTTACTGTAGTGTGCCAAAAAAAACCCCTAGGTCACCAGCCCTTTCGGCGACACACCACAGAATGGCCTGAAGTCTCACCCGAAGTGATCTTATATGCGGTGGCTGAAGACTCAAGTGTCCTCAACCGGGTTCTGTAGCATCCTAGGTCCTCTTGAATCTAGTTAACCAGTGGGATCTCTCTCAGCAAGGAGTGGCTTCTCTCTTTCTAGCTGACTCTTCTATGGGACTGGCTCTTATCGCATCACAGCTTCTAGGACGATGCACAACTTTATCTTCTACTCAACGCTTAACATGCGATATCTCACACCGTAGCTTCTCCGACAGTGCGATATCGCCTTTCTATGCTATGATATTTCCTACAGCAAGACTCACTATGCTCATCCACTCTCAAAGTCTAGAGGCTTCCTCTCTGGGTGTAATTGCTTAGTAAACCTTCTTCAGGGTGTTTAAACACCTTCACTTTAGCTCCTACAGTCTAACATGCTTAACATCAATTACGCTCAACTCACTAAACTGAATATACAGAAGTCACTCAACACTGTAACTGATAGTGGTCATGAATCAAGCACTGATAAACTCACATATAGAGTACTTAACCGATTCAAATCACATTTAACCGTCTATATTACTATAAACTGAAGGATAGCATGCATACAGTCATTAACTGATAAGAAAATTTCATGTAACAGATAACAGATAACAAGAGTAAAGCACAATCAAATGAAACAGTCGCACAACACACGGATTTTATGTGGTTCACTTCCAGGGAGGAAGCTACATCCATAGGAACTGTGTTTTATCATATCTTGAGAGAGTACACACAGTTCCGCTGCAACCTATTATGCAGCTTGAGATCTTCTAGGAAACTCCACGCACACAGGTGGAGCCCTTCTCTCTTAGATCTCTTCTCTTCTTCTTATGCTTTCTTCTTACAATATATCCTTTCTCTCTCTCTCAATCCCTGTGGATTGTTACATTCATGCTCAAGGAGTCGGCTGTTGGTTACCGTAAGATAACTACAGTCTTATTAATAGAACCATAGCTCGACTCTTTCTCAGATATTACAATAGTGACGACAACTAACTGTCTAACTGACCAACTAACTATCTCAGTATCTAACATCTAAAATCTTATTGTCTCACTATCTAACCTTTCATAATACGAAATACATGCTTAAATAGGTGGCCCGAAGGTCTCACCGTGATACAAAACTGTGGGCCTATCTTAATAGTAACCCAAAAACCCTAACTATGACAGTCGGCCTATCTGTACTTTGAACTACCGCTTACTGGTCACACTGTAGCTTTCTGCAGTCTTTAGCTATTTACGGCGCTGATCTCTAGTATGGGCACCGCTTCCTCGGTTGCTCCCCTTCTGTCCTTTGTCTTTAAGACCTAGGCTCGTTGTTCCTTTTCCATTCATGAGGGTAGCTAAGCCCTCCTGTCATCGCCACTGACTTAAATGTAGTGGTTGATCTCTCTCTTCTCGGCCAGTTCAGGTACTCTTTCCTTTGACTTCCTTGTTCTGATATAGCAGCTTTTCCCGTAGCTGCGAGGCCCTGCTCCAAC
Source organism: Pseudotsuga menziesii (assembly GCA_001517045.1). NCBI lineage: Eukaryota > Viridiplantae > Streptophyta > Pinopsida > Pinales > Pinaceae > Pseudotsuga > Pseudotsuga menziesii. The sequence goes on from LPNX011183412.1 coordinate 103,306, forward strand.
AAGAAGAAGCAGCCAGGCGATTCCTCTCCTGCTACTGATACATCGAGAATTTGTAATGAGGTGTCAAGCCACAAAGAAGAATGCAATAGCCTTCAAATAAACACGTTTTCTGATATTTCTCCTTCAGAAGCGCCACCTCACACAGGAGGAATATGCCTACTCGGTTCCACTGGAGAAGCATGGGACCTCCCTCTTGAAGCACATCAAGCTCTCGTTGCATAAATTTTGGGAGAGAAGAGGGATTTTCCATTGAAGAAATATTATGTGGGTCCTCTTCTAAAATATTCCAAGTGTCAGCTTGATGAATCACCCGAGGAGGGGAGTTCGAAACATCCTTTCCATGAATAGATGACAGAACGTGCTGGAGGTTTCCATGTTTTCTATGAGCCCGTAGTCGAATAAATGGAGGGGTTGGGAAAAGGAAATGATTAGATGCATCCCTACCTTGAAGATCAATTTGTTTTTCATTTCCTTCTCCCATTGTCTATTTCATTTATGTCCATCAAGCACAACAAAAGAATAAAACTATTAGGAAAGTTACTTGATTGGATTCATTGGAAATCTAATTTCACTTAATCAGACTTGTGCACAAAGTTAGGTAGAGTAGGTAGGAACAAATAAGCTTGTCAATCATCGAGCATTTCCTTCATTACTGTTTTAGTTTGTTTTCATTTTCAGTTGGAAGCACAGGTTTACAAGTCACCAACATAGTTTGTGAGAGTGGCACAAACTCGCTGAAGCAATAGATCAGAGCATAATGGATATTTCAAAGAAAGATTGAAGATAGCCCAATGGTTTTGGAACTTGGTCTACAAGGGTTCTTTTCTACCTCACTGGGAGGATAGCATCCCTCGTGGAGCTAGTTGTTAACACTCCATTTTGAACAGTCGATTTATGGGCCTGACAGGAGTTCGATGAGGGTCCCATTCCATTGAAATTCACATGTACACCCTTCAGGTTATTAGAGGGGCAAGGTAAAGAAGAAAACGACAGGTGTGCTAAAAGAATTAAATGGGACTCATAATCAAAGGATGATATTGATCAGAGGGTGGATCAATGGCTCCAAAACATTTTGTGCAAGAGAACATGTTCGACCAAAGCCACTTTTCTAGATTGCAAAATGGGTTAAAGGTCATAAACATTTGATGGCTGAGATGATATCCAAGTTAGATCTACAGTCTCAGTCAATTTCGCAAACCATAATTGTGTGGGTAAAGCTGCAATTTCAAATCATGAAAGAGTGGTACCGATTGCGAAGATCAGCGATGGCAACAAGAAAGAAAAGAGATCTACGGCCACGGTTTATTTCACAATGAAAACTAGCAAGGTTGAATACCAAGATTTCTCATTGCAAAAAGTAATGGGGCCCACTCGGATCTACGACTGCATGAAAGGGTCGGTTGGGATCAATGGTTAAGAACATATCATGATCCAAAAACTACCCTTGGTATTTAGAGGATAAAAGTTGGAGGTAGAAATAATGGAATGTGGACAGTGGATGTGAAATGTTCCTCAAATCGAATGGCTAAGAAGACTTCTAGGGTACAGGTTTCACATCCAGTGCGGAGATGACAGTGGAGGAGACATTCATGCATGTAATCTACCCCGTTGCAAATTGGTGGATTCCTTTGACGCCATTTGTAGCATGCATACAAATGAAACCATCTCTGTGGTAGAGTCAAGTCACGTAATGATAAGTGGATTTTGTGTGAATTGGTTTGTGGAAGTAAGGAAAGTAACTAGCGAATCCGCTACTCACATGGGGCAAAGCCAGCAATACATGGTAGACCATTCTATTTCCTACATCACAAGAGTGAGGAAATGTGGGAGCGTCCACTCCATGAACTTTGTAGCATGCATCAATTTGCCAGATGGTGTCCACAAATACTTCCCGCAGCAAACAGTAAGGTGCCATAGTCGATGAAACAACATGACTAGATCCCCAGCAAGTAAAGTATCACTCTACTCGTGCCCTCACACATGCTGATACCAAATACATTCGATGACAGAGTGTGCAGGAATGTTGACCATTCATTGCGAGGGTGAGTCTCGAAGCCTTATATATACTACTTTCAAAGCAATGGGGGTGAACTAACATATCTCCAGAACCCGAGTTTCTACTTCTCCACGAATCTATAAAGGCCCGAAGAGTTTGACAATGAATATCTGGTTTGAGAAGCTTATCCGTTTGGGGGTGTTGATGGTTGGTGAGAAATATTCCACACCCTCCAGTCACCTTGGTATCGTATACCAATAATGACACCAGCCATCGGGGCCCAGATGTGATACCCATGCCTCCAATAATGTGGGGCCTGGACACTTACTCCCTGTAAGTGTTTTTTCAGGAACCCCTGATAGCATCGCTGCCACCAAAGCCTCTATGGAAGGGGATAGTCCTTGACTGCTCCCTGTATAAGCATTTGTTCAGATGGGAGCGTCAAGGGTCTAAATCCCACATAGCCCTATTTGTGAAGTCCACTTTCCAAGGTTGATGGGGCTGGTGTAGATATGCTACACCTTATTTCCTGTGGGAGAACTCACCTCACTGGGGTGAGAAGTACAATAATGACAACCCACCTCACAGGTTTGTCTCAACTAGGAGCAATGTAGCCCTTCTTCCAGAGCCCACGGCTAACAATGTTACCTAGGGAGGAGGGAGGTGGCGGATGTGACTAAATAGAGGAAATATGCAAACTACCTTGCCAGTGTGTTCCCATGTAGAAAGCTGCATTTGAACATAAAGGAAGCACACACTTTGGGTAGAGAAGGAGGCATCATACTCATAATCTGCCATAACGGCCAAGCATGTCAAATTGTTACTCGGGTGCATAATGTTTATTTGTAAAACATGGCAATATTTCCACTCTCTGTACTGTTAACGCATGATTATGACTTGTAACAGTTTTCAATTCGATAGTCTCATCACCAGAATAGTATAAATACACTCCCGATATAGGGAGAAAGGAGTTGGTCGTATTGGGAAACTTTCTAGGGCCGAGGATCTCCATTGTAAATAAGATCTGAAGGTTGTGTTATGAATAAAAATTACAGAGGAAGAGTTGTTTCTCAAGGTAGGGATTCATGTGTAGTTGCTTCTTTCAATATGTATCTTCTTTACGTGAAATGTGCTTCATGCTTTCATTCCAGTTTGTTGATTTCTTTTGTGTCTACAACTTAGGGTATAATAGTTAGGAATTCATACTTTCTATGCTCCTGCTGTTGTTTCATACATTTATCAATTGTTCATCTAAAGTTGCATGGAATTCATCTTGCTGGTGCTCCACGTGATGGGATGTTCTCTCTCATCCTCTAACCACCCACTAAATATCTCCCATTTGCGATATTGACAGCTATCTTTCCTTTGTTCGCAACCCCACACCATTCTTTCCCTCATGCTAATGTTCCCTACGCAGGTTTTCGACTCCATTGCCAATGGTCCCTTTCCTTGATAATCCCACCTGCACCACACATTAATACACTTTGTCCAATATCAGGAGTATGGCCTCCTCACCATCCTTGATCGAATATCTTACATGGAGCAAAATCCAAATACAAGCGACAGATCCCTCTCTGACTGCGCAAGGACGAAAGTGTAGTCTAAATCGGTTCTGTTGTTTCCTGGGAGCAGGCCCTTCCCTCAGCCTTGGGGTTCAAAATCTCGGTGCTAACACCCACTATGGGAATTCAACCTCATATACCCCTAGCCATGTATGGACACTATGTTCCTGCAAACACCCACACCATTTCCATTCCATCCTGAGGCAACCTCAGGTCTAGCCTACCCTTCATGGCTAGTCTTAACTTGCCATATTTGGCCATATTAACTAATGACCCCATCAATCATCAACCTCACTGGCTGCCCATGCCCACAAAACTTCCTTCAGACATCCTAAATTTTGAGGAAAAGGTGGGTGAGGACCCCAAAACCATATCATGTCTTTCCACTTATGGTGTTTATTGAACAACATTGTGGATGACTCTGTCAGACTAGTACATCAAGCTACCTCATGCCTCTTACCCCAATTTCTCCTCACTTTCCTCCATGTTCCGCCAATACGTTCAAATACCCATTCGATATGATGAGGGAGTGGATATCCTTATATCTTGCTGTAAAAATACAGCTACCCACATCACAGACCACCTTCATGAGTGGCGACGGCGACGTATCCTGTGCAAGATCAAATTGGATGATAGGATCTTCCTTGACTGGTTTTTCAGGACCTTACTCACACCCATAGCCAAGGATGTCACCTCTGAACGGCCCCAATATGAGGAGGAGTCCATCTTAAAGTCTCGACAGCTTGACTTAATATACGCTCAGTCTGGGTATTTATATACCATCTATTGTGCTCCTACTCAACAGCCTTAAAAAACAAATTTCATCAAGAAAAATGAAATTTTGCTTGATGAAATGTTTGAATTTCTTAGTTCATGTTATCAAATCAGGAGCTACTGAAACGGTGAAATTCCATTGTTTTTATAACCTTGGGAACTATGGTTATTTGTCAAAGGGTTGTTATATTAAAATCATTATTTTGAATGGATTTGTGTCTTGAAATTAGGGGATAAGATTTTGGTTTATATGCCTCTCACCATAAGCCTTATTTGAATATTTATTATTTAGTATATTTAATTTGTATTTCAATTGCAATTTTTACAAGGGTGTGGAACATGAAAAACTCACTATTTCATGTTGGGGTGCTTTATTAAAAGTTCATGCAAATTTTCATCCTTAAGGTCTATCCTCCAATCTTCGAATTATGAAATTAATCTCGAACTTTGTATTATTCCTCATATGTGGCTTATATTCGCCATTTAGTGGTTGGGGTTGATATAATGGATTATGTCATGTGTTTTCACGTAGCATGTTTGCCATTTCTGAAGGTTGAAATTATTATATAGTAAGGTTGATGTTTCAGCGTCCAAGGTTCATTCCTTATGGTTGTTTTGATCCGTGTTGCCATATCCAAATCCGATCCACTTGTTTGAAGGCCAATATGTCATCATTATACACGTACATAATTCTTTGAATGACATTTTATTGCAGTACGAGCGTAGCGACGTGTCGTTCTACTCGTTGGACACTTGCACTCTATGTGATTTGTGGTTTTATTTCAATCAAGCTGAATAAATTATGGCGAAGTGAGGTTGTTCTGGAGTCTTCACCATCTCTTTCCATTGTTGCAATCACGTCTCTGTGTAATCATTCCTGTTCACTCATGCCGTATTTCCCTTATGAAGGAGTCGGGTTTCATTGTTTATGGTTCTTACTTGGTCTGCGTCTCGAATGGTCTCCCTCCAACGTTCTCAGTTATTGCAATCCACTGTATCTCCTCTGCATGCAACTGTGTGCATTCGCGCTCGTAACCATGGCACACTTTGTTAGGGTCAAACCTAATAATACAAATCTTCTTGATGAGAACCCAGAACTCTTAGCCAAAGTAGAGACAGTTGGGTGGCTTCCTTTTATTCGCAAATTCACAGATTCAAACCCTGAAGTTACCAGGGTGTTTGCCCTATCGCTGGTTGATGCTAGAGTTAAGGTGGCCAATATTCAATTCAGAGTTGATGAGCACTCAGTTGCCTTGGCTACAGACCTACCTTTAGCAGGGGAACGTTGGTTTAAATCCAAGCAGATGAAAGCCACCGAATGGAGGCAAATGTTAAAAAACCCCTTCCAGGACGTGTCTTTCAGGGCTGGTGTGTCGCGCAAATTTTTCAAAAAGGAATGGAGGCCCATGTTGGATGTTATTCACAGGTATGTGACTTGCGAGGGTCATCTTTCTTCTGCATATGTTTATCATCTTAGATTGATGACTGTTTTTCTCGGTCTGCCTATCAATTTACCCCATTACTTAGTTCAAAGCATGACTAAGATGTCAATGGCCATCAAGAAAGGGCCTAAGAATATCGGCCAAAGTATTTTCCATCATGGTCTTGTTAGAATGTTAATGGAGAGGAAGATGTCCAAAATAAATCAGACTTGGGACCATTTTCTTGAACAGAACGGTTCCATGGCACTTTGCCATTGTCAATTTGATTGCGCAGAGGAATGTTTTAGGCATCAGCAGCCTAGTGAAGTCCTAACTCCACCTGCGCGTAATCCATAGACAAACCCTAATAGTCATGTAAACCCTAGTGTACACGAGCATTGCACTCCCGCTCCTATACGAAGCCCTGGCACTCCCGTGCGTCCTAAGCGAAGGAGGGAATCTGTAAACCTATCTCTGATAACATCAAACCGTAACGATAAACCCTGTGGACAGAAGAGAAAGAAATCAAATGTTAAGGTTACGAGCAGATTTACTAGGAGTATGGTGGCCAAGGCCAATGCTATTAAGTCCCCTGTGAAGAATAATAACGACATAGAAATGGTGGTATTGGATGATGAAGAGAATGGACCCGTCCCGCATGATGGCTTTGATATGGAGCCCGAACCTATCACTCACCCGATAGAACACGATCCTAATAGTTCTGATAAAGATCCCCAAGTGGAGTCTGCGCCAAATCCTCAAACCAAGGACAAACTTGTTGAAGGGAATCTTCCTAGTTCATATCGAATTAGTGAAGCAGTTCACCCATTATTCATCAATTGTTTGCTGGATAAGATACGTCGAATGGAGTTAGAAATAACGGAGATGGTGGAAAGTAGTGATTCTGTGAAAGCTGAGAATATGAGGTTACAGGAGAAATATGATTCAGCTGATAAATGCATCTTTCGTCTAAAAAGACACAAGAACAAGTTGATCCAGAGAATTCTGAAACTTCAGCATGAGAATCGTAAAAATAAGGAAAAGGTTAGTGAGCTGAACACTCAGGTCACTTTGATGCAGCTTAAAGGTCACTCACAGACTTCATTTTCTCAAATTCCAGCAACTGGTGTGAATATACAGGTTTTCATTACCCCTGCTAGGCCATAGCATTTTGGGCTACGCACGTTTTGTACATAGAAAATAATTTCAGGTTTGAAATATGTAAATAGAAGCAGCAAAAGATATGAAGTTGTTTTTGTTTTCCAGGTATTGCTTTGAGTTAATTAGTAGATTATGTAATTCAATTTTATTACTTTCACAGTTTGGGTTAATCTTTACTATTTTGATGTTGCAGGTGATTTGGTTGGTTCTCTAGATGCGCCTATCATGGAGTTTGATGATCCCTCGTTCTCATGATTATTTCCGAAGACTTGCGAACAAATCAGTTGAAATTGTTTCTAATTATGGATACACCGTCTCGTAGGTGTCACTAATTTACTAGTGTTTTCATCATTTTGTGATTTAGCACTATAGGTCGAATCTTTTCAATTTCGGGATGTCATAACGTATATAGAAAATGACAATTTCATTTGTCATTTTTCTGTTTTGATGAAAATGGTCAAGATTACGATGGTATAGTTTCCTGTTTTATAGATCTATCTCTAGATAAGATTGGATGTATTTAAGGAGATGGGTTTTACTGTAATAGGGGTCAATGGTTAATGAAAGGAACTGGGGCAGGATCACTTTATCGTTTCTTGGTAGCTACGACAATTTTTTGTTACTAGTTACGACATCATTACACTGAAGATATTTATAAGTATATTTGCAGTATTTTTACTATGGAGATGTACTTGTGGTATCATATGATCTTGTTATTTCTTTTCACTGTTAGTATGTGTTGTTACTTTTATTTTTAGAAATGTGCTCATGCATCATGATTAAATTGTCGATCTAAGCTGGTTCAACTTGCAAATTCATGTTATATAGTAAATTTTGATGTTATTGTTATAATAGATGTGATATACTAGTTCTGTGTGTTGTCTTGTTCCTTTTCAGAATTTCTTCTGAATGTTTTTAGGATTGTCTGCATAGTATCATTAATTGCAAGTTGATTCTGGGGTTAATATTATCAGGCTCTTGATCATGATAGGATATCTAGCATATGTGTATATTAGTTTTTGATTTAGCTCATAGAAACTAGATTGAATCAGATTTTACATTTATACTCTATCAAATTATCATTTGAATTTTACTATGGATGTATATGTGTTTATATTGTAATTTATATGATTAGTCCAGCTTATTAACATTTTATTTATCATTCATTCATGTACATGTGTGTTACTTGATTTATTTATCAGTTGTGTATTATATGAGCTAATTTAATAATCAGTTATAACATTTTTCCTTTGTATATTCGTAAGTGTAGTATAGATTCAGTTAACAATATTAAATTTACTTTTCTCTTTGAGTCTTCCCCTGTAATTAGGAGTGATTTAAGAGAAGGAAACGGGGCCTTAATCCCGTCAGGGACAACTATCTAACGACTGAGAGTAGCTTTGAAAGATTTTTGATCGGGTTGTCTCTTAGTTGACTGTTGTGCCAATTCGGCCCGTCAACAATGGTGCTAGAAGGAGGGCCAGCTTAAGCTAATGGCTAATGAACACAATCATGTTCATAATACTAATCACCCCTCTACTCCTAAATTCACACCACCCTCTCGATTAGGTGAATTACAGTCATCATCGCAACCACAAACATTCCAGTCATCACAATTAGGTGAGACCCCACTGAACGATATTGTTCGAAGCCTTATCCATCAGTTCAACTCTAGCGGTGCCCATCCACCTGAAGAACTTGACCAGTTCGAATAAGCCATCAATGAATCCCGTAGGATTTTAACCAGATCTTATTCAAATGTCACTGGGATCCAACCCACCAAATTGCCTCTTCCATAGATCATGCGTCCATGCTCTCACCATATTGAGTCTACTCCTGAAGAACAGAATCAATCTTTAGGTGTCTTCCTTGACCATTAATTACAACAATCTCCAACAGGCACCAAACAACCATCTTTTTCAAGACCATCTGCTACAAGAGGGTCTGGATGGCCCCCATCACTGCCACATTCACCTCCTCACATTTTTCAAGTACCACCTTCACCACCTCCATCACCAAGGAACATGGCAAATTTAAACCTGAACCCCAATGCCAATATGCCATGGTTAGCACAGGATGCGGTCACTGTTCCAGGTGATCAACATCCTTTACCAAAGCATCCCGAGAAATTGTTGCCCAAATTCAATCCTGAGCTGAAAGAACCTGCAGAAGACCATGTCAAGAAATTCATGCTGGCAGTTCGACTCTTGAATGTTGAGCATGAAGATGTAGTCTGTCGGCTTTTTCCTTACACATTTGAGGGAAAAGCTTCGACCTGGTATTTCTCACTTACTGCTGATTCTATTACCAGTTGGAATGAATTTGAGTTGGCTTTCATGAATAAGTTTGAAGACGATAAGACTCCAGCCATGTTAGTTTTTGAATTATCTAGGATCCGTATGGAAACCAAGGAGAAAGTCAAATATTTTAATCAATAGATCTTGACTCTTAGAAATAGAATCCTTGCTACCTCAAGGCCTGCTGAAGATGTCACTATTGAATTCTATACTTCATCCTTACCCGTGTCTATGGCCATGTTTGTCAGGAGAGCATCCAAACCCACTCTCACTAAAACCTTTGATGAAGCCATTAAGCTCGAGAAGGACATGTCTGCTATTAAGACGAACCCTGGCGTCAATACGGATTCTGCATCTTCTTCTCGCAAAAAAAGTGAGAGTCCTTCCAAAACTACAAACCTTGATAAGAAGGTTCAAGATGCATTAGACTTATATAGCCTCCAGAGAGTCATAAAGAAGCTGTCCAATGAAATCATTGATTTGAAGAAAGGTACTTCTGAAATCATTCCAAATAAAGAACCACCTAGACATCCTTTTAGAAGACCATTCCAAAATACAGCTTCTAAACAGACCCCACCCTCTGAGGCTAATAATGTAGATAAAATTAATAACTTCCTGAAAGTATTGGTCTCATGCTTTGAAACGTCAGCTAAAAGTGAAACCCAATCTTCAGGACATAATTCTGAAGATACTTAAGGAACAGATAATAACACTGAAGAAAAACCTCCTCAAATTATCAGTCACTTCTGGGATACTACAGAAGTGACCAATGATGAAGAGGTTGCCTCTGTAAATGTCAATCAGCATCAATACAATACTAGAAGTAAGAAAAATCAGTCTTCAGGAGAAACCTCTACAACACCTAGAGATGATAGTTCGACTGTCAAAACAAGAAATCAACCCTCAAATATTAAGTCTACATCTTCTCCCGAGTTAGAATATGATCTGGTTGAGGATTTGAAGAAACTTAGAGCCAATATTTCTATCTTCGAACTCCTCAAATGGCCTTCTATTCGTGACAAGATTATTCAAGGGGATTCTCTAAATAAAAATAGCAAAACTCCCTCCACTCAAAACAGTTCTGCTAGTACCAAAGACAATCCAACAAAAGCTGCAGTTAATTCCTCGTCCATAGGTAAGAAATCAGATTCCTCAACTCCTTTTCTGCTTATGTTTGAAATCTGCAATCGTAAGGTACACAATTGTATGATAGATTTAGGGGCTTCGAAAAATGTCATGCCATATTCGGTATGTAAAAAACTTAATGCAGTCCCCGTCCCATGTGATACAAGCATTGTGCAACTTGATCGATCAAACGTAAAGGTAATAGGAAAGTTGAATGAAGTACTGATAAGATTAGCCTCAAACCCTTAGGTTCATTTCATCATTGACATAATTGTTGCAGATATCCCTGAGGCATATGGCTTATTCCTCAGTAGAGATTGGTCTGAAAAACTGAAGGGATATTTTGCAACGGATTGGTCACACTTGTGGCTTCCTCACAATGGCCACCCAAACAAAATCAGAATCGACCGAGAGCGTTATATGAAGCACACTGTCACCAAACTGGATGACTCAAATGACCCAGTGTTATTCACTGACACTATAATGGGAAATTACACGGTTGATTCCTTTTTTGGAAACCTTGAGGCTGAAGCATCGTCAGTCCAAGATCCAGAACAACAGTCTGAATTTTTTCATTTCACACAAGTTTCGGACGAAATTCCAGTTCTAAACACTGCACATTTAGACCTGAATAATGGGCTCTGGTCCCTGTACTTCGATGGATCTAAGTCAAAGGAAGAAGCTGGGGCCGGTTGCTTGTTAATATATCCCCACGGAAAAAGGTATTTTGTTGCTTGTAGGTTGGAATTTGAGTGCACCAATAATATTGCTGAATATGAAGCTCTTATTCAAGGGCTGAAAAAGGCAATTGATCTAGGAGCTAAATCTTTGATAGTGTTAGGAGACTCTGAAATTATCGTTAGACAGGTACGCAACACTATACATTGCATTGCTGGTCATCTGAGAAATTACTAGACATAGGTGTGGAATTTATTATTATCATTTGAAGCTTTTATTGTAAATTCTATTCCTCGTTATTTGAATCAGGAAGCAGATCTGTTAGCGAATGTTGCTTCAAGGTAAATCCCATCCAAAGGGATGTTTGCTGATTCTTTCTTTGTTGAACTACTTTTCAGGCCTTCCATACCTGATAATATTGTCAATTGGAGAGTCTTTGACCATGACGATCAATTAATCGAGTTTTTGACCATGAAGGATACTTTCAAAGATGCAGTCATCGATGAAATGACTCATGATGAAGATCTTTACAATTTTTCGGTAATTCACAAACCTTGTTCAATTGAAGAATCTCTTGATCAGGTCAGTACCCTTCATAAATCTATAATTAAACTTGAGAAATTTTATGATTTGAAGGACAAATTTAAAGGTGCAAGGAACTGTAAAACCAACAGCTCTACTATGCAATCTAAAGTCATAAATTTAGGTACCGAACATAACCCTCAATGTGTCAATCTGGGCAGTATGTGTACTCCCCAAGAAAAAACAGCCTTTATGCGACTCTTTAATGAGTTTAAAGACATTTTTTCTTGGACATATGATGATCTCAAGACATTTGATCCAAACATAATGCAACATGTCATCCTGATGAAACAACAAGCTAAACCATTTCATCAGAAGTTGAGGAAAATGCACCCTAGCCTAGAACCGATTGTTAAGAAAGAGCTTAAAAAACTCATAGATGCCAGGATAATATTTCCAGTGCGGCATATGCAATGGGTGGCAAACCTTGTCCCGGTTATAAAGAAAAATGGTGAGATCAGGTTGTGCGTCGACTTCCGAAATCTGAATAAGGTTTCAGAAAAAGACAATTATCCTGTTCCCCCTATGGAAAATATATTACAACAGGTTTCTAGATCTGAAATATTCTCGCTTTTAGATGGCTTTTCGGGATACAACCAAGTGTTGGTATCCAAAACAGATTAGTTGAAAACAACTTTTAGAACCCCTTGGGGAACTTATGCCTACAAGAAAATGCCATTTGGTTTAATTAATGATGGAGCAACATTTCAAATTAGAGCAATGAATATTGCATTCAGAGGCCTGATCGACCAATTTGTTGTTATTTACCTCGATGATATAACTGTGTTTTCAAAAAATAGGGCTGATCACCTAACACATTTTAGGAGGGTTTTTGAACGTTGCAGGAAATATGGGATCTCCTTGAATCCCAAGAAATCCATCTTCGCGGTTACCGAAGGTAAATTATTGGGTTTTGTAGTTTTAAAGCAAGGTATCAATATAGACCCTGAACGAACCCAGGCTATATCACATATTTCTATGCCTCACTCAAAGAAAACTATGCAATCATTCCGAGGGAAAATAAATTTTGTCTCCAGCTTTATTCCTGGATTCATTGAGATTGTCAGACCGCTTCAGAAAATGATTAAGAAAGATGCTGATTTCAAATGGTCCGCTGAGGAAAAGCAATCTTTTCACGGTATATTAAAATCTATTGCTGAAGATCCTACCTTAACAAGCCCAAATTTTTCTAAACCATTTATTTTGTACACTTTTGCTTCTGACTCTTCATATGCCACTGTTTTAACGCAGAAAAATCAAGAAAACAATGAAGCTCCCATTGGTTTTACAAGTTCCGGTTTTAATGGTGCAGAGCTCAACTATCCAGAAGTAGACAAACAAGCATTTGTTGTTTTTAAGTCAGTAAAAAAATTTCGACCTTATTTGCTAAAGTCCCATACCAAGGTTATTGTGCCATATTCCGTAGTCAAGAATCTTTTGGTGCAAAAGGGCCTCAGTGAAAAGCGAGTTCATTGGGTCACAAAACTTTAGGAGTATGACCTGGAAATCAAGCCTTTGAAGATTTTCAGAGGACAGGGACTTTGTAAGTTGGCAGTCGGATCTTCAGACATCTCTGAATCTGATCTGCACTTTATCGATGAACATTCTCTGTTTGAAAGGGAATTTTTTCCAATCTCAGGCCCCCCTGATTCTTGGTATCATGACATTAAGTTTTTTCTAGTGCATGGAAATGCTCCTGAACATTTAGACTCGCATAGCAAAAGGGATTTAATATTAATATCTGCCCCTTATCAGCTGATTGATAACATTCTGTTTAAAAAGAATTTCGAAGGGGTTCTCCTTCATTGTTTAGAAAGAAATGAAGCTGATGGTGTGTTGTCTCAACTACATGCAGGGCCAGCCGGGGGACACTTTGGCAGACAAACCACTGCACATAAAATACTCAAAGCTGGATATTACTGGCCTACGTTGTTCAGAGATGCATATGCCTTTGCTAGGAAATGTCAGGAGTGTCAGAGAGCAGGAGGAAGACTTAAGAAAGCAGCATTACCTCTCCAGCCTATTATCGTTGAAGTCCTATTTCAACAATGGGGTTTGGACATTGTTGGGCTGATTACACTAGCTTCCTCACAGCAGCACAAATACATTCTGACAGCCACCAATTATTTCACTAGATGGGTCGAGGCCATCCCCTTGTGAGTGGTTAACTCAGAGCAGGTGATATCATTCCTTGACTCTTTTATTGTGACCAAGTTTGGCGTTCCCGAATCTTTGATTTTTGACAATGCAACCTATTTTTCTTCTGTAAAATTAACTGAATATGCATTGCAAAATGGTATAAAATTAAATTATTCAGCTAATTACTATCCTCAAGGTAACGGATTAGTTGAATCCTCCAATAAAAATTTAATCAAAATTCTGAAATGCACAGTGGTTAATCATCATAAAAATTGGCACAACGCCTTATCAAATGCCCTGTGGGCTGACAGAGTGACTCCCAAGGCTGCCATAGGTAATTATCCTTTTTTTCTGGTATACGGTAAGGAAGCAATCTTGCCCCCCCATCTATTTTTACCCTCTCTACAGCTCTCCCAGTCAGTGCAGGAAACAACATGTTCTGCCATGGAACATGGGATTAACACTCTGCTTAAACTAGAGGAAGAAAGAGAGTTGGCCAGAAGAAAATTTGACCAACACCAGAAGATAGTGAAACACTAGTTCGATCATAGAAAATCAGCTAGTAGAGATTTGGAAGTAGGTGACCTAGTTCTGAAATGGGACAAAGAGCATGAGGAGAGAGGAAAGCATACTAAGTTCCAATGGATGTGGCTGGGACCGTTTATCATTATAGAAAAGCTTGGTCTTAGCACATTCAGGTTACAGATGCTGGAGGGAGACATCGAGAACCTTCCAGTAAATGGCCATCTGATAAAAAAATATTTCTGCTGATACCCATTAGGGGATTATCCTGTACATACTTTGTGTGATTTTCTCGGTTTGTGGAATTTTTTTTGTGTGATTATTTTATTTGTTTGCTTTCAATATCCTCTCTCATCTATTTGTTGTTTTATTTTCATAATCTTGAGAGTGATCAATTCATTTAATCTCTGCCTGATAACTTTTCATCAAATTTTGTGGATGACTTCCAAATCATGTGTCATGATCTTTAATATCCTCAATATTACCATGCTTACTTTAGAAGTTCACTAATAACTGTTTTGCATCTTGAACAGTGGACGGTTTTTTGTCTTTCTGAATTTTACCAGAAACTCCTAGATCATGTAAATATAAATTAATAAGATCAGTCTCCGCAAAGATTTTTCCAAAAGGATTAGGGTAGTATTTGTCAAAGGTTATTTATTCAAGTCTTTTACACCACCCCCTCTCGTTAAGAGAGTTAGACTTGCCTCCCCCTTTGATAAGACGATCTCATTCAAGATTAAATATAACTACAATCTGGCCATGGTTGGATTTGAATACAAAAACAATTAATTTTTGACATAATCTGAAGGACAGAGGGTCTCATCACGAGCCAGCCTGTTTAGGATCATAGATTTGCGTTCAGTAACATTGTCGCTTCCGATCACCAAGCTGGGACAGTGGCCCTTGGACAAAACACCAAGGGATAAAAGGTCTCATCACGAGTCGGTTTATTTACTGTAGTGCAGATTGGTGACTAACATGGTTACTACCTGGTTACCAAGCCAGAACCGTGGCCTCCAGGTGTTTTCATAAAGGAAAAAAAAAAAGAGAGAAAACAATAGTAACATTTCAACCTAACCAGAATTGTCTATCTATAACTAGCAGATGGGATACTGGCATTCTTTGGGCTACGAAGCAACCCTGTCGAGGCTATGGATGCCTACTGGCAGCAGGGCCATGCTTGTGGTATTGAGGATTTATTCTTCAAAACCAAGTCATCTACAGCCTTACTTCGTTTGGATTGATTCTTGTGAGATACCTGGTTTTTATCAAATAAATAATTAAATGTATAAGTTTCTGGTAAGTTTTAGAAGCATGAAATCCTTGAATCTGTTTGAGATGCAAAATAGTGACTTTTGTATAATGGTATACATGGGGGATCTAATTTCTTTTTGATTGCATGATTTCAGGCCAAGAAAATAGAGATAACTGTTCCGCCCAGTCAGTCACCATCTGTTGTGCTCCTACTCAACAGCCTTAAAAAACAAATTTCATTAAGCAAAATGAAATTTTGCTTGATGAAATGTTTGAATTTCTTAGTTCAAGTTATCATATCAGGAGCTACTGAAACGGTGAAATTCCATTTTTTTTATAACCTTGGGAACTATGGTTATTTGGCAAAGGGTTGTTATATTAAAATCTTTATTTTGAATGGATTTGTGTCTTGAAATTAGGGGATAAGCTTTTGGTTTATATGCCTCTCACCATAAGCCTTATTTGAACATTTATTATTTGGTATATTTAATTTGTATTTCAATTGCAATTTTTACAAGGGTATGGAACATGGAAAACTCACTATTTCACATTGGGGTGCTTTATTAAAAGTTCATGCAAATTTTCATCCTTAAGGTCTATCCTCCAATATTCGAATTATGCAATTAATCTCGACCTTTGTATTATTCCTCATATGTGGTTTATATTCGCCATTTAGTGGTTGGGGTTGATATAATGGATTATGTCATGTGTTTTCACGTAGCATGTTGGCCATTTCCGAAGGTTGAAATTATTATATAGTAAGGTTGATGTTTCAACGTCCAAGGTTCATTCCTTATGCTTGTTTTGATCCGTGTCACCATATCCAAATCCGATCCACTTGATTGAAGGCCGATATGTCATCATTATACACGTACATAATTCTTTGAATGACATTTTATTGCAGTACGAGCATAGCAACGTGTCGTTCTGCTCATTGGACACCTGCACTCTATGTGATTTGTGGTTTTATTTCAATCAATCCGAATAAATTATGGTGAAGTGAGGTTGTTCCGGAGTCTTCACCGTCTCTTTCCATTATTGTGATCACCTCTCTGTGTAATCATTCCTGTTCGCTCATGCCGATTTCGTAGGGTTCCTTTCTAAGTTTACCCATGACGTATTTCCCTTATGAAGGAGTCGGGTTTCATTGTTTATGGTTCTTACTTGGTTTGCATCCTGAATGGTCTCCCTCCAACTTTCTGGGTTATTGCAATCCGTTGTATCTCCTCTGCATGCAACTTTGTGCATTCGCGCTCGTAACCATGGCCCCGGTTGTTAGGGTTGAACCTAATAATACAAAGCTTCTTGATGAGAACCTGAAACTCTTAGCCAAAGTAGAGACAGTTGGGTGGCTTCCTTTTATTCACAAATTCACAGATTTGAACCCTGAAGTTACGAGGGTGTTTTCCCTCTCCCTGATTGATGCTAGACTTAAGGTGGCCGACCTTCAATTCAGAGTTGATGAGCACTCAGTCGCCTTGGATACAGACCTACCTTTATCAGGGGAAAACTGGTTTAAATCCAAGCAGATGAAAGCCACCGAATGGAGGCAAATGTTAAAAAACCCCTGCCAGGACGTGTCTTTCAGGGCTGGTGTGTCGCGCAAATTTTTCAAAAAGGAATGGAGGCCTGTGTTGGATGTTATTCAAAGGTATGTGACTTGCGAGGGTCGTCTTTCTTCTGCATATGTTTATCATCTTAGATTAATGACTGTTTTTCTCGGTCTGCCTATCAATTTACCCCATTACTTAGTTCAAAGTATGACTAAGATGTCAATGGCCATCAAGAAAGGGCCTAAGAATATTTGCCGGAGTATTTTCCATCATGGTCTTGTTAGAATGTTAGTGGAGAGGGAGCTGTCCAAAAGAAATCAAACTTGGGACCATTTTCTTGAACATAACGGTTTCATGGCATTTTTCCATTGTCAATTTGATTGCGCAGAGGAATGTTTTAGGCATCAATAGCCTGGTGAAGTCCTAACTCCACCTGCGCATAATCCACTGACAAACCCTAATAGTCATGTAAACCCTAGTGTACAAAAGCATTGCACTCCCGCTCCTATGCGAAGCCCTAGCACTCCCGTGCGTCCTAAGCAAAGGAGGGAATCTGTAAACCTTTCTCCGATAACACAGAACCATAACGATAAACCCTATGGACGGAAGAGCAAGAAGTCAAATGTTAAAGTTACGAGCAGATTTACTAGGAGTATGGTGGCCAAGGCCAATGCTATTAAGTCACCTGTGAAGAATAATAACGACATAGAAACGGTGGTATTGGATGATGAAGAGAATGGACTCGTCCCACATGATGGCTTTGATATGGATCCCGAACCTGTCACTCACCCGATAGAACACAATCCTCATATTTCTGATAAAGATCCCCAAGTGGACTTTGCCCCAAATCCTCAAACCAAGGACAAACTTGTTGAAGGGAATCTTCCTAGTTCATATCGAATTAGTGAAGCAGTTCACCCATTATTCGTCAATTGTTTGCTGGATAAGATACGTCGAATGGAGTTAGAAATAATGGAGATGGTGGCAAGTAGTGATTCTGTGAAAGCTGAGAATATGAGGTTGCAGGAAAAATCCGATTTAGCTGATAAATGCATCTTGCATCTGAAAAGACACAAGAACAAGTTGATCCGGAGAATTCTGAAACTTTAGCATGAGAATCGTAAAAATAAGGAAAAGGTTCGTGAGCTGAACGCTCAGGTCACTTTGATGCAAATTAAAGGTCACTCACAGACTTCATTTTCTCAAATTCCAGCAACTGGTGTGAATATACAGGTTTTCAATACCCCTGCTAGGCCATAGCATTTTGGTCTACTCATGTTTTGTCCATAGAAAATAATTTCAGGTTTGAAATATGTAAATAGAAGCAGCAAAAGATATGGAGTTGTTTTTGTTTTCTAGGTATTGCTTTGAGTTAATTAGTGGATTATGTAATTCAGTTTAATTACTTTCACAGTTTGGGTTAATCTTTACTATTTTGATGTTGCAGGTGATTTGGTTGGTTCTCCAGATGCACCTTTCTTGGAGTTTGATGATCCCTTGTTCTCAGGATTATTTCCGAAGACTTGCGAACAAATCAGTTGAAACTGTTTCCAATTATGGATACATTGTCTCCCAGGTGTCACTAATTTACTAGTGTTTTCATCATTTTGTGATTTAGCACTATAGGTCGAATCTTTTCAATTTTGGGATGTCGTAACGTATATAGAAAATGACAATTTCATTTGTCATTTTTCTGTTTTGATGAAATTGGTCAAGATTACGATGGTATAGTTTCATGTTTTATAGATGTATCTCTAAATGAGATTGGATGTATTTAAAAAGATGGGTTTTACTGTAATAGGGGTCGATGGTTAATGAAAGGAACTGGGGCAGGATCACTTTATCGTTTCTCGATAGCTATGACAATTTTTTGTTACTAGTTACAACATCATTACACTGAAGATATTTATTAGTATATTTGCAGTATTTTTACTATGGAGATTACTTGTGGTATCATATGATCTTGTTATTTGTTTTCACTGTTAGTATGTGTTGTTACTTTTCTTCTCATAAATGTGCTAATGCATCATGATTAAATTGTCGATCTAAGCTGGTTTAACTTGCAAATTCATGTTATATAGTAAATTTTGATGTTATTGTTATAATAGATGTGATATACTAGTTCTGTGTGTTGTCTTGTTCCTTTTTAGAATTTCTTCTGAATGTTTTCAGGATTGTCTGCACAGTATCATTAATTGCAAGTTGATTCTGGGGTTAATATTATCAGGCTCCTGATCAGGATAGGATATCTAGCATATGTGTATTTTTAGTTTTTGATTTAGCTCATAGAAACTAGATTGAATCAGATTTTACATTTATACTCTGTCAAATTATCATTTGAGTTTTATTATGGATGTATATGTGTTTATATTTTAATTTATATGATTAGTCCAGCTCATTAACATTTTCTTTATCATTCATTCCTATACATGTGTGTTACTTGATTTAGTTATCAGTTGTGTATTATATGAGCTAATTTAATAATCAGTTTTAACAGTTTTCCTTTGTATATTCATAAGTGTAGTATAGATTCAGTTAACAATATTAACTTTAATTTTATATTTGAGTCTTCCCCTGTAATTAGGAGTGATTTATGAGAAGGCAACGTGTCCTTAATCCCATCAGGGACATCTATCTAACGACTGAGAGCAGCTTTGAAAGCTTTTGGATCGGGCTGTCTCTTAGTTGACTGTTGTGCCAATTCGGCCCATCAACACCATCATACCTAATGGTCCCTGTGCCAGCACCTCTCATCGTGATATGTAATGGGCATCCCATGCCACAGATGAAGTCATAGGCTCTGTCATACAACACCCTCAGTACTATGCGGCACCTCCCATGACACCACAACACCCAGACAATACCGAGAGTGTTGTACAACCAAATTATATCCCCATTTACTCACAGATGATGGCTCAGTTTGGAGCCACCTTCTCCTATGTACCTCCCACACCTGCTCATCATGTCCATGGAAAGACTTGGTCGATGTAGTCATATTTGGGCAAAATGGCCATATTTGTAGCCCCTCGAGCTCCTCGGATCTATTATGCTCCACCCGTGCAACCTGCTTCGAATCTAGCTCAATCCCCTCTGGTTTCCATAGGACAAGCTTATGCTCAGTAAAAACTTCCTAACCAACTCGCCCCCAACAACACCCAAGAGAAGGGAAAGAAAAATTGAGGAAGAAACCGAGGCAATAATCATCCCAAGAAGGCAGCCAACAGACTAACCTTCCCACCGACAATGGCACCAACCCACTGGCACAGAACCCTAGAATCCAAATTGACTAGGAAAGAACCCACAGTTATGGACCAATCATCAGTGTGCTTTATGCAACACCTACAGTCATTAAACTCATTTATTCCCTCAAATGGATCGCGTCCGACAACTTCTCCAAAATGATGCTCAACATGATTCCAATGCAACAAACCAGGATCAACCAAACCTAGCGCCACCAAGTCCTCCACCTATAATGCTCCAAAAACCCCTACCATTCCAAGGAATGGTTGCAACCCAACTCTTGGCCCCACCTACTCCTGAAGCCCCCCACTACAACCCCACATGTAGAGGCTAGAGTCCACCACCTCATGACGGTGTCGTCTGAAGTCAACCTCCAGACTCGACGCAACCAGTAAAAATCCACTACAGAAACTATTGACCCATCAATGGTGTCTACTTCTAACACATCCAATATTCCCCTCCATTTACCATGAATCCCAACCAATGTGGCAGCCAGAGTCCCACAGTTTCCTATATTTCGTATCGCAAACACTGTTATTTTCAAGCAACCCTCAACTATAGCATAGTTGATGACTTGGCCCAATCACCTATAGCCACATCTGCTTTGGAAGTGATGAAAAATTGTCCATCACAGTGTAAAGCATTTTTGTTTGCCTTAGGTGCCATTAATCCCTCTGATTCTAGGTTGATCACTTTTGATATGGATGAAAGAGAACCTAGGATGCCTCCCATCGTCGCATTCCAAGTCTCGATCTCAATTTAGAATTTGGTTTTGCATCGATGCATCATAGACGATGGGGCATCCACCTATGTTATGTTGACCTTTATTTGGAAGAAAATTGGGTCCAACAACATTCAACCTTCCACTGCCGCCCTCCACACCTACGGCGACCACTCTATAAAGGCCAAGGGAATCCTTACGAATGTTCGTGTTGAGCTAGCTGGTAAAATGGTTTTGATTGACATTGACGTTATCAATTACCAACTTGATTACAACCTCCTCTTGGGGTGTAGCTACATGTATGCCATAATATCTGTGGCCTCCACCATCTTTTGACTCCTCATGTTTCCTCATGATGGAAATATCATGACAGTCAAATAGTCGACTTACTACGATCTGAAAGGGTTGACCACACCAGAGCATGTCATTCCTACCATTGATAGCATGTCCATTCCCTCTTTATTTGTTGTTGGCCCTGGCTTATTTTCCAACACCCTGATGACAGACACTTCTCCGTATGTGCCACCTCCCTCTAAGCTGACTGACACAACAGATTTGTGTACTGTCACATTTAGTACCATCGTGACCACATCGCAACAGCAGTTGCAACCCTATACACTGTCACTTAGGAATTATTGAAGGTCGTTCCCAATCCACATGATTCCCTTCGTTTTTCCACCATCTGAAATAGTGAGCAAGCTTGCAATGGCTACTCTCAATTTACCTAATTTCACATTGGTAATTCCAGTGTGGTACTTCAAACCACCCACGCCACTTCCTATACTCCAGGTTGTGTTGACTCCCATCCAACCTATTGAGATGGAATCATGCCTTCCTCCTAGTCCATCAACAACATCTTCTATTCCCAAACCGACCCCTCTTCCAAATAAGGCTGCAGGCAAGACCACCAAAGAAACCATCGAGCCTTGAGTGGCTCCTCCTTGCACTTTGTGTGATATCCAAGGTCATGTGACACAAAATTTTCCAGAATTACATATCCTTTGGACACACATGGACGTTATGGATACATCCAAGGGTATTCTAGTAGTCACCATCCCAGCTTTGCTAACAATCAAGAATGATTTATTAAGGAACAACCATCCTTGCACAATTTGTGGCTTGTAAGGACATTAATTTCACCATTTCCCAAATTTGTCCAAGGACATTACACTCTCATGAGTCCAAAATCACCATTATCGAGGAAATACACCCTCCAGTTTGATCCTCGAATATGGCCACCACCATATACATGATCTCCACTTTCGCTAGCCCTCCTGTCTCCTCAGACCTATATGATCCCTCTGATCTATGCATGCATTGTTTGAGCAATGCTAAGGAGTGTAATATCTCTAATTTTGACCTAAAACCTATGGGCATAATCCCCATTGATTATGATGTTACTTTGATGTTTTATTTTGATATACTGAGTTGAATACCCCACTGCATATGAACATGATGATTTGTTTAATATATTGGGCATAAGCCAACTGCATATGATATATATATATATATATATATATATATATATATGTTTACATGTGTTGGGCTTGGACCCTAAAGCACATGATTGATGAGATGTTTTGTGTTGAGCGAGAAGCTTTGGAGCACATGTGTAATTATATTTGTGTTGAGTGAGAAGCTCTAGAGCACAGGATTTTTGAGACATTTGTGTGGAGGATGAAGCTCTAGAGCACATGAATAGATAAAATTGGAAGTTTTGGGCATAAGCTCTGGAGCCTTCCAACTTGATGTTGAGATTAAGATCTGGAACATCAGATCCTTGGCCATTGTAGCCCTAGGTGTATCCTACAAATACATCCTAGAATTAGTGTTGAGTGAGGAGATATAGAATTGCACTAAGTTTGTAACTCCCGGTTTTTAGCATTGAGTATGAGCTCTAGATAAGCACTACGAGTTACTGAAAATAATTAATATGTCGAGTGGAAATGACTTGAATAAAACCTTGATCTCATATGACTTATTTAAAAGTTATTAAATTAAAATTAAAATTTATGTATATCATCAAGTACTGAATAATGACCATGTTATACGAGGGACTCGAAGATGCAGGGATGTTTAGAGTTTCCTAAGTTTAGGGATCATGTGGTATGATACCTAAAGACAAATTTTAACAAATGATATATATATATATATAGGTATATATTTTATACATGCTATGTATAAAGAGTAACTGTGGAAATTGAACCCAAGAGATAAAACACTTACACTCACAAAATTGCTAATCAAACATTGAAAATTAACACCAAAGGAGACTGAAATTGGAGCATAACACTAATCTGTATTGAGTAAGTGTAAAATAGCCAAAATTGTGAAGTAATAGGCTTCTGTAATATATAATTACATGACATATTCAAATGCCTAAATATGCAATTCGAAATAGTCAAAAAGAAGGCTTACCAAAACTAGTCAAATCCCCCATAGGTGCATAAAGCAGTTTCCGAACCTAGGTAGATGCTCATGAATTAGCTAATTCAAGTGGGAAATATAAAGAGGGATGGAAATACAAATCATACATGCTTTTATTTGGATAAAAGGAGGGAGAATAATGTGGGAAAAAAACAAGGCAGTTACCACTAGTCTAGCTTCCCCTTTGCCTTAAATCAGAAATAAAACAAGGTAGCTTTACAAAAAAAGTAGATATGCAATTTGGAGCATCTAGAATAAGGCAGAGATGCTAAAATGGGTTTCCAATATGTTTCCCAAGTGCTTCATGAATCATTTTTATCATGTGTTTACTTCTAGGACATGTATAAGGCAACTAGCATAGAGTGGAATCTAGGAAACTAGGTAATAAGACAAAAAATGATTAAATTAATGTCTAAGGTAGGTAAATATGGGTTGATTATTCTAACAACCCCCCCTAAGCCTGAATTTATGATTAAATATCAGAAAAATATAGATCCTAGCAACAAGGCTTAGTCACCCTTTACATAGTGCTTGTCCATACAACCAAGGAAAGAAGCAAAAACCTAGTGGGAAAATCCTCCCTTAAACATGGACAGGGAAACAAAATTTGTAAATATTGTCATCAATCATGCTTCACAGCATGATAAACAATCCCTAGCAGTGATTTGAGATTTATGAATGTCTTCTCACAAAAAACTTTGGTGAAGATGTCTGCTACTTGTTCTGAAGATGCACAGAAGAGTAGATGAATGGTACCATCATGCACAAGCTGTTTGATGTAGTGCATATGGATCTCAATGTGCTTGGTTCGCTGCCTATGAACTAGATCATTGTAGATTCAAATGGTAATCTGATTATCATAGTACATAATAGTTAAAAACTCTGATTCGAAGACACATTCTCCAAGTAATCTCTGCAACCACAAACATTGAGTTGTTGCATTTAAAACTCCTCTATACTCTGCTTCTATAGATGAGAGTGTTATGATACTCTGCTTCTTGCTTAAATAGATGATTGGTCCTTCTGCAAGCATGAATACTTATTCTAATGTAGACTTTCAATCTGTTTTCTCAACTACCCAATCACTGTCAGTAAACCCAATCAAATAAAGATCAAATTTTTCTTTGTAGAAGATCCCATGAGTTCTTGTTCCTTGAAAAACGTTTGGGATCCTTTTGGCTTCCCTCCAGTGGATCTCATGAGGTTGATTCAAGTATCTAAAAGCCACACTAACTGCATAATATAATTCAGGTCGAGTGTGTGTAAGATAAATCAAACACCCATTCAACTACCTATACAGTATATTATTTACCATAGGAGAAGAATCTGGTTCTTCAAGCTTAACTCCTGAAAGGAAAGGATTCTTTCTTGGCTTGCAATATTTCATGTTGAACTTGTGCAGAAAATCTAAGCCATGCTTGGACTTATGTACTTTTATTCCATGTTGGGATTGAGCAATTTTGAGACCGAAGAATTGGCTCAACAATCCCAAATCTGTCATAGAAAATGCATGGTTCATTGCATCCTTCAAGGAGGAAATCTCTTTATTTGAACTTCTTGTAATCAGAAGGTCATCCACATACAATACAATAATAATCAAAGAATCATGAATCAGATTCAAATAGACATTAGGATCATACTTGCATCGAACAAAACTCATTGACAGCAGAAAGCCATCAATCTTGGAATACCAAGCCTTGGGGGCTTGCTTGATCCCATACAATGATTTATTTAACCCACACACTAAATATTGATTAGAAACAAACCATTCAGGTTGCTTCATGTAAATATCTTCAGTGATATCTCCATTTAGGAATGCACACTTCACATCCATGTGATGTATCTCAAACTGCTTCGAAGCTACAATGGCTAAATCTAGCCTTATGGAGTCCATATTTGCCACTGGTGCAAAGGTTTCATTGTAGTGAATACCATGTAATTGTGAGAAGCCTTTGGCTACCAATATTTCCTTATATTTCAAAGGTGAACCATTAGTAGCAAACTTAGTCTTGAAAACCCACTTACATTGAACTAGCTTCCTCCCTGGGGGAAGATCAACCAGTTCCCAAGTATTGTTCTTCTGGAGAGAGGTGAATTATTCTCTCATGGATGTTTTCCATATTGCATCATGTGATACATCTTCATATGTCTATGGATCTGATTCAAGTATCAGATAGCACTTCTCAACAAATAGAGGATCTTTTAGACAAACGGCACTCTCAAATTGAGATCTAGTCCTCCAGGTTTCATTAGGATTTACAGCTAGTTCCCCAACTGCATGAATGGTATTTGCTTCCCATTTTGGTATTGTAGGACTTAGGATCTGCAATCAAATTAGACATATCAGAATCAACAAACTCATTAGTCTCTTCACTTACAATCAATGGATCTAGTGGTGAGGAAGACTCTCCAACTTCAAATGCTACTGAAGGCTCTTCTTGGAACTGAACACTTCTTTCAATGAAGGATTTGTTAGTGATCAAGTTAATCAGCTTGTACCCTCTTGAATCTTCAGAATATCCAACAAATAGGCACTCTTGGCTTTGGGGCTGCAAATCCTTTCTCTTTTTAGTTGGAATTCTAGCCCAAGCCTTTGAGCCAAAAATCCCGAAATGGGTCACGTATGGCTTGTACCCACTCCAAGCTTTGAAAGGAGTCATACCATCAAGAGGATTATGAATCACCCTATTTTGGATGTAGGATGCATAGTTTATAGCCTCGGCCCAAAAATTTGGTGGAAAATTCTTAGCCCCCATCATGCAAGTTGCTATCTCCTTCAGTGACCTGTTCTTTCTCTCAGCAACATCATTTTGTTGTGGTGTGTAAGGGATCGAATGTTGCATCTGAATACCTACATATTTACAATACTGAATGAACTTGGAATTGATATACTCACCACCATTTTCACATCTAAGGATATTTATTTTCCTCCCAGACTCGTTTTCAACCAAGGCTTTAAAGACTTTGAAGAGGTCAAAAACTCCAGACTTATGCTTTAGGAAGTGAACCCAAAAATACCTGG
Organism: Pseudotsuga menziesii; assembly: GCA_001517045.1. Classification (NCBI taxonomy): domain Eukaryota; kingdom Viridiplantae; phylum Streptophyta; class Pinopsida; order Pinales; family Pinaceae; genus Pseudotsuga; species Pseudotsuga menziesii. The sequence continues at coordinate 129,783 of LPNX011183412.1, forward strand.
AAAATTCATCTATGAAGGTGGGTGCATATTTGGATTGACTCATGGACATATGAGGGAATGGACTAACAATTTCATTGTGGATCAACTCAAGAGGTGAAGAGGTTCTCTCATTACTAGCTCCCTCATATTTGCACTCTAGGTGTTTTCCTAGGATATGACCTTAACAGACTCCGTTAGAAAACTTGATATTTGGTAACCTTATGACCATATCGTTTTCACCCAAATCAGAAGGATACTTGTAGTTAAAATGGTGCAATATTTCATGCCAAATATTGCTTGCCTCATTAGCATGAATCAGAAGAGAAGATGGGTTTGAGTAGGGTAGAAAATGGGAAAACATGTATACCTTCGAAGTGTGATCAACAACACCTTTTTCTATGACTTTACCATTTGAAATCTCAGTGATTTCAACATCATCAGGGGAAAATATGACCTTCTTTGGACACCTAGTGTGGTTCATCTAATACACTGACAAGATATTAGAGGAAAGACCTAGAACATACAACACATTATTGAACTTACCATGGTCAAGATCAATCCTTCCCTCCCCCAAACTGTCAGTGAAAGAGTCATATCCCAAAACTATTGGTGGACCTTTCGACATGTCAAGAGAGGAGAATTCCTCTTTTGTCGAAACTATATGTGTAGAGCTCCAGATTCTATGATGAAGCTAGGTGAGCTTGATGTGTCAGCAACCAAGGCATGTACTCTCTCTCTGTTGTCTGAATTTGATCCTCCTTCCCTCTTCTTTGAGCAATCAAGAAGGGAGATGTTAATCTTATCCAAGACTTGGGTCAACATGTCAATTTGCTTCTTCATACAAGATCTCTTAGGATGATAGCCCTTACTGCAGTATGCACACTTGCTCATTTCTCCTTTGTTCTTCTTCTTCTGGGAGTTCTTCTTGGAACCTTGGGGCTCCTCTTGAGACTTGTTCTTGTCTCTCTTTTGCTCAGGTGGATTTTTAGATTTTTTCTTAATTTTTGAATCCACCCTTGAATCTCCAGCAACCAAAGCTTGGTCTTTGGAAGGTTTTATGGTGCCCATCATCACCAACTTATCTTGTTCCTGTGTGAGGGATTCCATGAACTCTGCAAGCTTAGGCATATTCCAGTCTCGAGCTGTCAACTTAGTGGAATGGAAGGTTGAAAGAAACACTGAATAGTTAGGGCCAGGATTAGAGACTATGTCCAAAACTAGTTTCTCTTCCTTTTTTTCAATCCCACACTGTTTTAGCTGAAAAAAAGGTCTTTAAACTTGGAAAAATAGAGTTGCAAGGATTTGAAGCTACTGGGACTCAAGGAGATCAGCTCATTCTCGATTTGATGTCCTCTCATCTCATATGTCTTACCAAAAGTCTCTACAATCTTCTCCCACACTTCATTAGGTGATGTCAATACATCAATATGGAAGAGGAGGTCTCTTGAAATGCTCAGACACAAGAGACCATAGGCCTCATCCCTCCTGTTGTGCCATTTGATTTTCTCTGCGGCTGCATTGGGCTCTCCCTCAATTACCATAGTTACCTGTAGAGACCTTTCACTCTCAAAATTATCTCCATCTCAAATTTCCACTCAAAGAAATTGAATGGAGTCAACATGATCCTCTGCAATTGGTCCATAGCTCAGAAACTGTGCCCTTGAATCAGCAGAATATGCTCCTAGTCAAGATTTCGAACCTGCAATAGCAATATGGAAGGAGATAAATCGATCTACAAAGGCTTTGATACCATGTGGAAATTGAACCCAAGAGATAGAAAAATTACACTCACAAAATTGCTAATCAACATACAAAATTAACACCAAAGGAGACTGAAATTGGAGCATAACACTAATATGTATTGAGTAAGTGTACAATAGCCAAACTTGTGAAGTAATAGGCTACTAGGTAATAAGACAAAAATCATTAAATTAATGTCTAAGGTAGGTAACTATGGGTTTATTATTCTAACAGTAACCATAGTAATAATATTAATAGTATAAGAAATAAAGAAAGGTTCTATCTATCTATTATTATTACAAAAAGATAATTAAATATTAAAAAATACCTACAAGAGTCCAAATAGGAACTACTTAAAAGTTTCTAAGTTAAATATTAAAAGTGCCTAAATTAAATAAAAGGGTTAAATCAAGAAATCAAATGATTATTGATTTAACTGCCCCTTTGGATAAAAACTTTGCCTATAAAGACCCAAGACAAAGAGAGGCTTGGGATCTTCCATCTTTTGGTCATTCCATAATTTTCTATCTGATGATTTTGAAGAGAGTTCTTGGAGAACAGTTTTTTCCCAAGAGGAAAAAGGATAATTGATTCAGAAATTGATATCCTAGTTAGGGAAGCCTTACCTTAGGATGTCTAAGCTACTTGCATGTTGGAACCAACTCAGGAGGATCCGGATTGAAACCAGGAACAGTTCCAATTGATTGTTGGGTGGAATGTGGTAGTTCCCAAGTGATTTGGTTATCTATACAGAGGTCATATTTGTCTGTGAATTCGCTAATGCTGGGTATTTGAGTGTGCAGGTTTTAAACCATTGAAATAGCTTCATCTTGTAGGTATGAGGTTCTTGATTTTTCCATGTAAACTATACAAGTTATTACCATTTGAATTAGGTTAAAATATTAATCATTATGCAGAGTTGTCTACTATAAACTAGGTCATATGTTCTATAGTTCTTAAACTATCTATGAATGTAAAAGTTTTGTTCTATAGTTCATTTATGAAATTCATTTTACTAACCAAGTATTTAAGGGTTTTGTGTTATGGATTATTTCAGCAATTCATTTCCTATTTAAGGGTTTATGTTTTATTTCTAAATTTCTTGTCTATAATTTACTTCTTGTTGTTAATTTTAGTTTCCAAGACCTAGAACTACTTAAAAAAGAGCCTATATATATATATTTATATATATATATATATATATTCTACTAGCAAATTTCATATTTCCACCAGGCCTATATTTAATTAAAATATATCAACTAGTATTTATAGTCTTAGTATAATCTCTAAAGAGAACTTTAGAACATAATTATAAAACACATTAAATTGGAATATATTAAAACAGAACCCAAAAACAAATCCTTGTTATTTACAGACAAAATGATAATAAAAATAGCAAGCTACGAATGCCAAGCTAAAACCATTGAGACCTCTAATGGTATGTATGTTTATTATAAACAAACAAGACTTTAAACAAATCATTGCTCATTATTATACGTAATGCATAAATCAAATATACAGTCAACAGATCGAATACCTCTAAGTTCTGCGAAGCACCATTGCCACATTCATAATAACCAAACTATGCACTTAATACATAAAATACATTGTCCAAAACTCATTTAAATATATCTTATAAGAAAAAAGGTCACAGGATCGAATCTTGTGGGAAGTATTGCCAAAACCAAGGTATTTCACACACATTTCCATTTCAACCATCGTGACCGAGGATTGAATCCTGTGGAGTTCACTGTAATACATTTAAAAATCACTACATCGAATCGTGTAGGATTTGTTATAATTTTACCAAACGTTGTAACGATTCATTTATCCTCTACACATACCACGCAAATAAAATCGAATACACAGGCCGTAAAAAATTTCAACATATCTCTACACATAAGTGAACACCCCAAATTTTTTTACACGTCCTAACATTTTCATGGCTCACGGTGATTATAAAAACGCTAAACCATTAACATTAAATAAGTTAAAACCCTATCAACGCTAATTCATATCAATGGCATTCCATTCATAAAGTTAAACCCCAATGGCCATAGCCTCTTTAAAATAAACACACAGGTAAGAATTTACATTCCATGATTTAACCCTTATATCAACATTTCATTCATCTATTACATAGTCACTACTCTAAATGGCGGGACGCCATTGCCATCAATGGTATGGCTCCAAAGGCCAAAATAATGCTGTTAAGATATCTATATAAATAATTTAAACAAGAAATACAAGTCTGCAGAGAGTCAAATTGGTGCCAAACTAAGAATCATAACCACGATGCATTACAACTTTAACCATTACAAAATATATTTGAAAATACACGGTCAAGCAATTGCACCATTGCAAGCAATGGTGTTGTCACCATTTACCATACCCATTAATGTACACAAAAAATTTAGAGTTTGTATTATTGCACCAAGGACAACTTTGTCAAAGAGAGTATCCATTTATAGATATGTTTTCCAAATAGTATTGGCCCAAAGGCGCCAACCCAAACAAAACCCCAACTCATAAATGCATCTTTGGATGCTTTACATAAATTACAGACTATCCATTTCTTCAAGTCGCAACCACTAAAACTGAGACCAAGCATTCAACCAACAATGAAATTCACGCTCTATCACAACAACCACACAAGAGAAGGAACAAGTGTCAACTTGTTACAGTAGGGCTTACCCGTAATGAGTAGCATGTTGACCACCAGGGAGACCCATGACCCACGCTGTCCAAACCCTCCAACCTACAAAAAAACCAAAGCCAAGATGAGGAGTATGCCGAATGCCCAAACTAAATAGCCAAACAAACACCACCAAACGACAATGGAAGACATACGTTAAGCATAGCCAACCTCCAAGCTCCATGCCATAGTGCAAACCAGAGACAAAGCTTCCATAGAGAAATTGCAAATGAACAATACCTTCACGCTAGTACAACCCCTAAGCTTGAGACCCACGCTTTGCAAAGCACATTAATTTCTCTACCTTGGCCTCCATTGCATGAAATCAAAACCCAAGGCCTATAGTTCACCACCCAAAATCACATTGCAACAATTGACCACCATATAAATCATAAACACCAATATTGGTAACGCATACTTAGGATAAGCCACAATTCATGGCATAGGAATTATGCCATCAATGAATTGCAAAATTCCTTTCACATTATACCCTAATACCTTAACGAACATAGGGATATGGTGGGACATAGTAATCCCTATACAAAACAAAATAAACCATGTTAAATATTAAAGTACAGGTATAATTAAATCAAGGTCATAAGACCATAGGAAGTAATGATAACCAGTGCAAAACTAGGAATAATAACACCCAGGATTACATAAATAGTACTACTAATAACTATAATAATAATCACTAGGATAGGACCGTAGGTCTATTCGTCATTCCAAACTGTGTGCTAGTGAGCATATGCAGTAGGTCTTATTTCACTTTCATAGTTAGTTTTTCATCGTCAAGTGCACTTGCACGAAACGAAGGAAGAAATACATTAGTTGCATAAGAACTAAGTAATCCCTGCAGGGACAAATAGAAATAGTTACCTTTCAGTTGTTTTTACAAGGGAACAAGTCCCGCCACTCCACCCCTTGACAATACAAGTTATGTCAAAAATATTCATAAACAGTAATACACATTATAATGATAAGTAAGCAAATGACTGAACTTATATATACATGTAAATACATAACCACCAAACTCAGATTTTAAGCAACATAACGACAACATAGAATTACACTAATAACCACATCGAGAAAATACATCGCAGGAAGTAAGAACAACTTATGACAATACAGTGCTGTGAAACAAAGTACGACACATTCTGCATGATTTAAGATAATGTCCAATTGAGGTAGTATTTGACTAGCCTAATAAAATAAAAAAATTTCAAATTTTGGGGACATTACAAGTGGTATCAGAGCCTAGTTTCAACACTAAGAGACCATATGGGCATACCATACATTCATTCCAAGGAAAATAAAGTATGTATTTAAATTTTGTTATCTAACAAAAACTTTTCATGTTATTAAAATTTTCCATTGCAGGATTTTAAAATATTAGTTCATAGCATGAATACTGAAGAGGGAAACAACCGGAAAGGAAAGTTAGAAAGGTTCTCCGACAAAAAGGTGAAAGGGTTTCATGAGTTACATATGGGATCCATGACTATGGATGCTTTTATTAACATATTTCTGTATTTGTTACATAATGTGCCATACATCAAGGACGAGAAGGTAAAAATACAACAATTTTTAGGATGTCTTACTCCCAAATTTTGGGAAAGGATTGAATTTGACATGCCTAAAATATTTGACACCACATTGCACAAAGATAGGATTTGATATGAGCATTGGGAGCCAAGGAAAGAGAACATCATCAGAAATAGAGAAAGGTCTGAGAATTTCTATGACAACCGCAAATTGGGTTTTAACCCATGACCGTACAGAAAATAGAACAAAAATTTTCCATCCAAAAATAACTTCAACAAAATAGGTACAAATCAATATGTACCAGCTCCAAATGCTAACAAACCAGCAGCAAATGGGGGAGCCAATATTTCCCCGCTACAAATCAAATGCTGGAAATGCGAAGGGCCTCCTTATGCTCAAGACTGTAAGAACAAGACCAATGGGGTCTTACACAAATTACAATAAGAGCCAACGATAGAGGACATAGTTGGAACACCACATATTTATGCAGCCTTGGATGGCCCACAGGCAGAACATCAGGCTACCATGGTTGAGATAGAAGGCAAGATCTGAAATATATCTATTTCAATACTGATTTCCCTCGGTTCTTACCGAAGCTATGTGTCGTCTAAAATTGTTGATGTATGCAAACTAGGCAAAGTTAAATATGATAATCCTTGGATGGTGCAATTAGCCATAGGTATGAAATGGAAAGTTTCAAAAATAGTCAAAGATTGTGAGGTAACCATGAATCGTTTTCCTACTAAAGTAAACCTGAACATCCTACCCTTAGGATCGTATGATATACTTATCGGAATGGATTGGTTTGAAAAACACCATGTCACGCTCGATTTATTACACAACACAATCTTGTTTACAGATAGCCTAGGGAATCACGTGAAAATTCAAGGCATAGATACGAACGTTTTTGTAAGGAAAATATATTCTTTACAAGCAAAGAAGTGCATTAGGAAAGGATGCAATTTTTTTGCAGTGAACATCCAAGACATAGAGGCTAAAAGAGAACAAAACATAGAGGAATTTCCAGTTCTTGTAGAATTCAAGGACGTATTTTCCCAGGAAATTCTAGGATTACCATCGAAACGAGACCTATATTTTTCCATAGAATTGACACTAGGATCAGTTCCGGCTTCAAAATCCCCTTATCACATGAGCAGACCAGAGTTAGTGGAACTCAAGCTGTAGTTGCAGGAGTTGATTGAGAAAGGATATATATGACCAAGTGTGTCCCCCTGGGGAGCACCGATACTTTTTGTAAAGAATAAGGATGGTACGATGTGGATGTGCATCGATTACCATCAACTTAACAAGATGACTATCAAGAACCGATACCCACTCCCTAGGATCGATGACTTGTTCGATCAAGTAGGAGGAAAAAGGATCTATTCGAAGATCAACCTGCAATTTGGGTACCATCAGATATTGATTCATGACGAGGATATTCACAAAACCTCCTTTCGTAAAAGGTACGACCACTACAAGTTTGTAGTAATGTTGTTCGGGTTGACCAATGTACCCGCAAAATTTATGTTTATGATGAATAGTATACTCAATAAATTCCTAGATAAATTTTTTTTGGCCTTTATAGACGACATCGTGGTTTACTCTAAGAGTAAAGAGGAGCATGAGGAACACCTCCACATAGTGCTACAGGTGTTATGAGAACACCAGCTCTATGCCAAGTTTAGTAAATGTGATTTTTACACACCATAGATACAGTACTTGCATCACATCATCTCTAAGATAGGGATAGTCGTGGACCCAAAAAATATTAAAGCCATAGAATATTGGCCTACCCCTACTAGTGTCACAAACATTAGATCCTTTTTGGAATTAACTAGATATTATCAAAAGTTCATTAAGAACTTGTCGAGAATAGCTTGTCCCATGACCACTTTGCAAAAGAAGGAAAATAAGTTCTTATGAATGACCAAGTGCGAGGAAAGTTTTCAAAATCGTAAGCATCTTTTGATGACTACACCGATACTACAAATTATGGATCCCGATGGGAATTTCGTTGTTTGCATGGATGCAAGCAAGGAAGGACTTGGAGGAGTCCTCTTTTAGAACGATTATGCGATCTGTTATGAATCAAGAAATTTAAAAGAGCAAGAGAAAAACTACCCCAACCATGATCTTGAGTTAGCATCCATCCACACCTTGAAGATGTGGAGTCACTACCTAATGGGAAGGAAATTCCTTCTAAATACATACAATATGAGTCTGAAATATTTATTTGAACAACGAGATCTAAATTCCACAAAAGCCATAAGGTTGGATTTCCTTAGCGAGTACCATTTCGAGCTAAAGCATATAAAGGGAAAAGAGAACAAGATTGTTGATGTTTTGAGCCGACGAACTCATATAATATATGAGGTGAATTTAAGTCAGACTGATTTGGATTTACATGTGAGGATTAGAAAGACCAACAAAGTTGACCCTTTCTATGTTGAAATACTCAAGAAGGCCCAAGAGGACAGGTTGTTTCAACAACAAAAAGAGTACAAGGTAGACAAAATGGGACAGCTATCATCATAAGAGAGATTGTATGTTGCAGAAGGAGGGGACATTAGGTCCAGGATCCTCACAAAATTTCATCAGAAACCATACTCGAGGTATCTGGGATATCGAAAGCTGATATCCATCATTAAGAGACATTTTTCTGGCCTAAGTTAAAGGCCATTATAGCGTCGTTTATCACTAAATTTCAGGAATTCCAGCTGGTCAAATATGACCACCAACATCCTTCGGGAATGTTGCAGCCATTACCCATTCCAGAATGGAAGTGGGAGGTCATTAGTATGGATTTTATCACTAGTATACCTAAGATTAAGAATAAAAATGATTCTATCTTCGTAGTAGTTGACAAATTGTCAAGCGCAACATACTTCATTCCAGTGAAGTTGACCTATAGGGTAGTACACATTTCTGATATCTTCTTGAAGGAGATATTTAGATTGCACAATATAGCCAAGGAAATTATCTTGGATCGAGATACTAAGTTCACCGGGAAATTTTGGAGATCCTTATTCTTTGGATTAGAGACATAATTGAGCTTTAGTACTACTTATCACCCACAAACAAAGGGGTATACAAAATGGGTAAACTAAATTGTAGAGGACATGCTTATGATGTATGTCATGAAAAATCCCTTAAAGTGGAAAGATTACCTGCATCTTGCAGAGTTTGCGTATAACAACGGATACCAAACTTCCGCTAAGATGAGTCCCTTTTAGGTACTCCATGGATGAAAGTGTAGAACACACCAGTGACTTGGGATATCCTGGTGGATCAACTCATGTTAGAGCCTCACTTGCTAAAGGACTTGGTACAATTGGTTACCAAGGTCCAGATGAACCTTCAAGAAGCACAAGACCGCCAGAAAAGCTATGCGGATAAGAAAAGAAAAGATAAATATTATCAAATAGGAGACCATGTTTACTTGAAAGTAAAAGCAAAACGAAGCTCATTGAGCTTTGGAAGGTGTGCAAAGTTATAACCTAGATTTTGTGGACCCTTTGTGATACTGTCCAAGCGAGGGCAAGTGGCATATGAACTAGTGTTACCGGCTCACATAAGAGTCCATAATGTTTTCCATGCATCTTTATTAAAGAAATATATTTATGATACTAAGCATGTGATTGATTGGTCCTTATTACATGTGGAACATGAAGTGGAGTTTTCCCTTGAACCTCTTCATCTATTGGACAAGAGAAAGGTGCAGTTCAGGAAGCACACCGTAGTCCACTTGAAAGTGCAATGGAGGCACTTTGAGGCTGATGAGGCTACTTGGGATAATGAAGCCACCGTGAGAAAGGCTTACCCCACCTTGTTTCATGATTTCTTTTCGAGACCCTAGAAAACTAGGGGCGATGTTGTTCCAAGTGGGGAGAGATGTAATATCCCAAATTTTGACCTAACACTTATGGGCATAATCCCCATTGATTACGATGTTACTTTGATGTTTTATTTTGATATGCTAGGTCAAAGACCCCATTGCATATGAGCATGATGATTTGTTTGATATATTGGGCGTAAACCAATTGCATGTGATATATATTTTTTCATTTGTTGGGCGTGGACCCTAAAGAACATGATTTATTGGATGTTTTGTGTTGAGCAAGAAGCGTTGGAGAACATGAGTTTTGAGACATTTTTGTTGAGCATGAATCTCTAGAGAAAATGAAAAGATAAAATTGGAAGTGCTGGGCATAAGTCCTAGAGCCTTCCAAGTTGATGTTGAGCTTAAGCTCTGGAACATCAGATGCTTGGCCATTGTATCCCTAGGTGTATGCTACAAATAGATCATAGCATTAATGTTGAGAGAAGAGATCTGGAATTGCACTAAGTTTGTAACTCCCTATTTTTAGTGTTGAGTATGGGCTTTGGATAAGCACTAAGAGTTTCTGAAAAGAATTAACATGTCGAGTGAAAATGACTCAAATAAAACCCTGATCTCATTTGACTTATTTATTAGTGATTAAATGAAATTTTGAATTTTTGTATCTCATCAAGTACTTAAGAACTAACATGTTATATGAGGGGATCAAACATGCAAGAATGTTTAGAGTTTCGTAGCCTAGTTGACCTAATCCCTACCATAAGGCCTTAATAAAGAAAGTGTCCTAAGTTTAGGGATCATGTGATATTATACCTAAATACAGATGTTAACAAATGAAGTATATAAATATAAGTATATATTTTATACATTGTATGTATAAAGAGTAAGAACAATAATAATATTAATAGTATAAGAAATAAATAAATGTTATATCTATTATTATTACTACTAAAAGATAATGAAATATTAAAAATACCTACAAGAGTCCAAATAAGAACTAGTTAAAAGTACCTAAGTTAAATATTAAAAGTGCATAAATTAAATAAAAGGATTAAATCAATAAATCAAATGATTCTTAATTTAACTGCCCCTTTGACTGAAAATTCTGCCTATAAAGACCCAAGCCAAAGAGAGGCTTGGGAATCTTCCATCTTTTGGTCATTCCATAATTATCCATCTGATGATTCTCAAGAGATTTCTTGGAGAACAGTTTTTTCCTAAGAGAAAAAAGGGGACTTGATTCAGAAACTAATATCCCAGTTAGGGAAGTCTTACCGTAGGATCTCTAAGCTACTTGCATGTTGAAACCAACTCAAGGGGATCCGGATTGAAACCAGGAATGGTTTTGGGTCATGGTTGGGTTGAACTTGGTAGTTCCCAAGTGAATTAGTTATCTATACATAGGTAATATTTGTATGCGAATTTGTTAATGTTGGGTATTTGAGTGTGTAGGTTTTCAAACATTGAAATAGCTTCATCTTGCAGGTATGAAGTTCTTGATTTTTCC
>LPNX011183452.1:4676-77325 GCA_001517045.1 Pseudotsuga menziesii
AATAATATCATATTAAAAATTTATATTGATTAATAATGGACACCATTCAAACTAATAAAATATAATGACCATACATAAAGTGACCAAAAATGACTAAATTAGTGACCAATAAATGAGATTAATGACCAAAATTCACAAATAAAATGACCAATAATTGAGAGATACACGACCAAACAATGAAATACAAATGACCAGAAAAATGACCAAAATTCACATATCAATGACCAAAAATCAGTTTTGGTGGCTAATTTATGGTCTTTTATTACGCGACCAAATTTGGTCATATTCTATCTTGTCATGTGATCATTAATTTGGTCACAAATGTGGTCATATATTTGGTCATTGATTCAAATATATGACCAAATTAATGACCAACCGACAAGCTATAAATGACCAAAATAAAAATGACCAATTTTGGTCATGTAATAAAAGACCGCAAATTAGCCACCAGCGATCGCCAAACCAAAAGTGGTCATTGATATGCGGATTTTGGTCATTTTTTTGGTCACTAATCTCTCATTTTCCACTAGTGACAAGAAGACCAAAACTGAAACTATGCAACTGTACAATAATATACAAAGTATCATCCTCGGCTGAGAATTATGCATAGTATATTTTAATATAGATCCCATTTCTAGGCTCTGCCAAGGTTGTCCCTTAAAAGATGGAAAACAACAAAAGAAGCATGATATCATACAATATAATCAACTAGATCTATGCTCGTGACCAAGAAATCAAGCAATATATACAAATGAAACAATAAATATGGGAAAAGAAAAGACATTTTTTATTAGAAATGACTGGAGAGACTACAACCTTCATGCCTTGGTGTTGAGAGTTCCTTCCAATGGATCCTTGCCTCTAAGTTCACCTTGTCTCCAAATACTCAAGAATGATTTTGACATAGTTTGGGTATGCAACACAATTTTTCCTCCTTCTACTCATGGGGGGTGAGCCAGTATTTAAATGCATGGGAAGATAGGTATGGTTGAGGATCTCATGGGTGAAGTGGAAATAGGATCCTAAAAGGGATGATCTCGAGCTCCAGCTGGTCATAAACCATAGGAATGAGCCTCCATAGACGTCAGCTTCGAGAATCCTCTCTAAGCTTCTCTTTCTGCCTTGAAAACGCGAGCACTGTGCCTCCAATGAAAAAAACAAGTGGTGATAAGGGGGTAACACTTCTTGCAGTGAGGGCAGGAGAGGTGGAAACACTTATTTCTCATGTATAAGGAGCAGTGCTGACTTGGTTAATGCTTTTTGACAATGGAAGAGGAGCGTTACCAGCTCAACACAGGGAAAAATTGCAAGGGGATAATTTGAACCTTCATTTATCTAGGTAAAACTTCAAGGGATTGGAGAAAACAAGGGAATACCTATCTCATAGCATGTTGGTGATGATATTTCAGTATAACAGAGATTCCCCCCAAATTATGATGGCTAGAGGGAAACGATAGGCATAATACTTTGAAAGAATAAGGTATAGTCTCGAGGAAAAGGTCCAATGGTCGAAACTTCTCAAACATCACAAAATTTATACAACACATTTTGATACATGTCCCAGATAACTCAGAACATTGCTGCTGACCAATACAATGCACATCCATGTGAGATACAAAAAATTCATGGATACTAAAATATAGCGTAGATCCATGCGAAGAAATCTCAAATTTGGACATAGCTACCAAACATACAATGTAGATCTATTCCATACAAAATCAAATCTGAGCATAGCCATGAACATACAAATGTAGATCCATGCTAGTACTTCATACAATATAATCCATCGCAACCTAGGAAGAAATCTATGAGTTCTTTTCAATATATACCTAGGGTCTTCATCTCATCTTCCACAAAGTGTGATTCTATCCATGTGATTACAATGATTTGAAGTCGAACATGGTAGAAACCACTTAATTACAAGTCAATGATGTGAACTATTAACAAGTGTGAGGGAGATCACCATTGATGTCAATGATTCCCAAGGTGCCCTAATTCAAACTACTGAGTGTGAATATATGATTTGATGTCAAACACTTAGTTGAATATATCGATCAAAGGTCAATGATGTGAACCTTTGTTGAGAGCAAGAGAATCTGTCATTAAGTCATACAGACGTCAAGGTACTATATTTTTGTTTCTAAGACTAATTCATGGATGATGAGCTGTTTTTGACATGAATAGTCTTGTCAAAGGAGGGCCATGATGAATCCCACATCGACGACACAAAACTAGAAACAAAATTATGGAATTTTGAGTATGATGTAACCATTGGACTGACTCAAAAGTTTTTTTAACTGCAGGTGTAAACTCTCAAAACTAGTTTCCCTTTTGAACATAAGGTGGCACAACCGAAGACTTGCTAGCATTGACTTGACGAGGCGGAAAAAAATGCGACAATGGACAATGCATTCTTTGAAAGACTCAAAGGAGTGGCATGAATCATGAAAGTGGACCGACTCAAAGACAAGATGAATACCTAATTGACTAAATGAAATGAAAAAATGTGCCATGTTCAAAGGTGACTAACAACTGCCATTATTGCAAAAATGTTTCCCTTTCCCTTAATTTCCCCATCATGATTGAGGAGTGCCTCTTTGTTTTTTAACGAGTTCAAAGAGGGTAAAAAACAATCAATATAGCTCATCCTTTAGATGAGTCCAAACTCATATGTTTTATGAACCTGAGAAAGGATGGGTTCGTTCCCAAAAGGAGTCTTTCAATGTTTAATTTAACGAGTCCAATGAAAGAAAAATCGGTGTTGTTCATGTTTAGAGAGTCTGAACAAACTACAGAAAACTCAAAAAGGGTATTTTTTCATATGATTTAGTCCCTATGGCCCGAAAAAGTATAAAATAATACCCAACAGAACTCTTCCAGTCATGATTGGATGGAGTGTACCTTTTTTGTAATTAGTTCCCCCTGGTCCAAAAAAGAGGTAAGCTATCACCAGGAAGACGACTCTTCATGTCCTTTTGTGAGCACGAAGAAGACAAGTTCACTCGGCTATATTTTAACATTTTAAGAGTCCAAAAAGAGCTTAAAGAGGACTCTAATAACGGTTCTTTTTTCATAATCCAATTTTAACGAGTCTAAAAAATAGTAAAAGTACACTTGATACCTCTTCACTAAGTTTTTAACGAGCATGCCGATGGTATAAAAAGGAACTCGGAACCTTTTTCATGTTTGAACCAGAGAACAAAAAAGCGATAAAGTAAGCTAAAACCACTTTTCATGTTTTAACTAGAGCACAAAAATGAAAAGTAAGTTCAACATCATCTTACTATTTTCAACGAGCTCAAAGATCAATTTGAACAATGCTAAAGATATCTGCTTCATTTTTTAACGAGATTGGAACAAAGAATAAACTATGCTCAAAACATGGTTTCATTTTTGTGCAAGCTTGAAACAAAAAAAAAATTCTTGAGGAGTGTATACTCATTTGATCAACAGTTGGGGACTTGAACCGATTAGTTCCCTACAACAATTAATTGTCTAAAACATTATCAAAAAGAAATTATTGTACTCACGAAAAAAACTAATCATTCACCTGCGATAAAAACTACATAATTCAATATTGAAATTAACCCAATATAATCATGAATAGTAAATAATAATTTCTCATATTGCACATATTGTAGTAGTAAAATTACAATGAGGATTACCTGCTTCCTTAATAATGTTCTAGTCCTTCGATGAACTGTAGCAGATATTCCCCGATCACTTGTTTGTGATGAAAAATACATAATTCATTATATAAATGAAACTAATATAATGATCAAATAAATAATAAAAAACATATTATACATATTATAGTAGTAAAATAGAAATGAGGTATACATGCTTCCTCATGGAAGGTACTTTCTTATCTACTAGTGGTAGGGAGCTACCTCGATCAACACCCTACAAGAAAAACATAGATACGATTATTTAAATGGAATGATTATACTCATGAGAAAACTTAAAAGATAAATAATGTGTTGATATTATATTTGTACAATTACAATGATGTATACCCGTTGCCTTGAGGATGGTGTACACCTTTGATCAGTCATTGGGGAGATTCCCTGATCTCTACCATATGTATTAAATATAGAAAATTTTAACACAATTAGAACAATAGAATACCAAATATTACATAATATATTAGACTCAATAATTAAAGGTTGGGTAAATTGTTAGATGTACCACTCCCATAGTGACTGTGTTTATATATATTTGATTCAAATTGTAATTAATAAGTAAGTATTCCCCTGCAAATATTGATTTAATGGCACACACAAAAACACAGTTTCTTTCACCCCCCTCAAATATGCAATTGGGTTTCTTAAGTGTACACCCTGGTTGTGCACTATTTATAAACCCTGTAATATTCCCTGTAGCTTTTGGACTTCCATCAATATACGATGTCGCTCCTTTATTTTGATCCATGTATTTCAACTATAAATAATTTGCATACAATCTGTTAACCTATCTTAGGACAGATTACATTTGATTAACCTACGTATCACGCTAGGAATCATATCTACACTCAAGAAACCTTTCTTCCAGTTGCTAACACACTGTTCATTTTCCTTCTAAATTTCCAAACTTTTGTTAGTAGTTACTACCAGCTAAAACTCTGCCAATTTCTCCTCCAACTACTAAAAATACATCAATTAGTCCACTATCAACTGAAACTCTGCCAATTTCTCCACTATCAGTTGAACTTTGCCAATTTCTCAACCATTTGTCTTTTTCATTAATTCTTTATACTGCCACCATTAGATGAAACACCCCCAATTCTATGCTATTGGATGTGTTCTTCCAGTTCCTCAATCTTTGGATATGGTACCATTAATATTTCGGTCATTTTCTATCTTGTTACTAGATGGAATGTTTTAAAATATTTTATTTGTTGCTAAAACATTGTCAATTCAGCTAGTTTCTCCAATAATTGCTAGAACATTGCCAATTTATCAAATTATCTATACACTGATGCTGTCAATTTCTCCACTTATTGCTGAGACATTGCCAATTCCTTTTTTATTTATTGAATCCCATAGTTTCTTTTTTAAATTTCATGCCAGTGGTT
The DNA here is from genome assembly GCA_001517045.1 of Pseudotsuga menziesii. NCBI lineage: Eukaryota > Viridiplantae > Streptophyta > Pinopsida > Pinales > Pinaceae > Pseudotsuga > Pseudotsuga menziesii. Next base: position 9,751 of record LPNX011183452.1, read on the forward strand.
GAAACAATGACCACTATCAATATGAGTTGAATGAAGCAGCCTCATTCTTGAAAGTTGTTTAATATCCATCAATGCAAGGTGCCTCCATAACTGTTTAATTTGATGGAAACGAGAACCAGGTCATATTTTAATCATTGGAACCTCACCTTGGTAAGTTCCATCGGTATGTACCCCTCATTTATTCTCTTCATCACTCCTCCACATCAACCATCGGTGGCCAATGGCACCAGTGCCTTCAGTTGGGGGGTATTCCATCACATCCCTTCATACTTATTATTAATTAACTGTAGTCTATTTCTGCACTCTTCAATCCACAAAATTCCACACAATCATATTATTTTTTCTTTCCCATGAATTATTCACATAAATTCATCATCTTTCAAATTTTCAACATGTTCATTGCTCTATTGCCATATGTGCATGCACACACATGCATGTGTTGTAACTCATATTTTGTAGATTGTAATTGTGAAGTAAAATGCCTCTACACTCTCATGACTACAATGAAAGGAATCACCCAACATGGGAGGGTCATCAGCCCATCACGAGCCCGAGACTCTCAACTCCCTGCATCGGAACCCCAAAGTTTACAGAATATTTGAAAATGTGGGATGGATAACATATTTTGAGAGGTTTAGGAAGTTCAATGATGAGACTGGACTAGAATTTGCTCAAACTTTGATGGAGGATCTCTCATATGTTAGAGGATTGATCATTAATGTGAGAGAGGAAACTATATCCTTAGTTACAGGCCTACGTAGGAGGTGGTTTGAGAGGAAAGAACCTCTTTCTATTGCAAAAACGGATTTCCTTGAAGAAGGAGAGGAAGATAGACCCATGGGGTGTGGGAAGGCACCAAAATATATATCTCATCCATGGGACCAACTGGTTTTTTTCTTGAAGAAATATATTACCTATGAAGGTAGGTAGGTCACATATAATTATGGTTTTGTTTTTTTATGTCATTTACATCATGCTTTCATTAGTAAATATGCCTTACTACTTGTTAAAATGTTTGGGAAACATAACTCATTATGTGAGATAGTCTCTCCTTCCTCACACATATTTTACAACCCATTTTCTCATAAAATTAATAACTATGAATGCATTATAACAATAGAACATAACATTGAAATAATTCATCACTAGTGCAATATCAAACCTCTTGGGTGTTAAAAATGACTGTAATAGTGGGTCATAAGTAGAGAAGGAATGTGATGATAGAAGTATATAATATAGGGAAAGATTCATATAAGAGAGGGAGGAGATTGATATGGAACTTGGACAAGGCAGTGGAGATGTAGAAATGAGGAATAGCCCTAAAACTTGAACTTTGGAAGAATTACAAGAGGTAGGTATGGAGGTGTAGGACAAAATTATTGTGCACTAGAATTTTGATAATTCTCATGTTACTATGGCAAAGGAGGGGAAACAAACATAAGATGAGGTAGGGACATCCTAATGGAATGGAGTATATATGAGCCCAAAAATTCCCTTAATGGATGCACTGAATGGGTTAAGTGTGGAAGGATCATCAAAGGGATAGGGGAAATGAACTCAAGTTCAACCATAACAAATTCATGAGATTATGGAAAATGAGTAATAGGAAGAATCATCCACTCTGCATAATTATTCTTCCCATATTGTTCCATATTATGAGGTTGAAATCCTCATAACCCTACTCCTACTGTATCACCTTGTATAAAGAAAAAGAGTCCATGTGTAGGAATTGCATCATTATTCCTGAGAATAAGAAGGAGAACCAGGGATTGTGTTGCAATAGAGGTACTTAGAATTTAGAGAGCAGAACTTGATATTCATGTGTTACATCCTATTTTACTCGCTTCCACACAAGAACTAGTGGGTGATGAAAAACAACAGGAAGTAGTTGAAGCACAAGAAACTACTGCCGAGGAAAATAAAGTTTGAGCTGGTGCCCTAGTCCTTGAGAATGATTTGTTGAAAAGGGAAGTGCAGAGACTCAGCAAGGAATTGGAATTTTTGAAGCTAGAATAGGGAATCCAAAAAACCCACACTTTGGATGCATTATCGTAAGTAGCCAATCTCATTGGAGGTCTATTTTCTCCATCAAAGGAGGTTGAAACACAAACATAATTTGTATAACATGTGTTCCAAGAGTGTGGAGACATTTACAAAAGTGATATATATAAGGTGACTCTCAGTGTGGATACATTTACAAAAGTTATAGATATAATGTGACTCTCATTGAACCGTAGGACTTGGTGATAATAAGAAGGGAAGAAGGGATGGTTGAAAGAGTGCAAGAAAAGAATACCATTGATCCACAAGAACCAGTGGCTAATAATGAAGGAAAACATGATGGTGAAATAGTTCATCCTGAGCTCACCACTGTTACACAAGAAAAAGTGGTATGTAATTTGGAAAGGAATACTATTGAAACATCTCAGCCTAAACTAGTGCCATCTAATTTGAATAAGAATACCGCCGAAACATTTCATCCTGAAATCCCCATTGTTACACAAGAACTAGTGGTACAAGATTTCATTAAACATTCTGAAGGAGGATTACAAAAACTTAAAGACACCACTATTAGACAAGAACTAATGGTTGGTGAAAATGGAAAGCATCCCCAGTAAGAAAAAATGACTTCTACACAAGAAACAATGACACAAGATCAAACTATCATGAAGGAAGACACTTATAGAGAAACACCAGAACCTTTGTTGGAAGTTATTTATGTGGATGAAGAGGAAGACATACCCCAAATTCCAATTGATAACACTTCTATTTTGTGCATTGAGGTGTATAAATGGAAGCATCAAGTTTCCACATTTAGAGAGGGAATGGTCCGAATACCAATCCACAGAAAGGTAATCAAATATCTTAGGGAAAAGTGGGAAGAATAATTAACATTCCATAGGTTTAGATGGGAGGAAATGGATAATGAATTATAAGAGATAAACAAGTTTAAGACTATGCAACAAGATAAGGACCAAATGTATTCATTGGTATAGGAGATGTTGAGTTGTAGAATTCCTTTTCCATCATAATCAATTTTTATTTATGGGAATTTAACCCTTTTAAAGATGAAATCTATTAGGGAAGGGAGGCTTGACAAAATGGTTATGGCCTCTCAAGTTTTAGAAAACTTTTCCCAAAGTGACCTCACATATCAACACCTGTTATGTGAATTTTATTTCCATGACTTAGCTTGTTTACTAGATAGAAAGTTTAATCCGGTGCCTTATGTGTGAGATGTATAGTTGAGAGATGTATAAATCTAGGGGGGTTATTAAAATCATCCTGCATTATAGTTAGCATCATTGTCATCACCATATATCATCGTATTCAATGTCATGATTATAATTGCCATGGGCATTGTGACGATGAAAAAGGAATCTAACCACTTATTAATTAAATTGAGCTTCATAAAAGATATGTTTCCTATGATTGAGAATGTAGGAATAAATTATCATTGTTACCATATTCTCATCAAATAATCACAAACGCCATCATCTTTTTCATCATGGATCATCATCATCATCACCATGTTGTTAGGGTCACTCATATGCCATTAGGACCAGTCAAACATTTTTACGAACACTCAAATGTCATTAGGTTCATTTAAGTGATAATAGGATCACTCAAATACCTTTAGGGTCATTTAGGTACCATTATAATCAAGTAGGATCCAATAGTGGTATCGTATGCATCATCATCACTAACATCAAAATCATCATGATCCTCATTATGGCCCTCATCACCATTGTTATCATTATTTATGTTATTATAGAGATCAAAATTATAACCATAGTCATCGTCATTGTCATTAATAATGTAGTGATCATAATTTACATTGTTATTGTCTTGTAATCAAATCATCATCAATGCCATCATCATTTTCACCATGCATCATCAACATCATCCTCATGTTGTTAGGGTTATTCAAGTTCCATTGAGATAACTCAAATGTTGTTAGTGACAGTCATATGCCATTAGGCTCATTTAGGTGCTATTAGGGTCACTCAAATTCCTTTAGGTTAATTTAGGTTCTATTAGAATCAATCAACATCAAATAGTGCTATAAACACATGCATCATCGTTATTAACATTGGCATCATTGTTGTCATCATCATCCTAGTTAGCATCATACAAATCATGAACACCATATTTATCATTTCTAGGATGTATAATCATAATCATTGTTATTTCATTAGGGTCACTCACATGTCGTTTGGGACACTCGAATTCCATTAGGGTGATTTAGGATTAATTGGGGTCTCTTAGTTTCCAAAAGGGCCATTTGCGTGCCATTAGGACCACTCATGGTAAAATTATGCAAGAACATGCATCATCATCAATCTCGTTGACATTGCGATTATCGTAATCATCCTTATCATCGACGTTATCATCATAGACATCAACATCAATTTCTAACATAACCCTCCAAAATCTAACCCTCAACTCCTATAACTAATAGCCTCTATCCCATCTATTAAGTAAATCATATGTTGAACTAGGCTCAATTCTAGGAGCAAAACTAGACATTATTTTCAAAAAAAATCTAGGCACAATACTAAAAGAAAAACATGGTGCTACTTTGGGAGAAAAACTAGATTCTATACTAGACATTATTGTAGATATAAAAGTTGGTGCTAAACCTATCGACAATTAGGAACGTAACATAGGCAGTAAACATGGTTCTAATCCTAACTTAAATTTTGGCACAACCTAGCAAGCCAAACAAAGCACACTTATTGGCTTAAATACTATCACAATTCTTGGTGTACAAAAGGAAGCTAAACTTGGTTCTAACCCTAGTGCTATGGAGGATATAATTTATGTCATAAAAGGAAGCAAAACTAGGCTCTATGGCTAGCATTATGCTTGGTGTTATTCCTAGAGCTAAAGTGGACAGAATTAACACCTAATTATAAAACACGGACACAAAGAACGCCAAGAGAAGCACCATGCCATGAAATAGCGTCAACTTTGCCTATAAAATGAAGAAAAATACACTAAAAGTATTAGTAGATGCCAAAAAGGGAGCTAAAAGAGACACTAATCACAGGGTTTTATTGTAGTATATGCTAAGCTATGAAATTATTAATTGTCAATAAACAAACTAAAAGATATAAAACAACATTTTTTAATAGGAAAACTCTCTTACTAACTAAAGTAATAATGGTCTTGGTATTTGACTTGAATTTGTAATTGTTTCCGCACTCTTTTGGTCAAGGTGAAATTACTCCATGATAGTTAACTAATGGCAAGGTAATCGATTAAATTAGTGGCCTAGGAAATTTGTACCTACACTCAATTCCAAATCCTTATCTATGAACGTGGGTAACTTGTTCTTACCCTAAGTAAATATTTCAAGCTACTGAAATTCCTTATTTCATTACACTTAAAATAATTCTCTTAAAGCAGGACTATGCAAGGGAATATTTATTCCCTTTAGCTAAACTCTTTCTTTCATTATGCAAATATATGTATACATTCTTAGGTTTAATAATTGATGATGGTGGACATAGCTCCTAATTAAACTATATTGTAAATTAGGAATAGTTGGACAACATTGTTATGGAATTATGTCACACACAAGGTATTAGGAAACACTAGGTAGTGGTGCTATGACATTGTGTTACGCACAAAGAAACACAAGTGATAATGAGTTGTGTTGGAGTTGGATTAAGTCATCTAGGTTCTATGGTTCTCATCCTTGGGAAATATAAGCACATATGTGCTTTCATTACTAGCATCATGTGTATAAAGCACAATGCATGGAGAAGATGTTATAACATGAATTACTAAATCAAAATCCATACAATAAAATAAAATCATAGTTATGAACACATGGTCCCAACCAATGCTAAAATTTGATGTTCACCCTTGTTTGTTAAACAAAAAAATTCATGACTTTCCAATATTTTTATTGGTAGTAAATTTACATTCATAAAAAATATAGATTATGTTATTTTATTTTAATAAGAGATTGATTATTGTTTTCAATGGTCCAAATTAATATTGTAAATAAATAAATAAACACATTTTCAATACAAATAAAAATAAAAAGTAAAACAAGGTAGACTATTAAAAAAATACTACTATTAAAATATTAATATAAACTCTATACTTGTTAGACTAAATAAATATAGCCAAATGAAATAGAATGAAATAAAATTACATTTTGTTTATTCAAGAAATTAATATTGAAAATAGAAAAGTTTAATAAATTACAAAAATTAATCCAGTCGTTCGAAAAAAAATATTCATTACACATCCTAGTATGAGGGATATGTGTAATTTTGTGCTCAATGTGGAGCTCTCATTTTAATAAAAAAAAAAAAAATTAGAAAAAATTGTGATGTAAACCCTATCCTAAACTTCAAAACCAAAGATATATATATTGTAACATCCCTAAAATTCAAAAATAAAAATAAAAATTTATTTACTATATGTTGCTTTATAATTTCCTAGGAATAAATCCAAGAGATGTTATACTTTATGCCTTCTCAGTTGTGATTATAATTAATAAAATGAATTTATGAAAATTGCAAGACTCATGTGCCTATGTTTAGCATTTTTCAATAGCATACCTATTTTTAATACTTTATGCCGATCCAACGTCATGCATTCTGGTTGATACTATCTTGTGGTTATAACTAATTTTAAAACTTTGTTGGTTGCATGTCGTAAAACTATTTTCGTTCTTCCAGTTTTTGTTCTACTTTTTCTTCCAGGTGGATGAGATCACCCTTAAGTTTTCTAAGGAACAAATCCTAAACTACAAGGCATCAAAACAACATAAGAAAAGGGGGTCCACCTAGGTTTTGGAAACATCCTATACCCTAACCCAATTTTAAATCGAACTTCATACTTTATAGTATACCATATACCATAAAATCCATAGTGGGGACACTATGCAAAACAGTTTAGTATTTAATATGATGCGACGGTTGACATAAAATTTGGAACCAAGATGGTGAAAACATTATGAAAAGGTCGTTCACATGCAGGACATGTGGTCATATAAAAAACTCCAGTTGGCAGAAATTAGGAATGGTGCAAGACCGTATGTGTTTAATGCATCTCGAAGAGCACATCTTTCATTTTGATGGGGTTCTATTTGGTTTTTGTTGGTCTCCCATTGTTTCACTCTACCTTTGGCTACTTGACTTTGTAACTCTTATGTCCGTGAACAGAGATGGAGGAGCCAAAAATCTCGACCCTCGACAGATTCTGAACTTGTCCAAGATTGATCAGTCTATTGGTGAAGTTTGTAATCCTCATTTTGATGATGTTTGGGTGACTCTGATTAGATTTATAAATGCCGAGAAAGGTAACACTTCTTATGCACTTCCAATACTATTTTTCTTCCTTTGTAGAATGGTTTATAAACTATTGTTTAACTCCCAAATTCGTATGTGTGGGAGGTAACCAGAATGACTCTCTGTGACAAGGGTTTTGGTTGGATGCTAGCCGAGAAGGTTTTGTAGCCAGTATGAATTATGGCCTTTCCTTTTGTGGCTCTGTGGTCAAAACTTGGTGTCTTTTTGTGTATTTTTTCCCATAGCTTTGGGGATTCATCTCTGCGCCCGTTCTTCTGTGTGAAAGTGATAAATTTCCTTTAGTAACATTATGAACTTGATACTGTAAAATACTTTCATCACTTGTGGAGTCATAACGACTATGCCACATTTATAATCAAAACATGTTTAATGTGAATCTAAAAATGTTCTACTACTTTGTAATTTTGATAATGTAATGGTTTTGTGAAAACCCGTGAGGGATTATATATGTCATGTTTATTTCCTATAATACTGTAACTTCATTTTAATTCAAAGCATTGTCACTCTGTGTAGTTTTACAATAGATGTGTTCTATTTCGATTATCAGAGTTATTTTGCATTTTTTTAAAGTTTTGTATAAGTTTATAGATAATTTGGCCGTAAGGCTTTTAATCTGTTGCATTCATTTTTGGAAATAAATATGGGCTAAAGAGCTACTGTCAATAAACTATTACTGTTTGTATTTTATGGAAAAGGTTATGGATGTAGCCCGCGAGGCTTTTATATTTACAGTATTTGAATATTATTTTGATTTTACAAGTCATTACCCTTAAAATGATAGTTTAGCAGGTCATGGAACATTGGTGAAAATATTATAAAGGATAGCTTAACGGTTTCTTAGATCATGCAGCCTCTACACAGTAATTCTTGTTTATAAAGAAAAGGACCGTCAGGACACTGCCAATGATAACTATTGTTATTTATTTCCAGTAATGGTTTTGATAGTTTTGGAAAGACCCGTAAGGGTTTCACCTTTTCAATTCTGAATCCTGACTTAATGTTACAGTTTCATTGTTGTCTTAAATCATAAAAAAGGTTTAGATTGATAAGAAATACAAGGTCAGCCATGAGCATGTACTTATCTTTTTGTTTTCTTGATGGAAGCCGTAAGGACATTCTCTATTTACGATTCTAAAACCTTTAATTAGGTTGACTAGAATGTCTATAAACAGACTATACTATTTTCTTAGTGGATAATGCTGATGTTTAGTAAAATATATAAGCCCTAAGTCTATTATGTTTTTAATCTGTAAGTAATAGATTACAGATGATAATACCAATTCGGTTTACAACCTGTAACCAGTGCTGCAGCATGTCAATAATCTCGATTTGGTATTTTAACATTAAATATATTACGAGAAACTAGGCCATGTGGCCTTTATAAAAATAATTGATGTGGAAAGAACTCCTACCTGCAAAGATCTTTAGACCTAGTTCGGTTATTTCTTTGATTTAAATTTTTTCTTATCTACAGTATCTAGGGTTTAGATATGAACCACAAAAATGTTTACTTAAAGATTCCAATTTGAAGTCAATAAAGTTAATGTTGTAAGGCTTTAACCTGAGCATTTATATAAACGTGTATACTATGTTTATTTCCTATTATAGGCTTAAACCCTTGGGTATGTTTAACATAAGCACTATTTTGGTTTAAAATAAGAAACTATATTGTTATCTTATAAAACTCCTTAGTATTTTTATCCTCATTAGGATTTATCAATTTTATATATATTTACTTATATGTCTCAACAAGTAGATATATATATTTTGTAGTAACTTGTGCAATAGGTTTCTCTTGTAGGATTTTCAGCAAAAACAAGGGATTAAGATAAGTGAGATATAACACTATGATTAATATAAGCAGAGAAGTAAAAATCATCATTAAGATAAACTAATCTTATAGAGATAATTAGATTAGTAAGCCTTAAACCTTCATTTTGACTAAACTAAATACAGTTTTCTCTTTTTAAAATAATAAAACTCACTTCCATATAGAAGTATAGATCATAGATAATAAGCACAAACTATTATTAAACTGTGAAACATCTTAGCATTCATTTAATTAAGAATACAACCATAGAATTAAATCACAAGTACATATCAACAATTTGAACCTGGATAATTTTGTAGAAGGCGACAAACAACCAAAGGAGACTGTTCCACCCAACCTTCTCCTCAAGCAGCCAATATTACCTGCTTAGGACCCCATAGCTTGTTAACTGAACCAATAGGATGAATATCACTGGATAATAGCCCATAAAGCAACTTGTTATAACTCAACACTGAGTAGCATACCTAACTCACCAATTCCACTTTAGCTATCCCCTCATGAAATTCCTTATGTTCCTGACTCTTTTAGTTTGCAGCAATCACAAGGTATATTCACTTGAAACATAATGAGTAGTGAGCCTCTTGCTCAATTTTATGGTATTTATAATATTTCCTAGGTATTTGGGTATGTTTTCGAATTAAGTGAGCCACTAGCTCAATTCCACCTCTCAGGAAACATGGCCACAATTTTAGGGATTATGCTTCCTACAACAACTAGAAAGTGAAATGCTACTGTGTGAAAGAATAGAATGAAGCAACAAAATAACTACAGGTAGTTGATTTCCTTCTAATTATTAAGAGTAGATTAAATAGGAAATGGAAAACAACAATACTATGGGCAAATACCATAGGTGAGTAAATACCGTGGGTTACCTAACTCACTAGATTAACTACGGGTGAGATTACACTCTTCAACACACCCCCTTAATCTCAACTGGTAGTACATCATCAACACTATCTATGCCTAAGTTATCTCTTTGATATACAAATGCAGATGTTCGCAATGGTTTGGTGAACATGTCAGATAACTGCTCCTTAGAGCCACAAAACAATAAAGAAATTTGTCCATCATTAACTAACTCACGAATGAAATGATAGCGAGTGTCAATGCGTTTTATTTTTCTATGAAATACATTATGTTTAGACAATTGTATTGTAGATTTATTATCATAGAAAATAGAAGTGGGATCTTTTGTAGTGTGTCCCATATCTTTCAACAGTATTCTTAGCCAAACTGTATGGCAAGCTGCTGTGGTGGCTGCTACATATTCAGCGTCTGCAGAAGACATGCTCACAATGGTCTGTTTCTAAGATTCCCAAGAGATCATATTTGTACCCAAATGGAAAGAATAACTGGATGTGCTTTTCCTATCATCAAGACTACTTGCAAAATCACTGTCAGTGTACCCTGTAAGAGTATTGTTTGGTGTATTAGTGTACCAGAGGCCATGTCCAAGTGTTCCTCCAACATATCTCGGTATTGTTTTTCCAACCTTCCAGTGAAAGTCTTTGGGAGACTCCATAAATATGTAAATAAGACTTATAGCATACATCAAATCAGGTCTAGTTGCATTCAAATACATTAAAATTCCTACCATTTGTTTATAGAGTGTATTGTTTGCTACTGGTTCATCATCATTCTTGGTTAACTTGGTGCCAAGACCTATAGGGGTTTCTGTTGGTTTACATTTATCCATTCTGAATCTTTGCAAAATATCAGTAGCATACTTATGCTAGAAAATAAAAATACCTTTATTACTTTGAGTAAATTCCAGGCCAAGGAAGTACTTCATCAGTCCTAGATCAGTCATTTCAAATTCCTTTTTCATGACTTTCCTAAAATCTTCAAGCATAAAATTATTAGTGTAAATCATGTCATCAACATAAATACATACCATCATAATCTATACCATACTTTTGTGCATAACCTTTGGCAACCAACCTTGCCTTGTGCTTTTCAAGTTCTCCTTTTTCATTCAATTTGGTCTTATAGACCCATTTGACTCCAATACTGGTTTTGTCTGCAGGGATGTCAAAAAGATCCCAAGTTTGATTTTTCTCTATTGCATCAATATCTTCATTCGTGGATTTTACCCACTGTGCATCCTTCACTACTTCATTAAAAGATGTGGGCTGACAAGAGAAGAGAGCAAACTAAAGTTGCTCATCAAGAATTGGAGTCTATTCATATAACTCTCTCAAGATTTTGGTTTTTCAGTTCTGTGGTGGACCATCTGCTGCATCTTCTTGCTATTATACTTCCAATCTTGGAAGTTTGATAGGTAGATATAGATGATATGAGCATTCTTCATGTTGTATGTTTGAAGGATCACTCCTGCATTTGTCTTCAATGAACTTTACATCTTTGCTCACTACAAGCTTCTTGGTAATAGGATTATATAGCTTGTATGCCTTGTGTTGTTCACTATAACTAGTGAAAATGCAGCGCCCACTTTTCTTGTCTAATTTTCTTTTGAGTTCATCAAGTATATGCGCAAAGGCAACAAAACCAAATATTCTAATATGTGACACACTAGTCTTAGTGCCACTCTATGCTTCTTCAGGAATCTTGGCTTGGACAGTCACTGTGGGTGATCTGTTGAGCAAGTAGACTGAGCATCCAACAGCCTCATCCCAATACTCACTTGACAGGTTCTTGTGTGACAACATGCTACGTGCCATGTTCATGATGGTCCAGTTCTTCCATTCAGCAACTCCATTTTGCTGTGGAGTGTATCTGGTGTGAAATGTATATAGATTCCATGCTACTTACAAAAGTCTGAAAACTCATGTGAATCATATTTACCTCCACCATCTGACCTGAGCATTTTAATGGACTTTCCAAACTACTTCTCAGTGAGAGCATTGAACTCTTTAAACTTGGAGAAGGTCTCTAATTTGTGCCTGAGAAAATAAATCCATGTTTTTTTGCTAAAATCATCAATAAATATCAGAAAATAAAAAATTCCTCCTATGGATTGGGTTTGCATGGGTCCACAGAGATCTGTATGAACTAACTCAAGTTACTCTTTTGCTCGAGATGTGGAAGTGGGAAAACTAGCCCTATGATGTTTACCAGTGATACAATCCTCACAGGTGTTGGATTGTTTATGAATAACCGGTAATCCTTTGACCACTCACTGTTTGTGCAAGAGATTTAGACTCTTGAAGGGAATATGACTCAATCTATAGTGCCATAACCAGGATTCATCTTGATTGGAAACTGTATGAGCTACAGGATGTGGAAGGTTAGCACTCCTAAGACTAAGAGGAAAGATTCTATTCTTGGCCATTTTAACTTTGGCTATGAGTCTCTTATTGGAAGGTTTATCATAGATAGCATAATACGTATCATGAAACCTAACATCATACTTATTTTGAAGTAATTGACCTATACTGATCAAATTTACAGTTAAATGAGGTACATAAAACACCTCATGAATGGACAATTTTTCAGTTTGATTACTAAGTACAGGAATAATACCTTTTCCTTTTGCTGTAACTAGAGAGTCATCTCCTAGCTTGATATTGATGACAATAGAGGAATCCAGACTAGAGAATAATTTCTTGTTACCTGTCATGTGATTTATACAACCGTTATCTAGTAGCCAAAGATCTGAGTTGTAGTGTTCTTCAGTTTCTTGATAAGACAGAAACATCACGTCTGATGAGCCTTATTCTTCTTTGGAGACATTAGCTCTGCTATTTTTTTATTCTGCTTGCTTCTTTCTACATTCTTATTCATAGTGCCCATACTTCTTGCAGTAGTTACACTGAACATTAGACTTATTGGTCCATTGCTTGCCTCTTCCACTCTAACCTTGAGAGTTGTGAGAGTATTATCAATGCTCTGAGTGTTCATGACTGTGACTGGTTCTGTCATCTGTAGATCGATACCATTAGCCTCTTCTTCCTCTACCTCGTCCTCCTCTGCCTCAACCTCTATTGAGGGAAGCCTTGGTATTGAATGCATTGGTCAATGATTCTTCTTCTTGAGAGAATCGTGATTCATGAGAGAGAAGATATCCATTCAACTCTTCTAGGGTGAACTTAGATAGATATTTTTCTTCTTCTATGGAAGTCACTACCTAGAAAATTTCTTGGTGAGACACCGAAAAATCTTTTGAACAACAATTTTTTGTTCTAGCGGTTCACCATAGGTTTGGAATTGGGTCACAATACCTGAGACCCTAGTCATGAACTGATCCATAATTTATGACTCTTTCATCTTCAAACTTTCAAATTGAAGGCACAGGGTTTGGTTTCTTACCATTTTAACGCGATTGGTTCCCTTGTAAGATGATGCAAGCATATTCCAAGACTAATGTGTACTGGTAGCACCTGAGATTCGTGGGAAAATGGACTCTTCAATGCAAGTTTGGATCATCCATGTCACTGTGAGATCTCGGTCTCGACGAGTTTTGAGAGCATTCTTCTGGGCATTATTCATTACGGCCAGAGCAATCGCTTCAGGTTCTTTGAACTCGGTTTCCACAATATCCCAACAATTGTTGAGTTGCGTAAATGTCTTCATTTTTATGGACCAAAATTCATAGTTAGATCTGGTCAGAACAAGTCCAGAGATAGGTGTCAAAGAGCTCGTATTAGCCATCGGATATGACTAAAAAAATATATTTTCCCTTTCTTTTTTTTAAATAAAAAAAATGCCTTGCTTTGCTTTTTTTTTTCCACCGCTGTTGTCTAGTCTCCACCAACATGCCAATAAATGCATGGAGCTATTGTCTACAGAATCCAATATTTGGAAATCGATAGTGTAGGCGCTTGTGCCTGTTACTGTAAATCAATTCTGATTAGATCTTCGATTAGATCTGCTACTATGTCATATCAGATCTAAAAAATGACCACGATTCAGATCAAGTAATCACCTGTGAGATAGCTGCTGCTACTCACCCATGTGAAAGAAAAGAATGAAATCGGAGAAGCACAATGGGCAGATTGACTACCTTCATCTTATGCACCCTCCCAAAAAAAAAATATCAAATGCACTGGATCATCTCTTGCGCAGATATGGGAGAATTGATAAAAAAAACAAAATGCTGCTGAATAGATCTATGTTCAAAGAGGCCACCTGGAGAGTGCATGTGAAGGAGGCATCGGAGCTAACAAAGAAATGATATCTTTGTTTTGTTTTTTTTTTTAAAGGGAAAAATAAACAATAACCCAGAAAACAAATCTGGAAATATGGAAAATAGAAGAAAGAAAAAAAGTAGATAGCCTGCCCTGGCTCTGGAGGCAATTTGCTTCTAAATGGTTTCGCTTCGTGAGAGTTCTTTCCACTCTATGAAAAGGATTACCCAACAATGGACGGATCAGACCATAAGCTCTAAAACCATGTGAAAGAATAGAATGAAGCAATAGAATAACTATGGGCAGTTGATTTCCTTCTCATTATTAAGAGCAGATTAAATAGGAAATGAAAAACAACAATACTATGGGCGAATACCATAGGTGAGTAAATACCGTGGGTTACCTAACTCACTAGCTTAAATACGGGTGAGATTACACTCTTCAACATACTGCTGCCACTTGTCAACCAACCTTCTGCAACTGCTTATTCCTCCTAGTGGGTCAGTGAACACTCATTCAACAGTCTCCCTTGGATAGGTGTCCATTTTATTTAATTATTAAAATAAATAATTCTTCAATTACAATCATCCTTGACCAACTTGGTCATAAAAATTTATAATAAACTTAACATAATTTTTTTTGAGATAATAATAAATATTTACTTTTCAGTTTTGGGTGTGTTACAAACACCCCCCCTTAAGCTCAACATCGTCCTCGATGTTGCTTAATTTATTCTGAGTCTTCCTGGAATAGCGCCGGATATGCCACCTGCATATCGCTCTCCAATTTTCAAGTTGCTTCATCTGGACTGAGGTGTTTCCATTTCACCTTTACCTGTCCAATGGTGTGATTCCAGAGAAAAATTTCCCTCTTATCAAGAATGCAGTCCGGTTCCATATGAAAATCTCCTTTGGGTTCTATGTGAATCACATTCCAGTCGATCACATGGGTAACATCGTGTACACACTTTTTCAAAATAGAAATATGAAAGACGTTATGTATTCTTATATTAGGTGGCAAAGCTAACTGATATGCTAATGGCCCCACTCTTTCTAATATTTCAAATGGTTCGTAATACCAAGGTGCTGATTTAGCAAAGCTCCCTAGTTTAAAGGAGCACTTTCTGGGTTTTACCTTAACAAATACATGCTCACCTACTTGGAATTCCTTCGAAGTTCTTTTAAGGTCAGCATGACTCTTTTTTCTGTCCTGAGCAGTTTTCAAATTGCTTTGTACGTGCTTTACTATTAGTTCTAGTTGTTTTAAAAAGTCAGTTCCTAACATCAATTTGTCTATTGGATTTCTCCATGTAATAGAAGTGTTACATTTTCTACCATATAATATTTCAAAAGGACTAAGCTTTATTGAAGCTTGATAATGGTTATTATATGAAAATTCAACTAAGTGCAAATAATTTTCCCACTTCTTGGGATAATCTCTAATATACATTCGTAATATGTCTTCTAGTACTTGATTGACTCTTTCAGTTTGTCCATCCATTTAGGGATGATAAGAAGTACTGAAATTCAATTTAGTATCTAGTCCTTTCAATAAAGATTTTCAAAAATTACCAATTCACTTTGGATCTCTGTTTGGAATTATAACCTTCGGAATTCCATGCAAACGAAATATTTTTTTCATGAAGATGTCAGTAATGTTAGCAGCTTTATGAGTTGTTTTAATAGGTATGAAGTGTGATTCCTTCCTTAGTTTGTCCACAACTACCATTATCGAATCATTTTCTTTCTTGGTTTTAGGTAAGTCAATTATAAAATTAAGACTGATGACTTCCCATTTTTTATTTGGAATTGGTAATGGTTGTAAAAGTCCTGCTAGGTGTTGATGTTTAGCTCTAACTTGCTAAGATTCTATACACCTAACTATAAATTCCGCAACTTCGTTTTTCATATTAGGCCAAAAATACTCTTTTCTCAACATTGTTATCATATTTTGATACCCTGGATGTCCGGAATAAGGATTTTTGTGTACTTCATTCAAAATCAGTAGTTTAACTTTCGGTATGTTAGGCACATAAAGTCTGTTTTTATACAACATTAATCCTTTTATTTTCTTTTAAACTTTGGTATTTTGTGTCCACTTTTATTCCTTCTTCCATTTTATCCTCTAATTCGGTTTTATAGCTGCTAATGGAAACTACAAAACTTGTTAGTGCATTTATGCTTAAGGCATTAGCCACTTTCTTTTCTTTCTCTTTAATGTGTTTGATTTAAAAATTATATTCGCTAAGGAAAGATAACCATCTAGCTTGCCTTGCATTTAGATTTTGTTGATCAAACAGATACGTTAGGCTTATGTTATCAAACATTAGCAAAAATATTTTACCTATTAGATGATGGCGCCACATTTTCAAAGCATGGATTATGGAAGCCATCTTTAGGTCATAAGTTGCATAATTATTTTCTTGTGTTTTTAACTTCCTCGATTCATACACAATTACATGACCTTGTTGTGTCAGTACTCCACCCAAAAATTTGTTGCATGCATCAGTGCATACTACGAAATCTTTATCTGGATCTGCTATTTTTAGAATGGGTGCCATGGTTAATAATCCTTTTAATTTATTAAAACTTTCTTCGGATTTTTAATCCTAGAAAGATCTCTTTCCCTTTTTCTGTAACACTGTTATAGGATTTACAATTTTTGAACATCCTTCTATAAATTTTTTGTAATACCCTGTTATTCCCATAAAGGATCGTACATCAGTTACGTCCTTGGGAATAGACTTGAATCAATTATTTATTTTATCTTATCTGGGTCTACCGATATTCCTTCTTTGGATATTACGTACCCTAGATATTGTATCTTATCTTTATAAAATTCACATTTATTGCACTTAGCATATAGTTTATGTTCTCTTAAAACTTGTAGTATTATATTTGTCGTGAAAGTGCTCATAGTGTTCTTCTTTCGTTTCAGAATAAATTAATATTCCATCTATAAATACGACTACAAAATTTTCTAAGTATTTACTTAGGACACTGTTCATTAAGAACATGAAAGTTGCTGGAGTGTTAGATATCCCAAAGGGCATAACCACAAATTCATAGTTCTCGTATCTAGTTCTGAACACATTCTTAAGGATATCTTCACCATTAATTATGACTTTATGATATCCAAATGTGAAGTCTATTTTTGAAAACATCGTCTCTCTGCATATCTGACCAAATAGGTCATCGATGTGGGAAAGATGATACCTATTTTTATTCAGTTAATGGTATCCTATACATAGACATAATGTACCATCTTTCTTCTTAATGAAAAGGACAGAAGCTTCCCAAGGGGATACACTTGGTTTTACATAGTTTTTATCTATTAATTCTTGTAATTGTAATTTTAATTCGTTTAGTTCTAAGATGTTCATTCAATAAGGATCCTTCAAATTAGGTACTGCTCCTAGTACTAATTTGATTGTAAAATATAGATCTCTCTTTGGAGGTAATCCTGGAATTTCTTCTGAGAAGACATCCCAAAAATCTTGTAGGATTGGAATATCATCAAATCCTAGCTTATCTTATTTACCAATTTGTTCATTATTTATTACGTGTACAACAAAGACATTACAGCCTTTTCTTACAACCTTTTTCATCTGTAAGCATGAAATTTGTCTACCAGAAATTTTCGTAGGTATTCCTATGACTGTAATCCTTTCTCCTTTATCATTTAAACAAGTAAAAGTTTTTTGAAAAAAATTTAATATTACTTGGTATATTTCTAGTGATTATTAGAACATCATAAGATCCTAATGGTAACACATTTAAATTGACTTGATTTTTAAACTAACTCATAAGCAAAATCATAATCTTCAACATAATTAACCACATTCTTTTTAGTTCTGGTAGCTAACTGTACCATCTAATATTTTTCAAAGATAAATTACATTTTTCCACTATAGGTGACACATAAATGAAACTAGCACCGGGATCAATTAGAATGGAAATAGAATGGTTTTGTATCATACCTTGCACTTCCACCATGGAAGTCTGGTGATCCGCCTGTCAATTCTCCAAGGCTGCATTAATTTTGGGAATTTCATTTTCCACAACTTCAATTGTTTCCTCTTCCTGAATCATATGCATGTTGCCGAAGTTCCCTTTTATGTTCATACAATACTTGGCATAATGCAGTCCTTGACATTCCCAGCACTTAACAGGTTTCTTAAGTTCATTATTCTTAACAAAATTGTAGGAATATCCCATCCTTTTAGTGATGCGGTATTTTGTGGTGCTTTATTTTTAAAATATGCTCTGTGATAGTTATTCTTGGATAAATTTTGAGAATTGTTTCCAAAAATATTATTTGACTTAAACCCTTTTCCTTTCTGGTCAAAGTGACTTGTTCTCTTATTCTTCCAGTTAGGTAAACTTTCTCTCTTTTTACTCTATTCATAGAAAAAATTAGCCTTTATCATTGCCTCTTCAAGGGATTTTGGCTTATCAAACTCAATTCTATCATTGAAGCTAGTGGGAAGAAAACTTAAAAATATTTGTAATTTAGGATTTTCATCAATTATTTAAGGTACATATCTTAACAGACTTATAAATTTGCTACTTAACTCTTCCATTGACATTGAACCCAATTTTATTTCATAGAATTCTTTAGCTTTTTCCTCGTAGTACTATTCAGATAGAAACTTCCTTTTAAAATATGTTTTAAAGATCCTCCAGGTTAGGTACTTCTCGTTAAGATTTTTACTCTTTTTATGTCTTGCAACCAGATGTCATCTTTTCTGGTTAGGTTGTAGATAGCCATCTGATATTTCAGTCTATCGGAGTAGTTATAAATATGGAAATATTTCTTCATTCCTGACAGCTAAGCCTCGAATTCTTCACATTTTTCTACTTCTTTGTTAAACATGGGAAGCTTTATATTTTTAAATTCCCCATAAATTTCTTGATAAGGTTTATACTTCCTTCTCCTAGCTTTATGGTCGCTTTCACTACTGTCACTTGTGTATTTATACCTTCCCCCTATGTGACTTTGGATTAACTTCTGAAGAAGATTCACTATCAAAATATTTTGCTTTATTTCCCTTATGTTTGTTGGACACGGTTTTAGAATGAGTTTCATAGACATTTCTTTTATCTCTTCCTCTGTTATGTATTTTGTCTAATAACATCTGATTCAGTTCTAGAATTCTTTCATTATCTATTTTTACAGTTTGTAGTTCATCGTTTAAGTCCTTAACTATTTGTAGTAACTCTAAATATGGATTATCCATTTCTACATAAATGTTGTCTAGATTGTTGTGTTGAGATCCATTTTCAGCAGATGCTTCAACACCTTCCATTTTCGAGCAAGACAAATTTTATATTTTTGTACAGAAATAAATGTAAAATATGATTAGTATATTTGTTTTTTGTTTGCATGCGAGACATCCAATTAGGATTAGTTTTAGGAAACTCGCTCTGATACCACATGTAACATCCCTTTTAAAAATAAAAAAAAATTATTTAATGTATGCAACTTTATAATTTCCTAGGAATAAATCCAAGAGATGTTATACTTTATGCTTTCTCGGTTGTGATGATAATTAATAAAATGACTTTTTGTAAATTACAAGACTCATGTGCCTATGTTTATAATTTTTCAATAGCATACCTCTGTTTACGACTTTATGTCGATCCAACGTTATGCATTTTGGTCGATACTATCTTGTGGTTATAACTACTTTTAAAACTCTATTGGTTGCATGTCATAAAACTATTTTCCTTCTTCCATTTTTTGTTGTACTTATGAGCTATTAAAGGAAAAGTTCATATTCTTACTTAGCCTTTATGGCTAACACATGAACCTTCGTTTTCTCTTTGTGCAGGTGGATGAGATCACCCTTAAGTTTTCTAAGGAACAAATCATAAACTACAAGGCATCAAAACAACATAAGAAAAGGGGGTCCACCTAGGTTTTGGAAACATCCTACCCCCTAACCCAATTTTAAATTGAACTTCATACTATATACTATACCATATACCATAAACTACATAGTGGGGACACTATTCAAGAGAGTTTGGTCTTTAATATGATGCAACAGTTGACATAAAATTTGGAATCGAGATGGTGAAAACTTTACGCAAAGGACGTGACATAAATTCATTCACATGCAAACCATGTGGTCATATTAAAAACTCCAGTTGGTGGAAAATAGGCATGGTGCAAAACCCTAGGGGTTTAATGCATATTGAAGGATGCATATGTCATTTTGATTAGGTTTTGTTTGGTGTTTGTTGTTCTCCCATTGTTTCACTTGGTCTCTAGCTGCTCGACTTCGTAACTCTTCTATCCATGAACAGAGATGGAGGAGCCAAAAATATCAGCCCTCGACACCTCTTGAACTTGTCCAAGATTGGTCAGTTCGTTGGTGAAGTTTGTAATCCTTGTTCTAAAGATGTTTGGGTGACTTTGATTAGATTTAAAAATTTTAAGAAAGGTAATACTTCTTCTACACTTCCAATACTATTTTTATTCCTTTTTAGAATGGTTTATAAACTATTATTTAACTCCCAACTTCGTATGTGCAGGAGGTAACCAGAATGGGTCTCTGGGATGAGGGTTTGGGTTGGATGCTGGCCGAGAAAGTTTTGCAGTTGGTAAGACTTATGGCCTTGCCTTTCATGGATCTTTGGTCAAAACTTGGTGTCTTGTTGTGTATTTGTCCCCATAGATTTGGGGCTTCATCTATGTGCCTGTTCTTATGTGTGAAAGTGATAAATTTCCTTTGCTAACATTATGAACTTGATACTGTAAAATAATTTCGTCGCTTATGGAGTTAGACTATGGCACATTTTTAAAAGAAAACATGTTTAATGTGAATCTAAAATTGTTCTACTAATTTGTCATTTTGATAATGTAATGGTTTTGTGAGAACCCATGAGGGATTATATACACCATGCTTATTTCCTGTAATACTGTAACTTTGTTTTATTTAAATCATTGTCGCTTTGTGCAGTTTTACAATAGATGTGTTCTATTTCGATTATCAGTGCTATTTGGTGTTTTTTGTCGCTTTCATTTTTGTAAAGAAATATGCGCTATAGAGCCATTGTCAATAAACTATTACTATTTATCTTTTATGGAAAATAAAAGGTTTTACTGGTTACGGCCTGGTCCACCATGTGTATTTTTAGTTTTTTTATGTTTAAGTATGATGTGCAAGTTCCTATCTAAAAACGCAGATTGATAGAGAACACGAGGAGCGGTCACAATGTGATGCGTAGGTTCTTACCTCTCGTCTTAACTCTCTCGCATATAAATCACACATAGCAAGACAACTAAAAATAACTATCTAACGTACCCTTGGGGAGCAGAATTATCATTTATGAATGAGTAATGTATTACTGCGCATGCATTAAGAAAAATCATAGATAGTTGTTACTTATTTCAGAATACATGAACATTAATAGAAGAATGAACAACAAGATAGCTTATTGTTTATGAAAATCCTTCATTACTCATAATGGAAATTTCATAGAATAAACTAGAGTGCATTCATAACATGAACATAGGTTCAAAGAGTTAGAACGATCTCACAGTTAATGGACATCAGCTGAAAATGAAATTGTTCACATTCAATAGATCCATAGCACAACATTTGAAATATTCCACCAAGCTTTCTCCAACAGGAAACTTGTAATTCTTTATTGCAAAAGGAAATAGTTCTTCTTACAACATACTCTCACAAATATATCTAGGAAAAATTCTTTTCCTACATCTAAATCTCCTATATTTATACAAAATAAAAAAACCTTTGGGCTGTCCCCTATCGCCTTTGGGCTCCCCCTGTGACCTTTTGTCTTCCCCCCAACCGTTCACTCTCACAATATTGTCTTTTAGTGAGTGTTGTACAATACGTTACATTAAATAAAAATTTAATAGCGCTTTTTATAAAGAGAGACCAACTTGGTCGCTGATGAACTTTTCCCAAGCCTGGGCCTCTGCTGCTGTCGATCCCCTGGTATTTTTTAGACCTTGTTGATCTCAGACCTTCACTTTTTCCTTCCTTTTTCTATCTCTGCCCTTTTATGCTTCAGCCTCTTCTTTCCTTGCCGCCTCCCTTCTACTTTGTATTTTTAGACATGTCTTCTTTGTAGTAGCAATCACTAAGCTAGGTCTGAAAAATCCTCTAAGTCTATCTGCAGTTAAAACGAAAAACTCATCATTAATCCGGATTGCATTCAATATCATCTAACTTTTCAATAAAACATAAACCATACTATCAATAAAACTAATCATCAAATATGAGGCCCTGTACTGTGTTCGCATCGCGAAATCCCTAACTCAATCAAAACATCAGAAACCTCCATTTCCCATGAAATTGGGAAAAAACACACAAAAAACGGGGGGAAAAACCCTCACCGACGGGAAAAATACTAAGCATCAGGCGGACAAACTCTTCATCGACGAACGTAACAACTAATGTCGGACGGTTAGTTCAACAAGGAGCCGCAACGGCGGGTAGCAAACTGACTACGGCTTCCATGGTCAATAAAACATCGACGATCAGAAGCTCTAAAGACTATGGATCGACAAACCTAAAACTAAGAATATCCACAATGTCAGCATTTCAAAGCTGAAATATTTCGCAATGTTGGCGATATAAAGCACTAAATGCCATCGAAGTCACGTATTGAAAATCAGAACCACTATTCACTAAACACATCAGCGTCAGCGAGTGGAAGGACTAACCATAATGCGTCGACAGAAAAGTTCACTAGAAAGCCGCAACGGTGGAAGACATACAAACAGCAGATTCCGTGGATCACAAAACCGTCGACGATCAGAACAACTAATAACTAACTCATCGGAACTTTGAGATGAAAAATACTCCATAGTGTCGGTGAGACAAAGAACAAAGCCTCTGAAATGGCAGCGTCGTT
Source organism: Pseudotsuga menziesii (assembly GCA_001517045.1). Lineage (NCBI taxonomy): Eukaryota > Viridiplantae > Streptophyta > Pinopsida > Pinales > Pinaceae > Pseudotsuga > Pseudotsuga menziesii. Next base: position 32,894 of record LPNX011183452.1, read on the forward strand.
CAAGACTAAAACTCTGACCTCTTGTCAAAACATTTCGATAGAGAAAAAAAAATCATTACAAAGTAAAAAGTTTGAGAAATAAAACCACGGCATTAGCAAGGATAAGAACTGTCCGTTGGGGCATAGAATACTAATGCCCCGATTCCTTCATCAATAGACTTTTGATAGTGATCAGAAAAAATCATTGAAACCGTGGAAAAAATCATTGAAAACATTAAGTGTTCGAAAGACTTTAAATTTATGCAGTGGTAAAATTAGTTCGTTTCATCTCCGAAATAGAGACGGCATAGAGAACAAAAACCCCAACTCAATCTTCAACAAACGTCCGACAACGATAAAACAAAACCATTGAAAATTAAAAAAATGTTAAGTTCCATAGTCAAAAGCATTGGTAGTTTTAGATCATTCAACTTCCAAAATGAAAGAAAACAGTTGACCTCAATTCAACCTCAAAAGATCCAAATTTGTAGCAGAGGAAAGACAAAAATCAGGAATCCAAACAATCCCAGGCAAGATAAAATTAAAAGGAGGGTCCAAATTTTAAAACATTTGGGAAAAAAGTTACATCTACAATAATTGGCGACTACCTAGTGAACACAGATCTCTCGACAATTTACTCTTTAAGTAAAAGACTGCTTGACAAAAAATACCAACAAGTTGAATTCTTCTAGATGTATGGATTTCCCAAAGGGCAGATGTATGTACTTTTAATCATTGATGATAGTCCAATTTAGGGGTAATGGGAACCAAGATTTAAAAGTCTAGATAAATCTTTTGAGGCCAGGAATATGAATTTCATTTTTACCTCTGTCTTCAGGTAGCTCCCAGCTTGGACACCACAGGATTGTAACATATGGTAAACAAAAATATTCGTTTGTTCCTCATTCCCATGCCATTTTGCACTTCTGTGCTTTTGGACTTTTTTGTCCTTTCTGAGTCCTCTTGAATGCCTTCTTTCTGAATTTTTATTCAAGCTCCTCTATCCATAGTCTCCTTTTGTGTGAGAGATGTATTTAATTTTCAGCTCACGGACGGAGAAGAACTTTGGCAATTTTGTACTCATATGGTTTAGTACTTTGTTTTGATACATATTGATTTCTTAGGAGATTTTGACTCTTATTTGCCTTTTGGATTTCAATTCTTGGCATGGGATCTTTTAAATATAATATATTTTTTACCTTGCTTCCTTTCCATGGGTCTTTTGCTGTCACCCCCTAAGACATTTTTAAATGTGAGATGGATGGAACCCCGAAATAGTATTCCAGGCCTTTTGAACCTAAGTTATTTCACAAGGATTAAGTAGGACTTCAATGTGTTCATAGCCATTTAGGAAAACTGCCAAACTAGAAGAAATTCTTCCAGATAAATTAACAGTACACAGTCTTATAATCAAGGATTTTAGTTAATCCAGAATTCTGATGCTCTCCATGCAACCAAAAGTTTGCTTCTTTTATTGAAATCAATCAAATTCTAACTAAAAACAAACAGAAATAAATCAAAATGAAACAAACCAATCAGTTTATTTATGTACAAGATAACCAAAAAATAAATATCAAGAAAAATAAAGTTTGAGAACTAAACCATTAACTGGTCAGTTCTCTTCCCACCCCTGTAAACCCAACAATTTGTAAGTTGAGGGGCTAGGCTTGACGACAAATTGAAAAAGGCCTACCCATTATCTATTTCTACGAAACTTGAATTAAAAACTATATCTGAAACTAACTCTACCATTTTACAGTCAAATTCATCAGCCTGCGAAAATCGAAGGAGATCGGGCTGGGTGTCTAGTGTACTGCTGTCTTCTTCTACTTGGTAGTCTCCCAGTTCTTGCTCAATTAGATAATTTCCAAACACCGAATTCACTGGTTCATTTTTTTCTTCCAATTGAGTAACATTGTGCTTCATGTGGGGCTCTCTTAATATTTTATCTGATTTGGACTTCCCTTATGAGGCAACCACAGATGTGACCAATTTGATGCGAATTATCCATTTAGCCTTGCTGACCAGTCTCGATTCAAAACAAGTCCATAAACATCAGGTATGTCTGTTACTACAATATCAATGTATTGGCATACCTTTTTATTGGTAGATAAGCGAATCGGAACATCTTCCATTTCCCCGACTACTTTCACAGTGGTCCTGTCTAGATGAATAACGTGCCAGGTAGTTGGTTTAGGGTTTCCATTGATTCTCTTGCAAACTAAAAGTGGCATAACATTGACTACTGACCCTGAGTCTACTAAACAAATGTGCACATTATGGTTTAAAATCTCAAAAGTCAGGAGGAATTGTGGGGTTTTAAACTTATCCTTACCTCCCACACTTGCTTCAACAATTTCTTCTACAGGTTGGTTGTTAGTGGGAAGCTCTTCCTCTGGTACTTCAAGTGCTTTTAAATTTTTTTCCTTTTGTTGAGATACATTACACATTTCAAATAATGAAATATTTGCCTTAGCCCTTTTAATGTCCTCCACAATATCATACCCCAACTCAGGTGCTTTGAGAGTTTTCTTGACATCATCAACCTTGTCTTCAATAGGCTTAACATGCATGTTGATTTTCTTTGGATCTTGACTGGTAATGGTAAATTCAGGTATTTTATCAGTTGTGTTGTTCTTCTATATTTTCTTCGTGTTCTCTTCAAATTTATTAATCTTTGAAAGAAATGAATCGTCTTTATTTAACAAACCTTGACTTCTTGTTGCCAACATTTGTTTCTGATGTTTCTTCCTATTTCAGTGAACCTTCCTCTTCTGTATCAAAAAGTGAGACACAGTCCAATAAAACCAGAGCATCCTCTTCTTGTTTTTTTGTGGATTGATTACCTTTTTCTTCCTCATCCTCAGCTTATGTTAGTTTGGAATCCAATAGCTGATTCATTACTAATGTCATCGAATTTATCCATTGGGGACAATTTTTTTCAGAATGAGGTTGTTGATGAAAGGTGCAAAAATTATCCATACCTACCTTAGTTAAATTCATTGATGCAGGACTGTGTGGAGGAGTTTTAAATTGATTTTTGTCTTCTCTCCTTTTATAGTAAGGCTTATATGATTTATGAGCCTCGTTTTATTTTTCCAAATCTATCACTCTGTTAGATAGGTTCTGCATCATTTTCAACATTCCTTCAAAATCATGTGACTGCTCCTCCCGAGGCTTAGTCAGTAATAAGGCTTTCTTACCAAAAGTTTTTTCTCTTGACTATGCAAGATAATCTTCTATGCTTTCCTTCTCAGCGTCTACCCTCTTAGTAACTTTTCGATAATGTTGGTTTGACTGACATCTTGGAAAACATGGTCAATTCATGCCCTAGAGCTAAAGTATAGTATTCGATTAGAACCTTATCGGATGGCTTATCACTTGCAGAATTTTTTTTAAGATAAGCAACAAATATTTGATTGAAATTATGCACTTTTTCCTCTCTTTCTTTATTTAATGCGCATAACCCTTTCATTAGAGCTGCATGATTTTTCTGGACTGCATATTTACTTCTAAATATTCTTTCAAATGTATCCCAGTCTGTGATTGAGTTTGTAGGCAGAGCAAAATACCCTGAGGTTGTTGCTCCTTTCAGGGTATGTGGAAACAATATACAGACTACATCTTCATGTTCTCCAGCCCGTAGTCCTTCTATAGACAAGTAAAAGATTTGCAAATGATCATATACAAAAATATTTTCACTTGGGTCATACTTAGGCAACATTTTCTCAAAAGCTTGAGGCAAACCATGCAAAGGAGGTGTTAGGTTTAATGGTGACCTAGCCCTCCAAGCAGGTGGTGGATTTGGTGGGTTGGGTGGCTTATTTGTGTTTACATTTGCCATGATTTTAAGTGGAGAATGAGGTGGTAAATGAATAGGGGTACAAACAGGTGAATAGTAAGGTGTATCTAGGTACAACTGATTCAGAGGTTGAACAACTTGCTATAAGGATGTTTATACCAGTTCTTCAAAATCTTCAACCAACACTGCGTCTTCCAATATAGGGCAGTCTTTCTTCCGATATTCCCTTCTGGGTAAGGAAGGGATAATCGGTAATCCACTGATCTTCTTTGCATAAGCCCTAGTAATCCTTCTCAAATCATCAACTACTTCGTTATCTACATAATACAAATGCTTTTTACCCTTCTCTTTAGGAGTTGGATTGGGAAACAAACTACTTTTAGAACTGTCACCGATGGAATAATCTCAAGAAAATGGGTTTCCTCGGCCAGCCATGCACTGGCTGCCCTCCTTCTAACGCCCAAAACTGTTGAGTCCTGGAAAATTGTAGGTAACAATAGTTAGGGATTCTCCCCAATAAACATTCCCAACTAGCCCGTTATTGTTTGGTATGGGGAATCCATTCGGTTTACAGTCCAGCTACCGTAGGTCGAGTACCAAAATAAAAGGTTTTACCGATTACGGCCCGGTCCACCGTGTGTATTTTTAGTTTTTTTATGTTTAAGTATGATGTGCAAGTGCCTATCTAAAAATTCATATTGATAGAGAATACAAGGAGTAGTCATAATGTGATGCGTAGGTTCTTACCTCCCACCTTAACTCTCTCGCATCTAAATCACACATAGCAATAAAACTAAAACTTACTATCTAACCTATCCCTAGGGAGCAGAATTATCATTTATCAATAAATAATTTATTTCTGTGCATGCATTAAGAAAAATCACAGATATCTCTTACTTATTTAAGAACACATGAGCATTAATAGAAGAATGAACAACAAGATAGCTTATTGTTTATGAAAAGCCTTCATTACTCATATTGGAAATTTCATAGAATAAACTAGAGTGCATTCATAACATGAACATAGGTTCAAAGAGTTAGAACAATCTCACAGTTAATGGACATCAGCTGAAAACGAAATAATTCACATTCAACAGATCCATAGCACATCATTTGAAATATTCCACCAAGCTTTCTCCAACAGGAAACTTGTAATTCTTTATTGCAAAAGGAAATAGTTATTCTTACAACATACTCTCACAAATATATCTGGGAAAAATTCATTTCCTACATCTAACTCTCCTATATTTATACAAAACAGCAAAACCTTTGGCCTACCCCGTGTGACCTTTAGGCTCCCCCTGTGACCTTTGGGCTTCCCCTCAACCATTCACTCTCACAATTTTGTCTTTTAGTGAGTGCTGTACAATACGTTACATTAAATAAAAATTTAATAGCACTTTTTATAAAGAGAGACCAACTTGGTTGCTGATGAACTTTTCCCAAGCCTGGGCCTCTGCTACTGTCAATCCATTGGTCTTTTTTAGACCTTGTTGATCTGAGACCTTCACTTTCTCCTTCCTTTTTCTATCTCTACTCCTTTATGCTTCAACCTTGTATTTCCTTTCCGCCTCCCTTCTGCTTTGTCTTTTTAGACATGTATTCTTTGCAATAGCAATCACCAAGCCACGAGGTGGCAATGTCACCGCAGTTACTAATAGTTATTTCTATAACACCAATACTATAAGAAAAACAACTAGTTTATTTGACCATCTACAAAATTTTTAACATGCCACTCTTATGGATTATGTAATCTAGTCATACCTTGATTATATAAATGTATGGATTATGTAATCTAAACATACCTTGATTTTAGATTTTAAATAAATGAGGTTGATTTTATATAAATGTAATGTAGTGACATATTTCCATGTAAAAATAAAAATATAAAGTATTTTCATAACTTTGTTTCCATAAAAATATATTTAAACATATTATTAGTGACCTCATTATATATGTATTAAGTATAATTATAACAAAAGAATCAAAAATTAATGAAAGGCACACCTTGGAAATAGACATCTAAAAAACATGTGGGTGGAGTTTCGATATATTAAACATTATTTTTAATTTTTTTGAATTCTCGGTAAATATTCCTAGACCATAATAAAAACAGAGACGATATACCTTTTTGTTGGTAGTGTGAAATGTTGTGGGGTCGACCCATTTGTACAATTCCATTGAGATATTATAATCCATAATTATGGAAAAAGAATAAATTGCATCATCACATATCATGCATCAAATTTATAGAAACAAGGTCAACTTGTAATCACCACTATATCATCTAATAACTAAACCAAAGTATAACAAACAAGCATTGGGATGACAACAAAAGTTAATATAGAATTCACCAGAATCAAACAGTGAGCCATAGTGAGCGATCTGTCGAAACTACATGACAAGATCACACGATTTCCAATATTTGACGATGGGTCTTCCCCGGAACAAAAATCCAATTCCTTAGAAATGCAACTTCCAATTCCTTAGAAATGCAACTTTCTCTTTCAATTTTCTGATTTATTCCAAAATTTTTATGTCGTCTCCCCTCTTCATCTGTGAGTCATTCTCTATTGGTTACAATCACCAAATAGGGAGACAATATATTTTCGAAGAATTGTGAAGTATTGTAGTTGCACCTAGATGTTGGCGGAGTTATCGTCTGACCAAAGCATAGAGATTAAGTTTAAAAAGTAAAGTGGACCCATTATGGTTTGCATACATCGAAGTATGCTCCCATATTTTCCCTCATTTATTTGACAAAATAAAGCAAACCCAAGTCACTAGAATTCACGAGTATTGCATTTAATTACATTAAACATAAGATCTTCTTGAGATTTACAATCATTTGTTAATTCATCCAAATATAAAATCAATCTCTATTTTGACTCGGTTTTAGTTTATTCAATTAGTGCAAATATTTCATAATTGTTTTGTGGAAACAATACGAAATAGGAATATAGAAGGAGGGAATACATAGAGTTATATGTCGAATGTAAGTAAACTTTTTACATATTTGAATGGGATTATTTAGGCTTATTTATTAATAATATATGTTTTTTAAAGAGGTTGTATGTTTATATTATATTAATAATAATATATGTTTTTTTAAGAGGTTATATATGTATACTTTTTTAGACTTTAGTAATTAAATTTAGTAAAAAAATCTTTTGTTTAAAAAAAAAGAGATTTCATGTATCAAATTGGTGTTTAGTTTAACTATAAACTTAAAAACAGATTATTATTATTATTATTATTATTACTATTATTAAATAAGTTTTTTAACATAAAATTTCAATTTACAAATTATTAAATTCTTTTCCATTGTTTAGCTACAATTTTAAATGATAAAGAAATAAAATATATTATAATAAAATATTAACTTAAATTTATGTTAATTCCAAATCTAAACAAATGTAAATCTTGTTTCTAGGTTTTCCAATCCAAAATGAAGATGTAAACTCCATCTATACTCATAATAAATCCAAAATAGAAATAGATATAAACTCCTATATTTTCAAATATAAAATAAACTCAAAACACATAATCTATATGATTTTTGTATTACTTCTCACTTCAATAAATTTAATTAAAATTCCACATAGAATAACTTACATTGTATTTAACGACAAAGTGAATTGTTTCTTCACTTCAATGAATTTATTCAAAATTCCACATAGATGAAATTAAAAGTTATTAAAATAAAAATAAATTGGTGTCAATTTTTAATGTTTACCTTAAGATTGAACTGACACTAAAGTTTGGATTGTAAAATACAAACACCTTTAAATGGTAAAAAAAAAAACATGTAACTTAACAGTATTTTCCAAGTGTTTAATAAATTGTTCATAATTGATCTTAGTCTAAATATTAATATATAGTGCATTGGATGATCCGTCATGAAAGCTATAGCTACTCTCAATTTATTTAGCGATTTTGTATGCAAAAAACTTCACCTGGTCTTTGCTCCGATATACTTCCACAGCAGCTGCATGTCCGAGACGAATGTGATGCGTCACTGTGTACAATTCACTTACAGCGGGATTCTGCAAACTACAGCCGCCAGGGGAAATTTTTTGTTAAATGTTAATCATAGAAGGTTAGTTAAATGTTATCCACTGTTTAACCATATCACCAAATCGTCATAGTCATAGTGTAATTTTTCTTGCAAAGAACCTTGCTTATCATGCTAAAACAAATCATATTGATGTCCAGTACCATTTGTGTTACATATGATTGATGACCAGAAGGTGGTGGTGTTGGAAATGTTTGAACCTTTAGATAATGTTGTAGACTCATTCATGAATCATGTCAATATTGAGAATATCTCTTGATGTAGAAATTCTATGGGAATTGTTTCCCTAAACTTTTGACCCTATTAGTACACGGTCCTCTATTATATTTGTTATTTTAGTTGTCCAATTCCTACTAAAATGCACAGGATACTATTTTGATGGCACAAATGCTTAATGAAAAAGTACCCCAATAAGTATGGAATTGCGAAAATTGAGAACACAAACAAAGATAAGAGATTCACATACATCAATATCAATCACAGACCTGAAATTAAATGGTAATTAAAAGTCTGTTCAATAGTAATAATCAAAATATAATGTATGTTCATTGGTTAACTAATCAAAATTCCCAAACAAAAGAAGAACAAAGTCTCGACATCAATTTATAATTTACATACCATTTACTCACAGGAGGCAAAATGAAGGCTAGAGAAGAAAGTACTAAACTGGGCGTATCCATTCATATAACGAGCTTCTCATATTCATTATTTATTATTTATGTCCAATGAAGAAATCCACTCCATTTCTGCTAGAAAAGCTGCCATTTCATAGGTAAAGAATCCAATTATAAAACTAAGAAGCAACGTGTGCTATTATTTTTATGCAGCACTCAGTCAGGGAATATCAGAATAGGTTGGCAGAGTTTCCAGCTGCGCGAGTTAGCGCCATGAATTAGAAATAATGAATCTATCTATGGGGCTTAGAAACAAGGCATATAAGCTGGGGCTTACCAGGAAGGCACATAAATCCACTCTAACAAGTTTATGGTTTACATCATCGGACAATATTATTTCCAGCTGATATGTACTACAAAATATGATGATCTACATAACCAAAAAGCAGTGAGTCTTACACCAAAGATTTAAGACCGGGATAATTACTCTTAACTAAATGTACTACAAAATATAATGATCTACATAACCAAAAAGTAGTCATGCTTACACCAAAGAGTTAAGAACAAAATAATTTCTCTTAACTAACACCATCAAAGCAACACCACTAATAACCTAAATTAATTTCTTTAATAAAATAAGAATACAACTGGAGTTAGTGTAATCCATTGGTTTAACTTGTTCTGCACAAGAAGAACACTTGCAACCATCCCTTGTGTTCTCTGGGAGCCTCATGGAGCATGCATGAATGAATGCAAAAAATTTTGTCAAATACCCATGCAATACAGCCAGCTCCCGACATTTTAGTTTAAAAATTAAAATAACCCTAACCCTAAACATATTTTATAAGCTACGCATCAGAGTAACCCTAAAGCCTCAAATTCGAACCACCAGAGACCAAAAAAACATCTAAAAAATATGGTTCCATCATTATTAGAGTTTAACTCATTCTGCAGAAGAAGCACACTTGCAACCAACAATAAGGAGTTCATTCCCACATCGACAAGAATTATGGTACACAACACCGAACATTTGACACTACACAAAATACTCAAGAGGAAAATAAATGGGTGAAAACAAGAGCATCAATATTATAGTGGCAAAAAATGGAGATGATAATGTATGAAAACCACCCTGGCCATCAATATTGAAGATTCATTTCTCAGAGCCCTTGTGTTATCTGAGAGCTTGGCCGAGTAATGAAAAAAACTAAAACTAAAATGAACAACCATGCAACTTGCCATGCTCTCAACATGTAGGTTTCCATGCTCTTAGTATGCTGCTTTTCATGCCTGCGTCGATTGCAATAAATTAGTGTACCCGCATCCCAACATCAAAGTTAAGCTTTCAACCCTCGTTCTGATAGTCCTTAATCAACTATTTCTTCATCATATTGTATACCAATCGAGGCCTCATGTGAAAAAGAACCTGCACCTAACTAACCAATACTTGTGTCCCCTAGCTGATACCCGTCCGAGCAACCAATACAACACGGTTAGGTAAAAGACTCAATAAAGATACGATACTATCTTTGTTTTAGTTAATGATATGGTGGATCAGGATGATATATAATAGGATCACTTAATCAATACAATATGATATGGAGGATCGGGCTGATAGATAATAGAACCACTTAATCAATATAAGATTTGAGATCTATTTTCATCTTTGTATATGGAGGATCAGGCGATAAATAGGCTCTGTCATGGAAACCTACAAACGTTAAGCTTGGTATCCTTAATTATTATCAGGTATCCTTAATTGTTATCATTGCGAGCCTATGATCAGAACCATGGTTGACAGATTTAATTTTTGGGAACTGGCCCATCCTGAAAACCTAGAATATTAATTATCATCCATGCCTCTACAGTGTTCATCAAGAAAATATGGAATATTAATTGTCATCCATGCCTCTGCACTGTTTACAAGAAGCCAAAAGCAGAAAAGGTTGGGATAATTATAGAATTGCTGATATCATCCTCGCCATCGGGTCTTGGGGCACTAAAACCAAGAGCAACATCATCTTTCCACAGCAATAGTAATCTAAAAAAATAGACAATAAATAATATAATAATAATTAAATGTCTTAAATATTACCAAACCTTAGTCTAAATTCCATTACATCTAATAAAAACTATTACAAACTTTAGAAGATTGAATTTTTTTTCCCATATCTAAATAAATTAATACTCATGACTGATTCATATATATCACCTGCGGTGACATAATGATTTTTATTTTTTTTGGCATTTCATACTTAAAGGAGAAATGAAAAAATCACTTTTGTATAATGTAATCTTTCATACTATCTTACAAAAATGTCAATTTCAATGAAGATTTCATGATAAAAGCTATTTGTTTTGTGATCCAGTGGAAATTCTACCATCTATTTTGGAATTTAAATGTGGCTAATTAATATTAGAGCTTCTTTGACCCTTGGCCACACAGATTTTCTTTAATAAGATTCATAAAACAATCTTTTTAAATAAAATTGACTCTATTTATCCTTTCCACAGTAAGTCTAATTATAAAGTATTCAATTTTATTTTATTTAGAAATACCTCTGTTAATTAATCTCTATATTATTTAGAGTTAAAAAATACTTTCTCTAGATTAAAAAAAACTACATATATATTTTATTAAAACACAATAAAATCCCATATATCTTTTATTAAAACACATTTTACATTTTGTATAATAGTTTTTTAAAACTTATTTGAAAAAATCTTATTCTGTCTAATAAAGCTCTATGCTATGTCATGGCCAAGCAAGGTCTGCTCTGAACAAAAGAAGCACCCAAAATCTAAAAAGAAAAGATGCGCATTAAGAAGCAATTAATGGATCTCGATGCTAGTTCCTGCAAGCAATGTATTTTCCAAAAACATAAACACACACAAAATGTAAAGAAAAGATGGCCATAATAAAGAGATGAGTGAGAATGTGGACACCTCCCAAAGCCTCTCAAAATTGGCAGTCTAGCAATGTCTGGGGATCGTGTGTTATAAACAATAAAATCCCTTTTCCCGCTGCGTATTGGTCATTCATCTATTGCTTTTCTTCATATTCTCGTCCTTTTCAAGACATAGGTTGTCGGTTCTCTCTGAGGGCCGGTTATTTATCCTTCATTCTTCCTCTATTATCATTATCCCAGTAAACCCACAACGCCTTTGTTCATCTGGGAAGAGTGGTGTGGAGTCGATAGCTCTCCTTTGATTGTGGAGCATAATGGATTCAGGATGTTATTTGTTTCTGTTTCTTGTGGTTTTATGCAAAAGTGCAGAAGCCGCCTAGTATATTCTGTACTGGAACTGGCCCATCTTGAAAACCTGGAATATTAATTGTTATTCTGCACTATTTATCATGAAAACCTGGAATATTAATTGTCATCCGTGCTATGCACTGTTTACAAGGAGCCAAAAGTAGAAAAGTTTGGGATAATTACACAGTTGCTGATATCATCCTTGCCGTCGAGTCTTGCGGCACTGAAACCAAGAGCAACGTCATCTTCCCACACCAATAGTAATCTAAAAAATTAGACAATAAATAATAATAATAATAATAATAATTAAATGTCTTAAATATTACCAAACCTTAATCTAAATTCCATTACATCTAATAAAAACTATTACAAACTTTAGAAGATTGAAATTTTTTTCCCATATCTAAATAAATTAATACTCATGAGATTCATATATATCACCTGCCGTGACATAATAAAGGTTCCATTCAAAAACCATTATATTCTTTTTAATTTATTTGGTCACTATTTTAAATAATTATGTCAAAGAGTAAAATGTGTTATAATTAAATATCATCATAAATCCATTTTAACTTTCTATAAAGTTTGAATTTATTCTTATTTTAAAACTTTCTCCTCATAAGAAGATGACTCTTGTAAGTAAGAATTATCTTTATAAAAAAGCATAGAAAAATGAGACAATTAGCCACTTAAAGTATGATTATATATAAGAGTTGTTTATAACCTACATGTACAAGTTGTTTTTTTACTTTAAAATTTAAGCTTACGCTAATGATTGTATAGTTTTTTTAAGTTAACAGATATTCTTATATATGTTGTGACTGTATCTATGCAAATTGAAATGTTCAACACCTCACTATTTTTAAATAAAAAGAATTTAAAATATTAAAATGTAAAGTTTCTTATTACTTTTCAATAAATAAAAATAAAAATTTAGAAAATAATATTTAAAACTTAGCTAGTATCTCTTTTATGATATCTCTTTAATTATATGTTAAAATAATGTTTATCTAAATTAGATATCATATACTACAATTTCCTTCACTTTTCATTTAAAATAGATTTAAATTTTAATATATAAAAAATAGTAAGTATTTTAATTATTAAATAATGTTAAAGTGAGGAATATATATATATATATATATATATAATTTTGTTCATATTTGTAATCAATCCAATCTCCTCTTTACCATTTCATAAATGGAATAATACTTTTTTACTTTATTTTAATTAAACAACTCAAAATGTTAGTACTTCTAATCACATGACAAAATGGAACATTGATAAGGTACCTTCCCATTATATTTTCTTACCCTAAATACACAATTCTATGAATATATAGTTTCCATTTAATGTATCTCATTGTATGGAAGAAACATAAATACACACAACCTCATGTTATAACATAGTCTCATATCAAAAATCATTCACAATCTCTATTGACTTCTTATATTGTCAACCAATTTATTGGCTCATCATATATAGATAGATAGATAGATAGATAGATAGACACACACAAAGTTCATCATCTATTAACCATTATTCATTAATGATAATGTTATATTATTGTTTTAATTTCTTTTGTACATTAACCTTCATTTTCTCTTGCTAACATAGTCTCATCATAAATCTAGTTAACACCATCCATAATCCAATCTTCTTTTTCCAATAAGGAGAATAAGTATTATTTAAACAACATATAATTAGGGGGCATTAGCTTGAATCAATTACATGGTTAAGACACAGTACAAAAGATGGACACTAATGTACATGGTTCACCCATCCATGGGCTACATCCACCAAAATTGTTAATTTTTTATTATTTTATCCAACACACAGAAATTACAATTTAGCAGCACATGCTGCAACTTTTCCTTTTCATTGTCCTATAATACCTCTTGTATAATCACAAAGAGGTTATCACAACTTTAACTTAGATTCCCCAATTATCCATAAATTTAATGTGCTCATTAATAATTTACATAATTAATGGTTAAGTTATCTCCCCTTTTATAAACCAAGTCTTGACACAAATTATGAAGTTTTTTAAGTCTATAACTCTTTATTGATTAGATTGAAACTTTCAACTACTATTATACAAATTGAAGAAAACAAACTTTGACAAATCTTTTCTCTCTAATATTTTCAATAATACGAACTTTCAATTAACTCTCTTCTTAAAACTCTATGACAAGACGCTAACAATTTTGCTTTCCATTTTTTTCGCTTTTAAAAACCACATTATAAAGTTTTACCTCTGTTTATTAACCATATATATCATTAACTTAATTTTCTTTTAAATGAAAACACTAACTCATATTTTTTTGAAAAAATAAAACCGTTAATTCATATCTTAATCATAATATTTTATTTAACACTAATCAAACACAAAACTACATCCTACACAACTTCCAGATTCTAACTATAATTTTCTAATTTCATCTTTTAACATTCCACAAGTGAAAATAAGTACTGATGATACCCTCTCCTATGGCGGCCAGTCGTTTTTCCGGAATTATACACAATAATCATATTAGATAGGTACCACGGATTTCTATGTCCATAGTGATTGGATATCTATTACTGGTTGGAGTAAAATTAAATTTAATAATCACTTTTATTTTTATTTTTTATTGCACGATAGTATTGTTAATTTATATAATAGTAATTATGGGTTAAAAAAGAAATAATATATATATTTAATTAATAAAGTTTATTTAGTTTTGATTTAAAAATTTACTTCAATATTATATTATTAAATTTAGATTATAAGGTATTAGAAAAATAAATAACTTTACTTATATTACTTTTAGAGGATGTTATAATATTCTATAAATATGAGAGTAAATTTTTGTATATTATCCATCTCAATTTTTAAATAATAAAAATATAAACTATATTCTTGGCATTATATTATTTACAAATATCTATCTTCATTTAAATGAGAGTTTTTTAAATATGAATTTAAGTAAATCATTTGATTGTAGATGTTGCATGTACCGGTTTATATATTCAAAATATAAAAAGGAATTTCAAACAAAAATAGGAGACATTTATTAAAAAATGGTTATATTAAAAATATTTATTGAGAAGGGATTCAAGAAAATATTTGTTTGAACAATTTATCTTTCTCATTATAAGGAAAAAAAAAGTTACAAAATTCTTTCACAGAAAAAAATTTATAAATTCTAAACCTTTGAATGGTACCAAGGATCTTTTATTTACTTCTTGACACGATGAGTTAAAACTGTAACTATTAATGTTATTATTGTTCTTGAAGTAAGAAGGTAAAAGTGTTTTGATTAGTGATTAGCTAAGAGCTTTTCTTCCATGATGATGGCGTACTTTTTCTATATCTTGTAGTTTTCCTTAAAATAAGACAAAGTTTACCACTTAAAAACAACAAGACAACCACACAAATCTAAAAATAAACATAGCATCCTCTAAAATCCATATATATTAATATAAAAAAAGCCAGACCAAAGAAATCCTAAATGGCATCTTCCCACGTGGAAGCAATGAAGAAAGAAAAAATGACAAATTAAGAATTGAAATCCTGAGAGTTAGTTCCTCCCACAACAGATAAATCAATGAGAGAAGCATGGCGTTGATATCCTCACAACGTATGTAAACAACTTATCAACAAGGGTGTGGAATACATTGCATGCACGAGTCTCTTAAAAATGTAAACTAAACATGTAGGTATAAGCTCGATTGAAACCACATAGTCTCTTAAATGTTCAAATGTTTGATTTATCAATGTTTATATTGTTTTATTTACAAGCTGTTTTATTTGATAATCCAAACGAAAACCATAAATCCAAGTTAACCCAATATTGAATAAAATCTATCACCATAAATCCAAGTTAACCTAATATTGAATAAAATCTATCATATTGATTTTATTTCACAAAAGTAAATTCACCATAATCACACTAAGTTACCATGATAAAAGGTACGCTAATCTACCACCCATCAACCATAAGGCTACATGTTCTAACATGTTTTAACGTCTCACCCTTATCCTAACGAACTCGACGAAAGAAAACATTTGTGGCAAGGGATTGATGCTAATAAGACCGTTTTATTTGAGATTTGTGGTGGATTACAGTCTATGTTTTTTCATTTAAGTAGGAGGATGAGACAAGTGTATTGTCAAGATTGATTCTATGGATGAATGGATAACTTGTAGCAATGCAGGATGTGAAATAAAAAAGAACAAGAATATAAACAATAACTGATACTTGATAAATGGATAACAAGAAAAATGTTTGTGATAACATGCAGCTAGGCATGGATAACTCACAATTGAACAGTTTAACTAGAAGAATATGTGCTAGTTTTATGAGTAGTCATTTTAATCAAGCTGGTTATGTTAATGTTTAGACTATTTGCATTTTTTTTTGGCCTTTTAGTAGGAATTTGGTGATGGGTAAAATAGCTCAAATCACACTTTGTGTTGCTAGAATTGCAATTTTGACTATAGAAATAGATTCAGCAACTTGATTAACCCCTAAGGAGGATTATACAATTTCAATAACCCAAAACTAAAATTTCAACTATTTCTACCAAATTTTTGCTTAAAAATATGGGTACAAATCATCTACACATAAAGTTGAGCAAATTTCAAGAGTGGGTCTTAATTTCAATTGGAAGGGCATCTATTTGCTCAGCCCCTTAGAGATGAAGGGAAATATAAATAATTGTCCTTTAATTGACTCGTATAAATTAACCAAACCTTTTCACCCAAAAAAATGCAAAAAACAAATATTGTTTTTCAGCGCTTGTTGTGAAAGCATGCATGTATGTGATGGAGGGGCCTAAGTCAATCATTATATGTCTTAGTCTCAACATTCCTTTTAAATTGAACCAGAATACCAAAAGAAGTTTATTAATGGCTAGATTTGAGAAAGTTATAGGTGTGTGTAATTAAGTGCTTGGGGCTTTAAAATTTATTGTGTTTTGTACCAGTCCACGGTTTAGAATCGATCATCGGTAGGAATTTAAATCATTTAATGAAAACAGTTAATGTGTATAACCTCTATGCCTAAAACATTTTCCATGCTGATGCAGGCCACTACCCTCTTTATCGTCCTACCAAAAGGCATGATAATGAGGAAGAAGACCTAAAATTATGGACTTCACCTTCAAAGAATACCTTGCAATCACATTGGCAAGGAGTGATAAGAAGATGAGAACCATCGAACATGTCAAATCTCAGTTGATACTGTTAATTAAAGACTTATAAGGCAAATTTAATATAAGACTTATAGTTGTATCTTACTCTTTGCCTCTACACATTTAATATTTTATGGTTGTCTTTGGGCCTTGACCCAATCCCTATTATAAGGTGAGGATGTGCAGGGATAATAATCCTTAGTTATGACTATGAGATGAGGATTTAAAGAGAAGAGGATGTAAAGACAAGTAATTTGTATATGTATTTTGGTACTCCTGAGAAACCACAAATGTTTGGAAGGAGTGAGCAAGATTACATCACAATCATGGCACCCATCAAATTGAAGACTATTCTTGAGCCAACAATTGTTTTTTTATAAATTTTATTAATAACCATTGTACATGCCATTATTTGTATTTGCATGGCATCCAGTGTTCTTTATAGTATATTCATGCAAGAAATGAATACCTGTAGAGGAGGACTTATCAAACCAACCTTTTGAATTTCATTTTGACTAAAAAAGAATGGACACTGGTAGCCAGGTTCACATAGGTAGTAGGCACAAATTTTTGAGCTCGTTTCAGGCCTAGTAGTAGACTGGTAGTTGTTATTTTTTGTTATAGTCTTAGTTGTTGAAACAATGTCACACTTTAGATTGCAACCCCAAGTGACTCGGGAGTGAGAGTCACATGTGGATGGCTGTCATCAATGATTACTGGCCATGTTGCACAACTAAGCAATGAGTGCATGGCATGAGTAAGTAAGTGATTATAATTTAGCATATTTCCAATATTTTGAATAATGAGTTAAACTTTATAGCATAGGAATTTCAATATCTTGAGAAATTTATATGTAGATAATTTTAAAAGCTGTATTTCTTTAAAATGTTGATATAAATTATGGCATTCTTTATTGGTTTGATAAAATTCAAATTTTAAATTTGTTTTAATGACCATTTTAACTTTACACTTATGGGAAGAGCTAGAATCCTTTGGAACGGCTGTGAAGGGCTAGCGTTAGCAGTACATCTGAAGAATCCGAAAAGACAGGTAGGTCGCCTTTGGTTTTGAGGCCTAGGGCTCGGAGAGTAGTAGTTAATGTACCGCCGACTACGTTCCCATTTCTATCTTCAGTACTCACGAATTCTACAAATTCTTGCAGTCTGATTCCTTTGACGGACTGTCTTCTCAAGCAGCTTCCATTAATGGAGGCTGAGGCCCAGAAGAGTAATTCTTTATTGCTTCCTGGTTTCAGCGAAAACAAAGCAAGTAATCACAAGTTTTGTAATAGCGTTTGTAATGATGTTTGAGGAGCTTTTGGAAGAATTGGAGCGAACTGAAAATGCTGCAATATGAAATTGATGTTTCATGGCTGCTATACTGATAAGAGAAAGTTTTCCGTTTCATTATTTGTGATTTTTAAAAATAAGTTTGTTTTATGGAAACAATTCAAAGAAGTGCTCCCTTTATTCTTAGCTTTAATTTATATAGTAAATCATATATGGTTTTCTTCAAAATTTTGTTTAGGGAAAGAATATTAAATTTTGTATTACAGGCTTCCAATTCTACCGGCTTTGTTTTTGTAGTACAGGAGGCTAATTTTATATAGTGTTATGTCTAATCATAGTGTATTTTTTTTTTGTTTTTAATGTATAATAGTGTTTTGTCATAATGAGATGATGATAGTTATTAAAGTTAAGTGAATTTTGACTTTATAAAGTGGCTTGTTTCGTTAATGATTTTGTAAAAGTTTTTCTTTATTTTAATGAAGTTAATGTTCTTTTTTGAAGACATATTTTTTATTTTTTAAATTCTAGATTAAGAATGATCACGTGTTTATAATATTTTTATTTTATCTTATTTTCTAATTATTTATCAACTTTTTTTAATAAATAAAAAATCAATTAAATTTCTTTAAAATATTTATTTAGTCAAATTTTTAAATATATCTATCTATGTATACTATATTCTTTTACTAAATAGTTATTATTTGATAGTATGTTTTATAATTGTTTTAGATATATTAAGTAGAAATATCTGAATCTAATTTATATTTTTTTTAATTTATATATTTTTAAAATAACCTTCCTAAAACACATACACAAAAAAAATAGAAAAACATATATTTAAAAAAAAATGCATTTACATTAGAGTGTGGATTTGAGTTGGCATAGAGATATCTCCTCAGTACACAAGCATATTAAATAAGGATAGAAACCATATGTTATCATGGAATTTGAAGATGCTAGGACTTCATATCATTATTAGGTTACTAGCTTAATGGAGCACTTGAGACAAGTCTAGATAAAAAAAATTAATTTTCATTCAAATAATATACACATAAATACAATAGTATTGATTTCATATTAGAAATATTCTCTTGGACTCTAGATAACATTTCATATTCACCTAATGAATTAGGCTTCCAACACTTACTCCAAACAAACTCACCTAAAATACATAATTGTATCACATAAGTTATTTCCATATACCAATCATAGGTACACATAAGTTTTTGTTGTTTTCTAGATATCACTACTCATAAAACTTTGGTTGCTCAAGTAGACGCAATAATAGTACTTTGCATGGTATAAGCATGACATTGAAGTTTTCCAGAAAAATTAAGAGGACATTCAGATGCTTTAACACCTTGTGCATGAACCCTAATTCCTAAAAGAACATCTTATTGCCTAAGTCTCTAGGTTTTTGGTCCACGAACATCTTATTGCCTAAGTCTCTAGGTTTTTGGTCCACGAACATCTTATGCCCCAAGTCTCTAGGTTTTGGTCCACGAGCATCGCCTAGACAACCAGATCCATCAAACCAACCACAACCATCCAATAACAATCTATTTTTATGTTCTCCACAAGGTGTGCGATATTTTAGCCTACAAAAATGCGCAAATTATGGAGAACTGTGGAGAATACATTGAAAATCAAACAGTCACTGTATTACCAAGTAACGGTCTCTGTGTTACCAAGGAACAATCAATCTATTACGCAAGTTGAGTCACACATCCGAAGCCCGGTCATATACTCATATTCCTCGGTTTCTCCGGATACGCACTTATTCAAACCCTAGAAATTATTTGAAACTTTAAACCGACCATTTAAAATAACGACTTTCAATGTTAACTAACCGACCAGTAGAGAGTTGTTATTCAACCCAGAAATTTGTTGAAATAACTCACGATCTATTCCCTCTACGTGTTCTCTCCCGTGTTCTCTACGAACGAAGACTCGCTCCATGGACCGGACTGCAATTCATTTGATGTTCAGAATATTCAATCATAATTTCAAACTTTCAAATCTGAAAACTTTGGTCTGACTCCGCTCCTTCCCATCTCTGTTTTGTATTTATAGACGATCGCTGCCTGTGAATATTGTATATTGTAATAGCAAGTTCATCTGCAAGTGCAAACCAGTCATAAATCCCGTTTTCATTATTTCCATATATATATCCATTATCGAACCGGTCATTCCGTCGAAGATTCATTCTCCATACTAAAATATGATGAAAATGAAAACCAATGTGTCTCTTCTTGTGGCTGCTGCCCTTATGATTGCGTTGTTGTTTAAGGAAGTCCCAATACTTATGGTTGCTGCTGCTCCTCCGGGATCTCAACCCAACCCTAATGTTCCAACTCCGTCAAAGCCACAGAAGATCAGTAAAGTTGATTCTTCCGTTGAGGCGTGGGCAGCAGGAGGAAGACAATCAGTTAAAGCTGATAGTACTCCTCGATCTCAACGCAACCATAATGTTCCAACTCCTCCGCGAAAGCTACAGAAAAGCAGTAACGTTCATTCTTCCATTGAGGCGTCGGCAGCAGGAGGAGGGAGGCAATCAGTTAAAGCTGATAGTACTCCCGGACCTCAACCCAACCCAAATATTCCAACTCCTGCTCAGAAACATAGTACTGTTGATTCTTCCATTGGGGCATCGGCAGCAACAGGAGGATATAGTAGCTGTCCTCCCTCAAGTCAATGTAACTCCCATGTCCCAACTCCCGGATGTTGCACTCGACGATCAAAGAAGGAGCAGCAAGTGAGAGTCAATGCAGACAAGGAGGAGGGGTTAATTAGGGATTATAAGGCTTCCATGAATTCTAGAAAGCACGGACCAGTGGATCATACTTATTATTATTAAATACCCCAAGAACTTGGTTGCCTCTTGAACCAGAAACCATCTCAAACACACGCTTTCTTTTTAATAATGAAATAGGATTTCAAAGTTCAACTTATTCTTTTACAAGAACAATAAAGATGTTTCTCGTACACAACACTAGCTGTTTTCTTCTGTGCAGCCATGATACTGTAATAGGATTTCAAAATATTGATTTACATGAATAAATAGAAATATAGATATTCATTCCTGCATTAAAATGAGTCAGAAATGGGAAAATGGGAAGATAGTGGCCGTTTGCTGCTATGGTTTTTCTTAATGCAATGATGCAGGTTTCCAAATGGTTTTACATATCGTATATTTGGTATTAAACCAGTTTCAATATAACATTAATGAGAAGTTTGTGTTATTTACATTACGTGATAAGTGAGTGGAGACGTGGTTTAATAGGCGGTTATATAGAGAGAAAGTGTGATTAGAAAAATAAAATATATTACCTTTAGATATTCAATTTTGAATTTTATAAAATAATATTTTTTAATAATTATAATTATTTTTATAAAAACTAAGATTATAATTAAAAAGATAAATTAATATAAGTCAATTTAAAGAATACTTTTATTATAATTATGTTTTTTTTTTAATTACAGTCTTTTATATAATATTGTTCTTTTAAAAAAAATATTTAAAGTTTTCTAAAATTTCTTAATGTGTTAAGTTTTAAAACTTATAATATATTGTCTTTAATTTTATAAAATTATAATAATTATTATTTTATAAATTAAAATTTAATATACTTATATAAAATCTTAAATTATTACAATTTATCTAAAATCTAAACAAGAATTTTAAAAATTATAATATTATCATTCATTTTATAAAATTATAATTATAATTATTTTATAAATTAAAATTAATTATTATAAAATATCTAAAATCTAAACATAAATTGGTTAGAGTAAAGAATTACATGTCATGACTTTAACTTAAGTATTGTTAACCGCATTATTTTCTTTTTATTGGTTAAGTGTCTTAATCTAAACATAAATTGTTTAGAGTAAAGAATTACATGTCATGATTTTAACTTAAGTATTGTTAACGACATTATTTTATTTTTATTGGTTAAGTGTCTTGTGACTTGTTGGGCCAACTTTTGGTTGAGAAACCACGATGTAGGGGCATCTAAGCCATCCACGGTCTACGAGCATCTAAGCCATCAAAATCACTCGGGGATCACACCTCGCTTGGCTGCACCAACTTTTAGCATGGCTAGATTTAAACGCTGCCTTCCAGGAGCAGCAGGTTTTGATCCTGGGCCGCCAAGCAAACGAAACCCCTCTCGACTGTTTTCTCTACCAGAATTTAACCAAAGATGGGGGGTCATATCTGGGTTCATGCTCCTACAATGCAATGCACCCTAAATATGCTCATTCACTGAACTGCACTCCTATTCAAGTGAGAGATACCTTTGAGAGAATCAACCACGGGTCGCACCGTCATTGCAAGAGCGACTTACCATTCGACTACTTACTTCACCTTTTAAAGGTGGGGGTTCATATCCCAGTTTCATGCTCCTACAATGCAATGCACCCTAAACATGCCCATTCACCAAACCACACTCCCATTCAAATGAAAAATGTCTTCGAAATAACTTAACACGGGTCACACCATCAACGACTTACCATTCGGCTACTTAGTCCACCTTTTATAGACATCTTGGCATTGTGTAAGAAAGTGATTAAATATTTTAAATATTTTATGAATTAGTTATTTTATAGTGGATCGAAAAGAATCCACATTTTTTATTTAAAAATTCATAAGATTTTGTTTTGATTTGATGGAATTGTGCATATGAATAATGGGTGCTTCCACAAAGTTGATAGTCTCAAAATCGACAATCAGGATTTGCACACATTCATTTTTAATAAGTTTGTTGCCTTTTGAATCAACACACAAACTATCACATCTTTCAACAAGTAGGTATGCAAAGAGCACAAATGTGCTTTAGAATTTGAATAGCCCGAATGCACTCTAAAAGCATGTTGAAGTTATTTTTAATAGGAAAAATAAGTTTGTGTCACATGTTTTAACAAGCAAAGAGCACAACTGCACAAATGTGGTTTAGAATTTGAATAGCCCGAATGCGCTCTAAAAGCATGTTGAAGTTATTTTTAATAGGAAAAAATGCTTTAGTATTTTGGCCATTTATTTTGAGTTATTTAGCTAGTTGGAAAGGTATTTAAGGCATCTACATGATTATATCATTATTATTTTGTTTATACAAAAAATATTATTTATTTTGAAAAAAGATAAGGTCCCTACATTAAGCTGATACCTAGTTTCATTACAACGAATGTGTACAAGCGCTAAAATTGAACAATGTGCACATGGTATTAAAAATGTACACACATTCTTGGTTTGTCAATTGTTGAACCTCCACGAAAGAAGCCATGTGGATAAAGGAACATGTGTGTGTTCCTAAAGTGTGCACACATTATTAATGTGTGTGTGTTCTTAATGCCAACACACACACACACACACACAGATTATTAATGTGTGTATTTTCTTAAAGCATGCACATGTTAATAACATGTCTATGCTCCTCTGTGTATTAAAAAAAAGCCACAACCCATTTCTTCACCATTGTTTCCATTTTCTATGGCATCAATGACTTCCATGACAAAAATACAAAACATACATATGCCTCCACCACCAAACAAACATCCAAACCATCCTTCCAAGTAAATTTCTTCACATTTTGTCATTTTTATTTGATTGTTTTGTGATTTAATAAACAAAAATTCAATTGTAAATGAATTATAATTTATATAAAATTATTATTTTTGTATGGAGATTGTTTGTCCTCCATCACAATGGTAGAAAACGAGGAAAGAAATCCACAAACAAGCATTAACCTTGAGGATAACCCAAGAACAAAAAACCTGGAAAACCAACCTATAAGTAAACATTATCCCCAAGGAGAATCCAGGCTCAGAAATCCAGATAAATAAACATTTGAGCCAATTAAGAAGCTTGGAAGAGCTCAGAACCACAAGGGAACCATCCAAACTATCCTTAGCCACATCCTTTAATAGCATCCACAAGTAAATTCGAACCCAAAATCCAACGACGTCTTTTTCTGAATTTCAACAAGACTCCGTCTAACATCCGGCAAGGTGGACTATTTTTACACATCGGTAGAATTGTGTTGAATATTCAATGACCCTAATAGTACGTGATAAATACGAAGACAGTTAGTCGCATGACCGACATGTAAATTCAACAATATTCTGTTGAACTATGACCCATATATCGTCGATTATCCGACTTTAATTTCCAGGACTATCATAAAAAATGCGACAGTAAAAGTGTCAGCTAATCAGCCCTTTGTCCACCCAAACTGTCAGTTAACCGACTTCTTAATCCAGCCACGATGTCGGTTAAACGATGACACAAGTGTTAGTTAATCGACAGCTTGGATGGATTAAGAAGTCAGTAAATCGACACCACAATCCCTCCAAACAGTCTCTTAACCAACAAGTATGATGTTGGAAATCCGAAGCAATACGAAAGAAAGGCTACACAAAAATGTGACGAGTCTGGGTGGTTTTAAAAAAAAGTTATAAATAAAAATGTTCACGAGAATAGGATTTGAAACAAAAGGTAACAAAGCCATGAAAACAAGAAATGGATTGTACATGAGAAACTAATTCCAGCTTCAACACAAGGAATTTTTAAAGATGGGTAAATCTTCTAGATTGATAGACTAGTCTACATATATTCCCTTTGGTATCAATCTTGACAAGCTTAGGGATGTTTCTAGTGTTAGAACTTCTATTTTTATATAGTGTTATTGTAAGAAAATTATTAATGATCATTAAATAGAGACCCGATGTATGGTTTTAGTTATGTGATGCTTGTATAGATCATTTTCCTTGGTAAAAACATATTCTGGAGATTCTACAGGGAAAGGAATAAAAGCTAACCTCGGTATAGAAATTTTAGTGGCCCATTATTGTACGGGTCAAAATATATTGATATATCTTCCAAAACATCTAAATTAGTAGGTATATTTATCAATTTCTTCATTATAATTCATTTTCGCAAATTTCTAAACAATTCATTTTCAAGTTGTGTTTGAAATTGATTGTGGCTACACTAAAATGCAGTCAAAGTACCTTAATAGAAGAGTTTTTTCATTACAACTTTGGTCTTGAGTAAAAGGTATAGCCATGTTTTCTAGAAGAAAAGATACGTAAATAACCCAAGGTATATTATGCCTAAAATAGAGGTTAAATTCAATACTCGAAGTCTTGATTTCATTCCAATCACTTCAAGAGATGAAATTTTATTATTTACGAAAACCTTTTAAATATAATTTATGTGATCCTCTCTTTCTTCAAAATGTGTATTTTTGTACAAGCTTGAAGACCATCTGCATCTTTGTAAGAAAAGGAAATCCTGAATGACATTTGGATAACCAAATCCAATTTGAATCTATAATATTATTTCAAGATGAATGGAATGTTCATCTCACAATAAGTTGGTTAAGAACATCGTTTCCAGAAAGAATAATTTTCCACTGGTTGGATCGTGTCCCATACTCCCATTTGATTTCCAAATCAAAAATTTGTATCCAAACACTTCACCTTTCTAATGTAAGACAAAGAGAAAATTGTACTCAGCAGAAACTCAGGCTCAAAATGTTTTGGAAATTTCACAACTCCACATTACCTGCTTCATTGTTTAATGTTTTTAAGAAACCACATTGCATGTATTTTGTAATTGAACCTTACTACTAAACTATTATGAACTATGAAGAACCATCCACCTAAGTACTCACTAGTAATATAGGTATGGGACTTCCAAATTATTTCTATTTTTTGTAAGAACCATCGACCCAAGTACTAAATAGTAATATAAGTATGGAACTTCTAGATTATTGCTAAAGTGTTATAATAAAAAAACCCACCCAAGTACTTAGTTAAAATAGAATAATGGGACTTTCAAATGTCTTCAAACGTCATGAGTTGTCACGTTCTATGATCTTGAACATTCCACTTCTTATTAAGATTACTTTCCTTTGAATAAGTTGACCAATTCTTATCATAAAGCTATTTTATTCGATGCCCATAAATGGATTTCGATAAGACCATTTCTAATTCTTCCAAATGTGTCCATGGACATCCAAGTTTAGCCTCAACCTTCAACAAACAATCATCTAGATCAATTACTTGACATATTGTTGTAAAAGTGGGCCAATCAATGGCTGAAGTCTATGAGACCAATTGATTGCTTTCCAAGATGGATATTTACTTGTGCTCTTGTCCCACAATTCAGTCCATGGATGAAATACTTTATTTTCCCATCATTTTCCTATGATGGAAGGAAGACACACAAGTTTCCCTCTTTCTGTGGAGTTTTTTGAAAGATCATGTCTTTATCTAGCATTTAAAATTGTACTATTTTTTCCCAAAATACAATGCTCAGGAAAACAATTGAGTACTTAACCTCACTTCAAGGATGGTACATAGGTTAAACCCTATATTTTTTAGGTCACAAGGCTAGGTAAAAAAAAGGATCAACGCATGTGGGCAAGATTTTGGTGTAACACACATGGACAATAATCAAATAAGTATATAGGATCAAAGAATTCAAAATGATGTGAGTGAACTTTATGCAAATATTAAAGATACCATGTTACGTATTATATTTCTATTGCATTTCAAGAATTTAAAATGGACAATATAACATAACTATAAACAATAAAATATTTTCTAGCATCTTTGAGGTTTTCTAGCAGTAATAATTGGTACATTTTGGATGACTACCCTTATAAACTGGTTTCAAACAATCTATGTCTGCTACATATTTAATTTTGGGGAAAAGAAATTCTACTTTCATGGGCGTGCAAGTGTACATGAGTTGTGAAATTTCGAGTAATGTGAACATAATATGCAATGAAATACATAATATGAACCTACTATGGAATGAAATTGGAAACAACATAGCTCCCCTTATCACATATCATCCATTGTTAATTTTGTCTATAAGTACCTGTAGTGCCAAATCATTCAAACTCCATAAATATATACAAAATCAATACAAGACATATTTGTACAATTATTTAATAGTCTACGATGCATTTTGATGAGAATGCCAACATACCTTTATAATGCTTCCCATCAGCTTTTAAGCGTTCTTTTTAGACTAGCCCCTCATCATCTTGGATTCAAACATGGATTTACTTAATGATAACAAACTAAAAAATTGATAGAACAAAATAGAACTCATGAATAAGTTCCCCGTGGTTTTGATAAATAATTATTGGAGCCTTCTAATATTGGAGAAAATCTCCCTCATTCAAGAACAACAACAAACTCAATATCGACTTTGATGTTGATCTATTTGATTGAGGGAGGTTTTCTCCAAGATTAAAAAACTAAAATAAATTACTACGTACTGAATAGAGATAGCCACATGAAGGAATAATATCTTATGGCCCCTCCCCCCCGTTCACATCACTCTCAATTTTCCATACTCAATGCATGTACTAGAAAAAAAATATAAAATTTATATACAAAAATGTGGATATAATTTATTATAAAAAATAAGTATAGATAGTGTTTATTAAGTCACTTATTTTTAGGTTTGTTTCTTTTTACGTAATAAAAAATCAACTCATATTCTACAACTTGTCGTTAAGTTCTCGCCGCATCCATAACTTGTCATAATACCTGCCTACCAAAGTACTCGCGACATGGTTACTGCTGCAAGGGGCCGAGATTTGCTGCAATAATGTAAAAATGTTAAATTGATATCTGACGATATTATAATGATAAGTTTTTCATTAAAATAAAATATTAGACAGGTCGCTTTTACATGATGTGACCACATCATGTACTTTGTGTCCCTCTATAGGCTCATCTTGTATAGCATGAGCCTCTACATTCTCTGCAGTTGTAAAATGAAAAAGTAAAATAAATATTCACCATTTGCAATGAAAATTTTTAAATTGTAGCATATGAATTCATTCATTACCTGGATTCTAAGAATGACCTTCGATACGTTTTTCTCCATCCTTGACATTAGGTGGATCGTTGATTTCTTGCTCAAAATTGAGTCAATATTTAATTACAAATAATTATAATGAATTGAATACATAAGTAATCATTATCAAATAAACTTCATTGATTTTATATACCTTCATGCAATATGGATCATCAGAATACCGTGTTTTCCTAGACAATCTTTTTCGGCGTTCAACAATACCTTTAAAGATGTGTTGGAATCCAAGATTGAAGTCTCCCTCTGTGGGAACTTCATTGAATCAATCGGGATGCATATTTGCATAAATGCCATGAAATTACATTTTAAATTTCAATAAAAAAAAAAAATAACATTGCAAATTAATTTTTGGATGTAATATTGTTTTTTTTATACTTACAATTCATGTTGCCAAATTGGAATAACCACAAGGGCCAAGCTTGTGTTGTCCAATTTTTCTTGTCTATCCTTTGTGGTATTTGATGTGTTTGATGACCTATGAAAAGGTTGAAATACGTTGGATGTTTCATATTTGATCTAAAAATTAATAATAATAACGTTTATCACTACATTGATGAAAGTATTGGATACCTTCCTATTCCTCACGGTAGATTTCGTTCTTTTCCCAAATCCCTCTCCCTTCCATCCTCTACTAGCGATTTCAAATATCTTGTCGGAATCATTGGAGGGAACGCATACCTAGGGTTAATTTCTAGATGAAACCTAAGTTGGTCCCTCGTAATTTTCATATGTTGGTTGACCTTCTTTAGGACCTCCTCTCTATTGAAGGTCTCGTCGTCGAACATACCAACCAAGCAATTAATGAGGCGATCATTTAAATTTTTTGTTTCTTTATCCCACCTTGTGTGGATGTTGGGCCCAAATATATCCATTGAGAGATCATTTATATGTTTATAAAAAACATCATTTCCTACAAGACGATCATACCATCATTAGTTGTAAAACAATGTTTTTTTATAATATTACAATAAAATTATAAACAATAAGTTAAATAATGTATAAATACCTGAGATCTTCTCCATATTTATGAGAACAATATTTTTTCAACCAACAATGTTGTCTCCAGTATACCCATGCTAGTGACACAGGAAGACTCAGGAAATGTTGCTTGAGAATTATCATTGCTAATATCTGCATCAACTCCTTGTTCTGTACCATTTGGTGTGCGCCATCCATTAGCGGGTGCACTCAAATCTAGCATCATGGGTGTCGTGGAGTGTGTTGTCGACTATTTAGTCGACAACGATGACATATGTGATGCATGTGGAGTCATATGCTCATGTGAGAACTCTACATGAGCATCACTAATACCAACGCCGCCATCACCATTAGTGTGTGGGCACACAAAATAATGTACATACAAACAAATTGTTATTTCACGATCATATACACATACAAATTATAAAATCATAAATTAATGTATCTTCTTATTCAAGATCCTATAACTTACTTTCAAGGCATTAGATCTCTTCACGAAAGCATTAACCTTTGCTTTAATCTTGTTTGTCTGCAGTGAAATAAATAGGAGACGAAAGATATCCTCATTAATTTTTTTAAGGTATTCTCTATCATTTTATTTGGGTTTAGAGAATATCCAATTTCATCATCATGCATGATCTCATCCACATCAATATCAATTGATTTATTCGATGCTAGATCAAATGTTGAATCAGTAGCCTTCAACAAAATTATAAAAACATTACTAAAATAAAAGAAATATACTAAGGAAAGCAACATAATAAAATAACATATTCCTCATGTTTGATTTCAAAAAATACAATTATGTATACTTCCTTCCTCGAGGATGACATCTTCCGCTCCACAGCTGGGGCCTTTCCCTGATCATCACTCTACAATAAAATTGTAGAAAACATTTTCATAATGAAACCAATATGCACAAGAAAAATAACTAACATTAAAAACATATTGGTCATATTATGTTTGTGCAATTAGAAATAGGTATACCTATTGACTTGAGGATCATGTACTCATCTAATCAACAGTTGGGGACTTTCCCCGATCACTTTCGTACAACAATTTATTGTATAAAAAATTATCAAAAAGAAAGGATTTTACTCATGAAAAAAACCTCATCACTTTCCTATGATGAAAACTACACAATTCAGTATCACAATGAACCCGATAAACTCATTAATAGTAAATAATAATTTCTAATATTGTGCGTATTATAGTAGTAAAATTACAACAAGGATTACATGCTACCTAGAGGATGTTCTACTCCTCTGATGACCTGTTGGGGAGATGCCTCGATCAATTGTTTGTCATGAAAAATACATAGTTCATTATATAAATGAAACCATTATACTGATGAAAATAAATAATAAAAAACATATTGCGCATATTATAGTAGTAAAATAGCAATGAGGTATACATGCTACCTCGAGGTAGGTACTGTCTAATCTACTAGTGGTAGGGAGATACCCCAATCAACAGCTTGAAACAAAAACATAGATACCATTGTCTAAATGGAATGATTATACTCATGGAAAACATCAAAAAAAAGATTTTGTTCATATTATATTTGTACAATTACAATGATGTATACAGGCTTCCTCGAGGATGGTGTACTCCTATGATCAATTGCTCAGGATATTCCTCAATCTCTACGTTGTGTATTGAATATAGAAATTTTTAACGAAATTAGAACAATAGACAACCAAAAAATAGATAAGATATTATATTCAATAATTAAAGGTTAGGTACATTGTTAGATGTACCACTCCCATAGTGACCGTGTTTGTATCTATTCAATTCAAATTGTAATTAATAAAAAAATTCTTCCGCTGGAGATATTGATTTAAAATATAGTTGATATACATGTTGTACACCTTTTGGATGTCTCACTTCCTTCTCGTCTTCAAAAAATACCCTCGCTTGAGGAAGAAAAATATGAAACACACATGTTTGGTTCTTCCTACAATATGGGAAACATCATTAAACATTACATCTCACCCATGTAATATCATCTCACAACACAAGTCTATCATCCCTATAAAAGGTACCATATGACCTTTGGTACCCTACTTTAAGTGTACAAAACTTTGAAACAACAATAACCCTATGATGCATCTAGTAAAGATCATATCTATACTTATTTCATGCCAAGATACTCCAAGAGTGAAATTATGAACATAATATCTAAAATTGGAAAGTCTTCTAGAATGTTCACTTATCCAACCCTAGGTTTTAGGTTGGTAACCATAATAAAACATAAAATAAAGTAAAATACACTTAGAGTAGGGTACCATAGGTCATCTGATCACATAACAATAAAACAATAAAAGTAATAAGGTTAAGTCATCATACCAAAGGTGGTCAACCAACCACACACAATAAGGGTGCTAGGACCAAGTAGAAGATGAAGGACCATAAGTCAACCAAAGGAATCACAACAAGATCACTCCAACAAAATACCCTTTTGGGGGCGGTTCTGGTTTATAGTGGTTTTGTTAAAACCCCCTCCCAAAATGTTTTTTAGGTATTTGTGGGAGGTTCTTAAAACCCCCCCTCACAAGTCATGAGAATTGGACTTTTGGGAGCCATTTTTAATCCCCCATCCCCAAAAATTCCAATTCTCATGACTACTGTGGTCATTTTTCTAACCCCCCCCTCCCCTACAAATTCCAATTGTCAATACTTTTGGGGGCAATTTAAAAAACAAAAACCCAAAAGTCCAATTTGTAGGACTTTTGGGGGTGGGTTTAGAAATACCCCCCATAAAAGTGTTTTTGAATGTGTTTTTAGAACCCCCTCCCCTGAAAGACAGGAGAATTATACTTTTTGGGGAAATTTTTCTAACCCCCCCACAAAAAATTCCAACGTGACTTGAACTNATTATATGTAGTATAATATATAGTGGGATCACTAAAATAGAAAACAAGCATAGAAATAATAGACACAATATTTTGACCTTGGAAACCACAAGGGATAAAATGAAACAACCTTCTGATAGATATCTTAGTTCAAAGTACAACATACATACAAATACATACTAATCACATATAACAGAATATAAACCCCAATAACAAAGGAGAAACTCCACCAAAGATAGGGAATCCCATAAAATACTTCTTCTAGTTGGTAGCGAACTTCTTCCTTGCTTGGAGTGAACTTGGTTGGGTGAAAATGAATGAGGCACCTTGTTATTTATAGTTGACCTTAAGTTTGCTTGTTCAATTTAACTGGGGCCTACAACTTGCACACCTAATATGGTCTGACTTCTTTTTTATGCATAATAATCATTGTTTATTATTATATTTTCCAAGGCCGACTTGGTGATAATGCCTCACACAGCTACTACATCAACACTCCCTCTTAGCCAGGGAAGAATCATCAATATACTAGAACATGTATGCATATCATTTGTAAATCAAAACTATCTCTAACATCTCTACATCATAAGTAAGTTCTTCCAACACAATCTTAGTCCATTGAGAAATGTCAACAACTCAACCCAGTCCATCAAGGAGTCAATATGCACCAACTAAACTCTGTCCATTAAGGACCCTACATGTAATAACTCAAATTATTCTATCAAAGAGTCAACAACTCAACCCAGTACATTGGTGGGTCCACATACAACATCTCAATCCATTCCATTGGATATCCTACATGTAATATCCGCTAGTATGCACTAGTCTGCACTAGTATGCACTAGTCTTTCCACCCCATCACAGAGTGTCTCAGAGATCTCCCCACTCCATCTAAGAGTTTCTGGGAGAATGCATTAAATTTCTCCATCACGTCACATGATGTCGAAGATATCTCCCCACTCAGTCATAGAGTGTCCAAGAGCATGTGTTGGTCTCTCCATCCCTTCACAGGATGTCTGAGAGATATCCCACTCCATCACAGAGTGTTCAAGAGAATGCAGTGGACTCTCCACCTCTTCAAAAGTTGTCCAAGAGATATCCCCACTCTATCATAGAGTGTCTGAGACAATTTTATGGCCCATCCACCCCTTCACAGGGTGTTCTAGAGATATCCTCACTCCAACACAGAGTGTTTGGGAGAATGCAATGCTCTCTCCAATGCTTCACAGGATCTCTGAGAGATCTCCCCACAACCTCATAGATTCTATGAGACAATGTAGTTGTCTCTCCACCCCTTTGTAAGGTGTCCAAGATATCTCCCCACTTAGTCACAAAGTGTCTGAAAGATTTTCACTATAAAATCATCCTTCCCTATGAACGAGGGAGTCAACATGGGACTAATATTCCCACCCCATCACATATTTACAAGGAGAAGGTACGATCCCATTTTTAGACATATAGGGACTATTCTCCCCACTCTATCATAGATAGTTTGGGATAATTCACTGCCCCATTCTGACTCATCTACCCTTAGCCAAGTCATGTGACTAATACTAGGAGAATGTCTGCTTGATGTTGGATACATCCATCTTCACTCTCATCGCATCTCCCTATGTACTAGAAAAACTTTCTCCCTCTACATATGAGCATCATACTCTCCATCTAGATCATCCTACAAGCTAGTCCATAAGCCTATATGACGTGTCATTTTAGGTGCCAATCTAAACACCAATTTTGATAGAGAAAATAACCACATCTTCGTACTGCAAGTATCTGTCCTTAATACGACCAAGTACATCAAGGATCCTCTCAACTTCTTATACAGTGGGATCCACCAAATATGAATTAAAAAAATCAATTATATTTGTTACCATCAGTGTAGACATGTACTCACAGTCCATCATGTTATATCTGCTCAGGTTATCAACTATGTTATTCCCTTCAAGGAGGAAGATCTCATTAGATATTAGCCACACCTCCAATACCAATACGTGGTATAATGGTCTAATATCCTCACCTTGGACTCAAGGATAACTTCCTCTGCACCTATCAATAATTCTCTCTATATCCTTAGAAGTAAATAGAGTAGTTGATCATGTCCTTGAGGACTAAAAGGATCTAACCACTTCTAGAGTCTTCCATGACTCTAGCTAGATTCTAACTGCTTCTCATGATCATCGATAGAATGAACAATTATAGCAAAGAGATCATCATTCATTGGGCCTCCTCCCAACCATCAATTTCCATATGAGATCCTATGGACTTTTGGGTCATCTGTCCACATATGATTTAATTTACTATATCCACGTCTATTTCATATTATTGTTTCTCACTTTATCACAGAATCTATGCTCCTAGAAGCTTTCAACTTTTGAGCATACTTCTCTCTCTCGAACAGTGAGTATCAACGAGATCTATATGTCCATCACTTGTCCTCTATAGCAAGTCTCATTATCCTTCCTTTGTAGGCCATGGCATATGGTCTTTCCCTACAAGTCAAATCCAATCAGATAGTTAGCAATATTGTAGAATCATGAAATTTAATCAAATTATGTTGACATTTCAATGCAATGACAATAGTTCACACATTTATGTAAGCATCTTATCCAATTATTCAGCACAAAATCCATCCATATTCCAAACATAATTGGTAACTAGCTATATTCCTTCCATCTCCACCAGAACAAACTATCGATAGCTTGCACAACTCCCAACATGTTAGCAAAGAGTTTTTATCTTATACTAGCTCCATCAGGGGCTCATGAAATGTTATGCGGCACTATAGCCTCCACTTACCCAATTATCTACATAATATGCAATACATAAGGAACAAATTACGAAAACATATCTATATAAAACTATTATGAAAATATGTTCAAAACATACAGATATGATCTACACGAGACATAATGACAAATGACAAATCCAAATAACAATACTTATCTTTTGTTGTTTTGTGGGATCAATCTTGATCTATGAATCCTTGCAAAAATCACAGGATTCCTATGACCTTCATATTCTTTCTTGCGGAAATCCCATTAAAGAAGCTACAGCCTTGAAATTTGCACATTACCAAGAAAAATCACATCATCTTGATAAATTCATCATTGGTGCATACATGGAGAGTACTAGAAGAATAACTTTTTTCGACAATCCTCCGTACTTTCTTCAAAATCATCATTCATTGACTTTCTTGTGTGGACTAGTATATGCATTGATATTAGAAGTTGAGGCTTGGTGTTTTCTCTTTTTTGATCTACGAAATTATAATATTATAATATTATCATTAATTATAATATTATCATTAATTTTATAAAATTATAATCATAATATTATCATTAAAAGTTTTAAACATTATAATTATAATTATAATTTTATAAAATTAAAGATGATATTATAATATTATCATTAAAGTTTTAAAAATTATAATATTATCATTAATTTTATAAAATTATAATTATAATTATTTTATAAATTAAAATTTCATATACTTACATAAAATCTTAAGTTATTACAATATATCTAAAATCCTTTATTTTAATTATAATATTATCATTCATTTTATAAAATTATAATTATAATTATTTTATAAATTAAAATTTAACTACTATAAGATATCTAAATTCTAAACATAAATTGTTTAGAGTAAGGAATTTCATGTCATGTCTTTAACTTAAATAATGTTAAAGACATCTTGGCATCGTATAAATTAGTTATTTTTATAGTGGATCGATATAAAAGAAGAGAAATCACTATTTTTGATTTGGTGGATCGATATAAAAGAGCAGAAATGTGCTTTAGAATTTGAATAGCCTGAATGCGCTCTAAAAGCATGTGCAAGTTATTTTTAATAGGAAAAATTGCTTTAGTATTTTGTCCATTTAAGTTTTAAGTTTTTGAGTTATTTAGCTAGTTGTAAAGGTATTTAAGAGATCTACATGATTATATCATTATTATTTTGTTTATACAAAAGATATTGTTTATTTTGAAAAAAGATAGGGGCTTTGCATCAAGATGATACTCACTTTTATTACAACGAATTATTATGAGCATTAAAATTGAACAATGTGCACATGGTATTAAAAATGTGCATACATTTTTGGTTTGTCAATTGTTTAACCTCCACGAAAGAAGCCACGTGGATAAAGGAACATATGTGTGTTCCTAAAGTGTGCACACATTATTAATGTGTGCGTGATTGTGCACACATTTTTGGTTTGTCAATTGTTGAACCTCCACGAAAGAAGCCACATGGATAAAGGAACATATGTGTGTTCCTAAAGTGTGCACACATTATTAATGTGTGCGTGATCTTAATGCACACACATGTTATTAATGCATGTATGTTCTTAAATCATGCACATGTTAATAACGTGTGTATGCTCTTTTGTGTATTGAAAAAACAAGCCACGTCCCATTTCTTCACCATTGTTTCCCTTTTACATGGCATCAATGACTTCCATGACAACAATACAAAACATGCGTGCACATACACCACCAAACAAACATCCAACCCATCCTTCCAAGTAAATTTCTTCACATTTTGTCATTTTTCTTTGTTTGTTTTGTGATTTAATAATAAAAAAATCATTTGTAAATGAATCATAACTTTAAAATAAAATTATTATTTTTGCATGCAGAATGTCTCTCCTCCATCACAATGGTAGAAAATGAGGAAAAAAATACACGAACAAGAATTAACCTTGAGGAGAAGCCAAACACAAAAAACCCAATACAAACCCATAAGTAAACATTATCCCTACGCAGAACCCAGGCTCAGAAACCCAGGTTAAGAAACATTTGAGACAATTAAGAAGCTTGGAAGAGCTAAGAACCACAAGGGAACCATCCAAACTGTCCTTAGCCACATCCTTTAATAGCATCCAACGACATATTTTTTTAAATTTCAACAAGAATCCATCTAACTTCCGATAAGGCAGACTATTTTTTAACGTCGGTAGAATAGTGCTGAATATTCGATGACCCTAATAGTACATCATAAATAGGACGATAGTTAGTCACATGACCGACATGTAAATTCAACGATATTCTGTCAAATATATGAAACATTTTCCAGGATTGTTGTCGAAAATGTGATAGTAAAAGTGTCAGCTAATCGACCCTTAGTCCACCCAAATTGTCGGTTAACCGACTTCTTAATCCAGCCACGATGTCGGTTAACCAGCGACACAAGTGTTAGTTAACCAATATTTTTTAGGGATTGAGAAGTCGGTAAACCGACACCATAATCCCTCCAAATTGTTGCTTAACCAACAATTATGATGTTGAAAATCCGATGCAATACTGAAAAAAGGCTACACAAAAATGCGACGAGTCTCAGTGGTTTAAAAAAAATTATAAATAAATTTTTTCATGAGAATAGGATTTGAAACAAAAAGGTAACAAATCCATGAAAACAAGAAATGGATTCTACAAGAGAAACTAATTCCAGCTTCAACAGAAAGCGTTTTAAACATGGGTAAATATTCCAGATTGATAGACTAGTCTACTTATATTTCCTTTGGTATCAAGCCTAACATGATTAGGGATGTTTCTAGTGTTAAAACTTCTATCTTTATATGGTTTTGCTGTAAGAAAACTATTATTGATCATTAAATAGAGACCTAATGTATGGTTTTAATTATGTGATGCTTGTATAGATCATTTTCCTTGGTGACACCATATTTTGGAAATTCTACAGGGAAAGGAATAAAATATGACCTCGACATAGAAATTTTAGTGGAAAATTATTGCACGGGTCAAAATATATTGATAGATATTCCAAACCATCTAAATTATTAGGTATATTTATCAATTTCTTCATTATAATTTGTTTTTCGCAAATTGCTAAACAATTCATTTCCAAGTTGTGTTCGAAATTGATTGTGGATACACTAAAATGCAGTCCAGGTACCTTAATAGAACACTTTTTTCACTGCAACTATGGCCTTGAGTAAAGGGTATAGTGATGTTTTCTAGAAGCAAAGATGTATAAATATCCCAAGGTATATTATGCCTAAAATACGGGTTAAATTCAATACTGAAAGTCTTAATTTCATTCCAATCACTTCAGGAGATGAACTTTTATGATTTCAGAAAACCTTTTAAATATGATTTATGTGATATTCCTTTTCTACAAAATGTGTATTTTTGTTCAAGATTGAAGACCACTTGCATCTTTCTAAGAAAAGGAAATCTCTATTGACATTTGGATAATCAAATCCAATTTGCATATATAATATTCTTTCAACATGAATGGAGTGTTCATCTCATGATAAGTCGCTTAAGAACATCATTCTAGAAAAAATAAATTCCCATTGGCTAAATCATGTCCCATTGGCTAAATCATGTCCCATACTCCCATGTGATTTCCATATCAAAATTTTGTATCCAAACACTTCACCTTTCCAATGTAAGATAAAGAGAACATTGTGCTGACCAGAAACTCGAGCTCAAAATGTTTTAGAAATTTCACAACTCCACATTACCTGCTTCATTGTTTATTTTTTTTGAGAAACCACTCTGCTTTTATTTTCTAATTGAACCTTACTGCTAAACTATTATGAACTATGAAGAACCATCCACACAAGTACTCAGTAGTAATATAGGTATGGGACTTCCAAATTATTGTTATTTTTCTTAAGAACCATCCACCCAAGTACTAAATAATAATATAAGTATGGAACTTCAATATTATTTCTAAACTATTATAAAAAAAAACCAACCAAGTACTTAGTAAAAATAATATAATGGGGCTTCCAAATATCTTCAAACCTCGTGAGTCATCATGTTCTATGATCTTGAGCATTCCAATTCTTATTAACATTACGTGCCTTTGAATAAGTTGACCAGATCTTATCATAGAGCTATTTCCCTCGATGTTCATAAATGGCTTCCAATAATACCATTTCTAATTCTTCCAAATGTGTCCATGGACATCCAAGTTTAGTCTCAACCTTCAACAAACAATCATCCAAATCAATTATTTGACATATTGTTGTAAAATTGGTCCAACCAATGGTTGAAGTCTACGAGAAAAATTAATTGCATGCCAAGATGGATATTTAGTTGTGTTCTTGTCCGACAATTAAGTCCATGGATGAAATACTTTCTTTTCCCATAATTTTCCTATGATCGAAGGAAGAAACACAAGTTTCCCTCTTTCCGTGGGGTTTTTTAAAAGATCAAGTCTTTATTCTAGAATTTAAAATTGTACTATTTTTTCCCAAAATATAATGCTTGGGAAAACAATTGAGTACGTACCCTCACTTCAAGGATGGTACATAGGTTAAGCCCTATATTTTTCAGGTCACAAGGCTAGGTGAAAAGCAAGGATCAATGGATGTAGGCGAGATTTTGGTGTAACATACATGGACAATAATAAAATAAGTATATAGGATCAAAGAATTCAAAACAATGTGAGTGAAATTTTTGCAAATATTAAATATACCATGTTACATATTATATTTTTGTTGCATTTCAAGAATTTAAAATTGACAATCTAACATAACCATAAACAATAAAAATATTTTCTAGCATCTTTGAGGTTTTCAAGCAAT
Organism: Pseudotsuga menziesii; assembly: GCA_001517045.1. NCBI lineage: Eukaryota > Viridiplantae > Streptophyta > Pinopsida > Pinales > Pinaceae > Pseudotsuga > Pseudotsuga menziesii. The sequence goes on from LPNX011183452.1 coordinate 72,381, forward strand.
AAGAATTCGTACATTTTGGATGACTACCCTTATAAACTAGTTTCAAACAGTCTATCTTGGCTACATATTTGCTTTTGGGGAAAAGCACTTCTACTTTCATGGGTTTGGAAGTGTACACTAGTTGTGGAATTAAAAGTAATGTGATCATTATATGCAATGAAATACATAACATGAATACAATATGGCATGAAATACATAATATGAACATACTATGGAATGTAATTGGAAACAATTTACCTCCCCTTATCACATATCATCCATTGTTAAGTTTGTCTATAAGTACCTGTAGTGCCAAATCATTCAACCTCCATAAATATATACAAAATCAATACAAGCCATATTTGTACAATTATTTAATATTCTAAGATGCATTTTTATGACAATGTCGACATACCTTTATAATGCTTCTCATCACCTTTTAAGCCTTATTTTTAAACTAGCCCCTCATCATCTTGGATTCAAACATGGATTTACTCGATGATAACAAACTAAAAAGTTGATAGAAAAAAATAACACTCATGAATAATCCCCCCTTGGTTTCGAGAAAGAATGATTGGAGCCTTCTAATATTGGAGAAAACCTCCCTCACTACGGAGCAGTAACGAAGTCAATATTGACTTTGATGTTGATCTGTTTGATTGAGGGTGGTTTTATCCAAGATTAAATAAACACAATAAATTATTATGTACTGAACATAGATATCCACATGAAGGAATAGTATCTTATGTCCCCTTCCCCCCACTCACATCACTCTCAATTTTCCATACTCAATGCATGTACTAGAAAAAAATTATTAAATTTATATACAAAAATGTGGATATAACTAATTATAAAAAATAAGTATAGATAGTGTTTATTAGTTCACTTATTTCTAGGTTTCTTCTTTTTACATAATCAACAAGCAACTCATATTCTACAACTTCTCGTTAAGTTCTCGCTGCATCCACAACTTGTCATATTGTCTGCTTAGCAGAGTACTCGCGATGTGGTTCCTGCTGTAAGGGGGCGGGATTTGCTGCAATAATGTAAAAATGTTAAATTGATATCTTGATATTATAATGACAATTTTTTCATTAAAATAAAATATTATAGAGGTGATTTTTACATGATGTGACCACATCATGTACTTCGTGTCCCTCTATAGGCTCATCTTGAATAACATGAGCCTCTACATTCTTTGCAGTTGAAAAACGAAAAAGTAAAATTAATATTCACCATTTGCAATGAAAAATTTTAAATTGTAGCATATGAATTCATTCATTACTTGGATTCTAAGCATGACCTTCGATAGGTTGTTCTCCATCGACGACATTAGGTGGATCGTTGATTTCCTGCTCAAAATTGAGTCAATATTTAATTGCAAATAATTATAATGAATTGATTGCATAAGTAATCATTATTAAATAAACTTCATTGATTTTATATACCTTCACGCAAGATGGATCCACGATAGATCATCCAAATATTGTGTTTTCCCAAACAATCTTTTTCGGTGTTCAACAATAGCTTTAAAGCCATGCTGGACTCCAAGATTTAAGTATCCCTCTATGGGCACTTCATTGAATCGATCGGGATGCATCTTTGCATAAATTCCATGAAATTACCTTTTAAATTTCAAGAAAACAAAAAGATAAAGTTGCAATTTATTTTTTGGATGTAATATTGTTTTTTTATACTTACAATTCATGCTACCAAATTGGAATAACCACAAGGGCCAAGCTTGTGTTGTCCAATTTTTTTTTGTGTCCTTTGTGGTATTTGATGTGTTTGATAACCTATGAAAATGTTGAAATATGTTATATGTTTCATATTTGATCTAAAAATTAATAAGAATAAGGTTTATAATTACATTGATGAAAGTGTTGCATACCTTTCTGTTCCTGGAGGTAGATTTCCTTCTTTTCCCAAAGCCCTCTCATTTCCATCCTCTACTAGGGATTTCAACTATCTTGTTGGAATCATTGGAGGGCGCTCATACATAGGGTTCGTTTCTAGATGAAACCTAAATTGTTCCCTCGTAATTCTTATATATTGGCCGACCTTCTTTAGGACCTCCTCTCTATTGAATGTCTCACTGCCGAAAATACCAACCAAGCGATTAATGAGTTGAACTTTTAAAATTTTATTTTGTTTATCCCACCTTGTGCGGATGGTGGGCCCAAATATATCCAATGAGAGATCATTTAGATGTTTATAAAAAACATCATTTCCTGCAAGACGAGCATACCATCATTAGTTGTAAAACAATGTTTTTTTTATAATATTACAATAAAATTATAAACAATAAGTTAAATAATGTATAAATACCTAGGATCTTCTCTATATTTATGGGAACAATATTTTTGTCCACCAAAAATGTTGTCTACAGTGTACCCATGCTATTTATAGTGGAAGACTCAGGAAATGATGCTTGAGAATTATCATTACTAATCTTCGCATCGGCTCCTTGTTTTGTACCATTTGGTGTGCACCAGCCACTAGAGGGTGCACTCACATCTAGCATCAGGGGTGTTGTAGAGTGTGTTATCGACTGTTCGGTCGACAACAACATCACATGTGATGCATGTGGATTCATATGCTCTTGTGAGAACTCTCCACGAGCATCACTAATACCAATGTTGCTATCACCATTAGTGTGTGGGCGCAAAAAATACTGTACATACAAACAAATTTTTATTTCACGATCATATACACAGAAAAATTATAAAATCATAAATGAATTTATCTTCTTATTCAATATCCTATAACTTGCTTTCAAGGCCTTAGATCTCTTCACTAAAACATCAACCTTTGCTTTAATCTTATTTGTCTATGGTGAAATGAATAGAAGATGAAAGATATCCTCATTATTTTTTTAAGGTATTCTCTATAATTTTATTTGGGTCTAGAGAATATCCAATGTAATTATCATGCATGATCTCATCCACGTCAATGTGAATTGATTTATCTGATTCTAGATCAAATGTTGAATCAGTATCCTTCAACAAAATTATTAAAAACATTACTAAAATAAACGCAATATACTGAGGACAACAACATAATAAAATAACATATTCTTCATGTTCGATTTCAAAAATTACAATTACGTATACCTCCTAGCTCGAGGATGGCATCTCCCACTCCACATCTAGGGCCTTTCCCTGATCATCACTCTACAGCAAAATTGTTGAAAACATTTTCATAATGAAAGAAATATACATAAGAAAAATAACTAACATAAAAAACATATTCGTCATATTATATTTGTACAATTAGAAATAGGTATACCTATTGATTCAAGGAGCGTGTACTCATCTAATAAACAGTTGGGGACCTTCCTCGATCACTTGCCTACAACAATTTATTGTATACAAAATTATCAAAAAGAAAGGAGTGTACTCACGAAAAAAACCTCATGACTTTCCTATGATGAAAAATAAATAATTTAATATCGAAATGAACCCAATATACTCATGAACAATAAATAATAATTTCTCATATTGCACATATTAAAGTAGTAAAATTACAATGAGCATTACATGCTGCCTCGAGGATGTTCTACTCCTCTGATGAACTATTGGTGAGATGCCTCGATCAATTGTTTGTGATGAAAAATACATAATTGATCATTATATAAATGAAACCAATATAATTATGAAAATAAATAATAAAAAACATATTGCACATATTATAGTAGTAAAATAGCATGAGGTATACTTGTTTCCTCAAGGTAGTTGTTGTCTGATTGACTAGCGGTAGGGAGCTATCCCGATCAACACCTTGCAACAAAAACATAGATACCATTATCTAAACGGAACGATTATAATCATGAAAAAAACATAAAAAAACAAATATAAATTTTCATATTATATTTGTACAGTTATAATGATGTATACCTGCTTCCTTGAGGATGGTGTACTCCTTTGATCAACTGCTAGGGAGATGCCTCAATCTCTACATTGTTTATTAAATATAGAAACTTTTAACGAAATTAGAACAATAGACTACCAAAAAATACATAAGATATTATATTCAATAATTAAAGGTTGGGTAAATTCTTAGATGTACCACTCCCACAGTGATCGCGTTTGTATCTATTCAATTAAAATTCTAATTAATTTTAAACTCTTCCCCTGGAGCTATTGAGTTAAAACATAGTTGATATACATGTTGTATACCTTTTGGATGTCTCACTTCCTTCTCGTCTTCCAAAACTACCCTCGCCCGAGGAATACAAATCTAACAAACACTTGTTTGGTTCTTCATGCACCAGGAGAAACAAAATTAAAGATTACATCTCGCCCATGTAATATCATATCACAAAAAAGTCTATGATATATATAAAAAGTACCATATGACCTTTGGTACCCTACTTTAAGTGTAAAAAAATTTACAACAACAATAAACCTATGACACATCTAGTAAAGATCATATCCATACTTATTTCATGCCAAGATACTCCAAGAGTGAAATTATGAGCATAATATATAAACTTGGAAAGTCTTCTAGAATGTTGACTTAGCCAACCCTAGGTTTTAGGGTGGTAACCATAATAAAACATAAAATAAAGTTTAGTACACTTAGAGTAGGGTACCATAGGTCATGTGGTCACATAACAATAAAACAATAAAATTAATAAGGTTAAGTCATCATACCAAAGGTGGTCAACCAACCACACACAATAAGGGTGCTAGGACCAACTAGAAGATGAAGCACCATAAGTCAACCAAAGGGGTCACAACAATATCACTCCAACAAAATACCCTTTTTGGGGCAGTTTTCGCTGGCAGTGGTTTTTGTAAAACCCCCTCCCAAAAGTTTTTGTAGGTCTTTGGGGGTGATTCTTAAACCCCCCCCTCAAAAGTATTGAAAATTGGACTTTTGGGAGCTGTTTTTAACACCCTCTCCCCCCAGAATTTTTTTTTTTTCCAATTCTTAGGACTTTTAGGGGCAGTTTTTTAATGCC